>CM067259.1:7086340-7467930 GCA_034195605.1 Santalum album | reverse complement strand
AATGGATTTTATTTGGACTTTTTGCACATCTGCCATCCCAATATTTGTAAGAGTTCTATGAATATTTTGTTTGTTTTAGTATCATCGATTTTGTAAAGCCTGAGAGTGTCATCAATTATGGCAATCTATGTAATTGCACTGGATAAGAAAGCATGGTTATTTGTAACTTTAATACAAGATTATGATCATTGATTGCAGCACCTAAAGCATTAGTCGCATAATATATTAAAATAAAACAATTGTCCTTTAATAAATTTATTCATTTGAAGGTTTGAGTCCTTGGGAAGAATGCAACGAAAATTGTTAAGAGTAACGAAGGACAAGTATACAATTATGTGAATGCAGTATTGGATGATGCTATATATGACATACAAGTACCAAAGCCTTGTGCTTGGATAACAAAATATTATTACTCAAAAATCTTGTGGAACTTAAAATGCCATGTCATGGTTGAAGTTACAAGAAAAATTGTAGTAACTATTTAAGTGGCTGCCCCTTTAACGAGCAGCACGAATGAATAATTCAACTAATGCGATAAATATATGTTTTATGAAAGTGACGACAAAAATTGACTTTATTCGAACCAAACTTCTTAAGTTGTACGGCTGATAGGAATCGTATCTTTTGTTTAACTTATTCGATAAGGATAATGTAATTATTAAAAGATCAAGGTCGATGCTTGCACGTGTCTAATTCTTTTTTACGTCAAGATTAAACTCTCCTTTAAAGTACAATTGCTTTTAAGAAGTAAAAAATAATATAATATAATAAAAGGGAAATAACTGATATATCTTTCTTACCCAATAGTAAAACATGATATAACTAAAATATTAAGAGAGTTAAAAAGCTAAAATACAGCTAAATTCCGAAACTGACCTCAGGTCTGTGGCTCAACCTTCCCCTTAATGAGACAGGTACCCACACTTTGTGTATAAATAGGCCTCAAAGTTCTATTCATCATTGCAAGCTATACAACAACGAGGTTTCTCTTTCTTCTCCACAGCATATCATGCAGCCACTGTGAATCTGTTTCTCATCCCTATTGAAAAGCTTCCTCTTCATGTCCTTTCATTTCCTTTCTTCTTCTCCTCCTCCTTTTTCTCCTTTTTACCCTTTTCTCTGATCAAGTCCAAAAGCTCAAAGGTCGGTGCCATATTACTTTAACTATATTCACATATATATAAAGTGCTTAGTCATGGATTTGTTATTCTTCTTTTCTTAACACATGGTTTTCATGTTGTGCAGGCTTTTTTACGAGCTAGTATGGTGATACTTTGTGAATGTGAACGTTTACTAGGGAGGAGGAATTCTGATCTCTGAGGTAAGTAAAATCTACCTATAAATTTGCGACGGAATTTTGATTTGTTAAAGTTTTGTGTCTGTTCATCACATAGGTTAAAGTCTTCGGTTAGCAAGTCATAATGCCGTTTGTTTCCTTCCGGTCTTTTTTGCTTAATCTCCATTGCACCATTTTGGGTTTGAGAACTCAAATGAAAAGGCCGTTGAGCTTTGGATCTAAAGCTCAAATTTAATCACAAGAATGGGGGCATCGGGCATCGGCTCTATTCGATTGACTCATGTGGTGGGACTCATGTACAAGGAAGGGGCTCAAATTACGTCTGCTTCCACATTAAACCCAAACAGCCATTTGGGTGAATAAATTTTTATAATTTTTAACATATTATATTAATAAAATGTTAATAAGTAATATTTAATTTTCATTCTTACGAAGATGGTGCATCCGTGATGTGCTTCTCATTGGGGGCACTGCCATATATTCTGGAAAAGGGTAAGGAATGGGAATTTTGGTTTTGAGAAATTGTGTGGACCTAATATATCAATATTAAAATAATTAAATTGAGATACTTTTATGTGTCATACACAGCAAATTTACCTCTGGAATTCTCTAGAAACACTCCAAGGACTTGTTTGGAACTCCGATTTTAAACTTTTCAAAAAAGGTTCTTTCATAATTAAAGTGGAACGTTCACAACATTCTCATAAAGCTAATTTAAACTTCTTGAGAAATTTCAATATGTCTGAAAATAAACTTAAAACCAAGTTTCTAAGTAGCCTTGATTTTATAATTTATTTTAGAAATCATTTTTGAGCCATTCGGAAAGCTCAACACGACTTATCAACCTAAAAATCAATTAGAAAATTTAATCTTTTATACACTGGGCTATTTTATTTATAATTTATCTTCTATTTCTTCAGGCATTTATAGCTTAAAATGAAGAAAACTCGAAATTTTTTTTTTTTTTGTTACTTCGGTTTGTAATTATCTTCTATTTCTTGGAGATTTTAACCTAAAAAGAATGTAAACTAGTGAAAATAATGGCAAAACCGTTTATAAGGTTTTATTTTTAAAAGAAAAATATACTATTTTACTCATTTTGTTTCTCATATTATTATTATTATTAATCTTTTTTTATGGAAGAATGATAGTGATGTAATGATGGTGACAGGTTAAGGTTGGCTGAAATGGCGTTTGACGGCGATGATGATGAACAGTACGGATTTGTGTTTGACTTCGAGAGTGACGACGTCAACTTTCTTCCGAACTCCGATGATGTCCCCGTCTCTCCGTACGTGCCCCAACCACAATCACCCCTTCCCATAACTGTACGTTCCTCTCCCCAATCAAAACTTTCACTAAATATTATTGTTGTTATTATTATTAAATTTCAGGCATAATATTAATAGTACTATAACATGATTAATAGGTATTTATATGAATTGTGTCATGCAAAAGGGTTGTTGGTGTAGTAAAAATCATATCCTCCTATTCTTCATCTTCTTCTAAAAGAAGCTTTTTTCAGTGTTTTTTCTTGATGACGTATTTCGTAAAATTCAAAGAGAATGTGTTAAAAAAAAAACCTTCGAACATTTCACACTTCACCACGTTATGAGAAATTTTGGAACATGATTAAAGCGAAAGAACTTGAAAGGATTATATATATATAAATGCATTTTCTCTTTGTCCTAATAAAATATTCAAAGTAAATTTATGATGGAATCTATTTTTCTAATAAAAGTTGATGAAAGTTAAGGATAAGTAAGGAGTGGTGGTGGTGGATCCAATGAGAGTCCTAAGTCATTCAATTCAATGCATGAACTTTACAGCAAAGAAGAAACAGTCATTAAATCCATGCATATCTCTATTGCATGTTTTTAAGATTTCTCTTTATTTAAACAACCTATTGATTTCTCTATCAGGATTTTATCAATGCGTTTGAATCATCATGTGAAAGTAATTTGGATCAGCCAGATTTCACAAATCAACCATTTATGCCCACTCGCTCTGAAGGCGATCCTAATTTCTCACCGCTGCCGGTGGCTGCCACCCTCTTTGGGATTCCGGAGCAGACGGAAACGCAACCCTTCACGGTATATATATATATATATTCACTTTAGCTATTCTTGTGCTAAAATATTGTGCATGCGAACAGATTTGAGGAACCCTAATGTTTGGCATTTTGATGATCATCCCCTGCTTATACATAAGCTCATGGGGCCTCTTGAATTATAAACCATAAAGTTATGCTCAACACATAATTTGGAAGCACATAACTAGAGTTCATTGTGTTTTGCGAGGCATATTAAATGAACAAAGCTTCACCATAGCTGAGCTTATTTTTATATTTTCTACTGAAAAATCACCTTGAACAAACATCAATATTTGGCAAATGTCCCAAGAGCTCAAATTTGCTTTCTGAGAATCCCAAAGATGCCTGGAAATGCTATATGTTTAAAAAAAAAAAAAAAAAACTTTTCAAAAAAATCATAATATACAGTTGGTCGAAAGTAACTTTTCATTAGCTTTCCCAAACTGGCCCCTAATGCAGTCTTTAATGGCTAGTTGTTGATTTTTTTCTGGTTTTATAATAATCTGACTGCTTTTATTTTTTTTATATTTTCAATTTTGAAATAATGATCAGGAGCAGCTGCAGTTAGGTCCATCAGGGGGAAGTGATGAGCTCCAATTAGATCAGATGGTCTATGATTCGAACGGCTCCCAAACATCTTGTACTTACTGTGAGAGCTCAAACCCCCAGAGCGTTGTTCACGGCTGGACGCAATTGACACCACCCTCTTCCATTCCATCAATGAGGACCGGACCGCCCCATCTTTCAACGCAGGTATAATGCCTCTATATATATGTTTTCCATTTGGGAAGTAAGAAGCAGAGGTTTGATCTAATGATATCTGTGTTCAGGATCTTTGAACATTTTCCCTTTGAATGTTCTATCTCAGTAGCAAATCCTTGCATTTAAATGCTCATATAATTTATTTTTTCATTTCTGCTATTCTTCTGTCTTCCAGCATCAGCATTCTGCTGACACATATAATCCAGTCGGGATATTGAATTCATCAGTAATGGACCTACCAGATCTTGTGTATTGCCTTGAAATCTTATTTGCTCATAGTAAAGTTCTCCCTGATGTAATCTCTTCTTTGACATTCTTCCTCAGGATTGCATGGAGTTTTCATTGTTACCTGGAAGTAAACAAACAACTCTCAAGCAAAATTCAAACTCCATTCCGAACCTCTTGCAATCGACATATGCTAGTTCGCAACAGTTCGACCCCCCAAATGGAAACTACCAAAATATGCATGAAGACATGGCGCCCTTCTTTAATCCAATTGTATCGGGGACACCAATGCCTTGTTCTCCCACTGTATGCTTCAATGAACCTACCATAGTTTTCAATATCGTCTTCAGAGAGAAAACATAGACCAAGCTTTTTTTAACTGATTTTGCTATTAAAAAAAAAAACATGAATAAGTTTCCCATTTTACTGAGAGAGCTATTTCAGAAGCTGTATCCTTTACCTCTCTTATCCTGCTTCAGTTTCGCTAACGTACGCTTGAACCGTACAGTTCTAGTGTTATGCAAGCTTCTCTTAGGTGCTAACTGTTACTGACTTAATGCCTTGTGGTGGTGTTCATGATTAGGTGGACTTGACCCAGCAATTTGGAGCGACTCGGTCTCATTCCCTAGAGCATGAGGCCAACTTATGCCACTTGAATCAGCTGCATGGTGAAACAGCCCTACCAGACCAGCATTTGCAACAGTATGCATTCCAGATTTCTCTTTGAACCATAACTCTCAGAACGTTTAGCTGTTTTCTAAAAGCATTACTTACGTGTAGGACTCAATGGATCGAATCATTCGATCAATACGATGCATGGCCTGCTTGTCAGCCGGTGCAAGGTGTTAACAACTATAATGATCCGCGAGATTCTATGTGCCAAACGCCATTCAGCTACCAAAACCCAGTGAGCACCAACATTATGAACTCTTTAGTGATGATTAATGTGTTATCAAATAGGAACTCTTTTTCGATGATGAACTGCGTAAACATTGTTTGCAACTAGTGCACACAGGTGGAAGCTACAAATGAGATGTCATACGTCATCAACTCACAGCATTCTCCTTGG
Source organism: Santalum album (assembly GCA_034195605.1). NCBI lineage: Eukaryota > Viridiplantae > Streptophyta > Magnoliopsida > Santalales > Santalaceae > Santalum > Santalum album. The sequence continues at coordinate 7,462,485 of CM067259.1, read as the reverse complement.
CCGCCTCACTACCAGAACACTTCCTTTACATCTTCTACTTCATTCGGGTACGTGACTACTTGTACAATGCTAAATGTTTTTACCCATGAAACTGGCCCCAAAACTATTGGTTAGTGATCTAATGGTTACTGCTTTTGATCAAATGGGTTGAAAGTGAATATTTACTCATGTAAAATGTGTGTGGGTACTGGACTATACATGCTGCGCAAAATTTGCAATATCATGGGATTTCTAGTGTACAGAGCCCACCAGTTAATCAAAATTTATCCCACTAGGTCAAATTATCAACGTGCGCGTGTTCATGCATGCTATGAGAATGCTTTTATCCAATGGGGTGTGTGCATGCATATATACTTATTTCAAATCTTACACGTACACATCCCTGCATTTGTGCCCATAATGTTCACAACAATGCTTTTTTAATATAGGAACCAGCAGTTGTCTGAGGACAACCAACAGCTCAATCGAGTTCCATTTACACCAGAATCTCAGTACTCCATGATGCCCGATCCTTCTGCACTATTAAGGTATCGAATTTTGCTTTTACCCATTTGTTTGCTTGGGAGAATTGGTTCTACTAGCAAGCATAACTTCAAGATGAAGCTTTCTCTACTAATAATCTTGCTGTTCTCTTATCATCAACAACGTAATCAAATTTTACCAGTAGGCTGTTTATGAAATCCACAAGATTATAACTCCGCTCAAGCAGAATTTTTGAAAGACCCTGTAAAGTAAAATGTTTCCAATCCAGATTGGTGACACTTGATCGATAGCCATATCATTTTTTTCCCAGTCGCAAAACTTTTTAATCGGTAAATACACATACATCTAACCGACCTGTTAAGAACGTATTAAACCTTGACTCTGACCCACACAAAGAACGTAATATTCAGGCTGGTACCACCAAAACTAATAGGTTCCCCAGGAGGACTGATTGAAATCTACTTGATCCACTATTTTTTCTTTTACTCCATGCTTACTTTCAAGGTAACCAGTATTTAAGGAATGTTCCTGCTTCACTTTGATAAGCTTTGAACTGTGTGCTTCTGTCATATGTGTGCATTATCTTTACCTGCAGTTTAATATTTTTTTGGAATCAGTTCTCAGCAGTTCTCTCAAGATGATCAACTTGATCAAGTCCACGTGACATTCAACCAGACCAATACAGAGTTTCAGCATGCTACTATGGCATCACCTTCCACAGTTTTTAGGTATTTGAACTTCACTTTTGTCTTTATTTTCGGTCAAACCTTTGGGGAAGGATGGAGACACCATGATGCGAAGAAATCGATCGTCCTTCGTAGTAATTATTCAGGCATGCTTTTAATTTGCTCATTCTCTGATTTTAGGCACCAGCCTTTATTGGATCATCCAGACATGCCCAGTTCTGTAAATCCATATGAACCTCTCACGCTTTCCAGGTAAAACTTTCTGCATCATGATGTCTGTAACGCTTTTAAACAGTAAGTGAACGATAGTGCACTGATAGCGTAGATTACTTGGTCATGTTTACACATTTAACTTAATGGTTCAGTAATTCATATGCTTATATATTTATTTTAATTTTAGGATCCAACAATTTTTCGACAACCAACCTATTCGAGTACACTCCAGGCTTGATGAAACTGGGTTGCTGCAACAGAGCTGTGTGGTACCTGAATCTCCACTTCTCACTAGGTACATAGCTCTTTCTGGCAAAGGCCCATGCCTCACTGATGAACATTTACTATTATGAAACTTAGGTCGTCGCGGTTATCTCTAACCATGAAAAGCTTAATCAAATTCCCGCAACACTTGGTGTAGTTGCTCCAAAAAGGTGGAACCCTAAAATGCCTAAACCTTCTTTGGCTGGATACTTAAATCTTTCCACCAGTTGAGATTTCTGAACACTAACACTCATTAATCCACATAATAATACACTATATTTTAAGGCCTAAGAGCAGGGGAAAAACCTGACCTTCGACCATATGTTGGTGTAATTCACAACCTTTTATTCGTTGCATTCTATCCCAAAGTCCATAAGTTTTGCGATTTTTGAACCATTTACAATGGCCATTTAAGTCCGTCGTTCCTCAGACGTATGGAGAACCGAGAGACCGCCACGTCGTTATTACAAAAAATTATAGACTTGATAAAGTCCAGGAGTTTAAATCCCAAAAACCAATTGGCTAGATGCTTTAGTTTACCGATTTGGGACAGTATTCTCAACACGGCCCGTGGCTTGTGACATTATCTGAGCCAAATACATGGACAATTAATATTAAATGACGGGTGACAGCATTTAAGCCAAACAAGTGTTGATTACATGCTCTGATACCATTTGATAAAGTGAGGGATTTTCATCCTAAAACCAATTGGCTATGGGTGAGGCAGCTTCAAGATCTTATTAATCGAATCGCTAGGCGTTAGTTCTTGACAATGTGGGATAATATTCTCAACAAAATAATCAAAGGAGGACCGCGAAGGTTATACATATGCCCCTGCTATTAGGCGTATTTCTTGCAACTGAGGTCTTGATGATGATCGCACTTCCCTCTATCATTCAATTAAAAACTAGAATTGTCTTCGAAAGATTGCCTCAAGACATGCTCTTGTTAATTTGAATTTATGAAAGGTCACAAGAAATCGAAGTCCAGGCACTCCTGGACAACGGTGCAGCACCAAGTGGCTCGAGCCGAAACACCTATCGACAAAGTCAGCTATCATCCCCTCAAACTCAGCAGGTCCTCCGCTTCACTCCATAAACTAAACACGCCTTGACTTTGATCTTATTTGGTTTCCATCATAAAAAATTAGCAGTCTCTTGTCAGCAGGAAGTGGCCAGTTATGGCACTGGAATGGTAGTTCCTCTTCAACGAGAGGCCACCTCCAGCAACTACAATGAGGTATGTTCTTTAATGTCATGATTGTATTTACTGCTTGACCAGTCTCAGTTGACAGTTTTAAGCCTTACAGACGGATCAACAAAACAATTTTGTGCTCCAGCATGATGCAGCCGGGGAAACATCTACGACGTCTCGCCGATACAGGGTATCGACCATTGGAGATTGAACTGTCGATCTCTTACTTGAAATATAAGAATGTTTTTCACATTCCTACATTGCACTATATTGAAAAAATATATATTTGAAATTTGAGTGAACGCAGAGAGCAGCTGAACGAGAACAGACCCGGCCTGTATCGAGACGGAGGAAACTGAGCAGGGTTACCGTTCCCGAATATCGGGGAACAGGAATCAATGATCGCCTTGTGCTAAGATACACCAATTTGAGGTTGCCTTATACATTGATAATAAAGCTTCATTTTTGCTCCTATGGCAGCTGGCTAAGATTCTGCATTGTTTCAGGCCAGTTTGTAATGCTTCATACGATCAGAAATTCGAGGACGATAATCAGGCGATCGATCCTCTTCTACGCATGACAGCCGCCTGGATGGCAAGTTTTTTTTTTTTTTTTTTTTTTTTCTGCTCAGTTAGTGAACACTTCCATTCATCTTTCACTGATATTTTTTTTTCCCCTTGATTGTCCTTCATTCATGTGTTGCACTTTTATTTTATTTATTTGTTCGGTAACTCGTTAGAATTTAATAGTGATGCGTAGCAATTTCTCATTCCTTTCTCTCCACGTGAACAGGCGCGCAGACTTTGAGAATCGTGGGTGGAGCATCAGACGATTGGATTGGCGAAACGACACACACCCATCCCTTTCTCACGGCGTGCAGGCGTTTTACTTGTACTTTTAGCAGCTTCCCTGTGAAGTTCATTCCTAGTTTAGAGGAGGGGTTGCACTCCGATAAGAGAGGGGCATTGTACTATCCTCTCCTGTACAGAGCTTTGAGCTCTCCTTGTGTATACATTCATCCTGTTCATCTGACGGTTTTTGAGAACCGGTTCCTAATTTTGTTAGCGTCCATTGCAGTGGGCTTGCACAAGTGATTTAAGCTCACGGCACACACAAAACCTTAACAAAGTCTTTCCAAAAATTGCCGACAAGGCAGATTTATGCAAAAAGAAATGAGGTTGGTTTCATTGAAAAGTTAATTATTTACTCCGATTCTTAGGTATTTCTTTCTGCAATGTGATGCTATTCAAGAGAAGCACGAACTAGTATAAGATTTTGCTTTACATTAAATGGAGTTTTATCGAATTTTAAATTAGAAATCAACACTGAATTTCCATAAGAAATACACTCTGTAAACTTCCATAAAAAAACAACAACACGATAATCAATAAATAAATTTGAACTTCAAGTATATGGTGAAAAAAAAAAAAAAAAAACTGTGGATTCAAGTAAGATACATTTTGGATGATTGAGCTGCTAAGAGAGAGATGCGACTAAGTAATTTTCTGGGATAAGCATCTAATCAAAGGCTTAGCCGGAGGTTCCCTTTACTCATGGATAACTTCTAAGTACTAGGATCCAGCAGCTCATGGGTTTATAAAAGGTTACTGGTGTCCCTGTTTAACACCATGGCTACTCTCATCTTCAATATATTCCGTCCACGAGTGCTCTTCCTAGCGACATCTTAAATTTAATTTACTCATCACTAGAAGACTTCGACGTGATTAAAACCACAGAAACAGATGATCAAACCCAAATTTTGTATTGAGAAAGCTTACTATGACAATTTCAACCAAGGTTTATAAACCCGACCCCGCAGTGGACCAGATAAGCCTGCCAGGTAGCTGACAGGATCATTGGGTGTGAACCCAGGGTTCTACACCCGATCGAACCCAAACCCCATCATGGGTCGAGTCTGGTCTCTAAACCATGGTTTCACATCCTAGAATATCTTTGAACAAATCAATAAAAACAAGTACATTGCCCATGGTAAATCAATCAGAAAGCCGAGAAACACAAAGCATCGCACTTTCTTAAATGTTAGGCAAATGAGAAAAAAGAAAACATAGCATACTTTTCACTAATTAAACACAAAAGAAGCTGTGCAAAACAGAAGACAACCAAGATTTTGCTTTGAATAATATCATTCTTCCCTGGAAGCCGCATCCATTTCCTTGCGTCAAGCTTGAATCTAAACCAGCATTGACGGTTTTTGTGAAGTCGTCTATTGAAATAAAGTGGTAATGCATAACTATGCTAGGAAGAGGTGCTTATCGTTTTGCCATAAACTAACATTAATAAAGAGTGTTATCAAACACCCAAGGTTGGTGCACAAAAAGCTCCCGGCCATTCATTTGCACTGTCCCAGCAGCTATATCCTCAGCACGCTTCCGAGCTACCTCTGCTTTTCTAGCAGATGCATCGACAAGCTGAAGAACAAGAAGATAAATAAATATTACTATTTACCCTATTACCAATTCATAAAATGAGAAAGCTGATTTCTATCCTGCACGAAAATGGGGAGTTCTCACAGATCACAACAGGAATTTAAAAAGTGGTTATCAGAACCCCTAGTGGTTGTCAACTAAGTTCGATATGAGAGGACAGAAATAAAGAAAAGCTTCTATCCAGGGAATTCATCATTCGGGTCCTTATAATTTATTACACATCAACAAACTGAAAATAAAGTTTTCCACGTCAATCAAAATCAGAAATCCAAAAAGCATGCATCAGTAAAGTCACAATACATATATATATCGTATTGGTAAACACGCACACACCCGACAAGTTAGAACCTGCAATGCGCTCCTCACCCTTGCATTACAGGAGGAGGAAATACCATTAGACTACAGAGTCTCAGCTAGTAAATTTTCCACACTTTATAAGATTTTCCATTTGTCATGATGAACCAAGTCCAGCAACGCTCAAGGAAGGCTCACAAATAAAATACTTCCAAGAATATATATATATATATTGTTTTATCAACTTGTGGACCCATCTCACCTAAACCCTCTTTACGTTACACGTTTCAGAAGACCTAGAGGCCACAAACGTATTTCAATTATGCTCAAACTTAGAGGCTTACAAAAAACTGCATGAGCTTAGAAAAGCAGGATAACGCAATGGATTAGCTTGGAACCATAAAACCTCTTATATCAGAAAGGAGTGGTCAATTCATTCTCCAGCTTCTGAAAATATTTTAATCTCAAGAGCAAATCATTAATATAACTTATCAAAAACTGACAATTGCTCTTAGATTAAAAGAATAAAAGAACATTTCAGAAATCATAATTTAGCATTCTCTTATTTCTAATTTGCTCCTTAACAGACTCAGGCCATCACGTATAAAACTAAGCAATTCCTCCGAAGTGCAGCCCATAGAGATCTCCGCTGAGCGCTTAGCAAAGCTATTTTAGCAAAAATTCAAATTGTGCAAGCATTACCATCAAATCTTATGCCAGCAAAAATGGCTCTTAACAAGTACCTAAAATGATGAATAAATTTCTCTCTAAAGACGCTCCATAAAGTAATGCTTCCTGTGTTTTCCCCCAATCGTTAGAGAGAACAAGGGGGTATTTTCTATTGGATTTCAACATCCCCAGAAATGCATAAGCAAAAAAAGATGATAAAAAATCCCAAATCAAGTCATTATTCTAGGGTTTCTATAACATCAATTTCCCAGCTTTCCCTAATCATTCCACCGAGCTCATACTGCCATTGCCTGTTTGAATCACAAGAAGAAGATTGAGGGGGAAGAGAAAATTAGGAGAGGAGGAGAGAAAGAAACCTTCCGGTGCCTCCAAGAGAGGAATTGGTCCTCCGTTATGGGATTGGAGCGGCTGGTTGGAATGTTGTCAGCGAGTTGTTTCTGCTCTTCTTCCCCCATGATTTTCTCGCCTTCCAAACAGATCCTTGCTAGGGTTCCCCACGGTTTCAGAATCCCTCTCGCATAAACTGGATCAGCCACGAAAACGGCAATTTTAGAAACGATACCGTTTCCATGTACAAGGAACTGCGTTGTTTCGTTTAGGCCATGAGTGAAACGGTGCCGTCCCGTGCAGGGAATGAAATGAAACGGTGGTCTCAAAACTTGCAAATGTGTTTGTTTTTGAGGATTACTTCGAGCGCAGGTGAAGGAGGTTGGGGGTCAAGTTTGAGTCGAAACGATATGGATCAAATACAGATTCGTTTAGGATCTAATCAAACCTATCGAATTTATGGGACGCTGGACCAAATCTGAACTCATTAGATCTAAAGGGTAATTTTCATTCCCACTTCCTTTTTCCTTTCTTTCGGAAGCTACGGTGTTCGGATTCAGGAGTAATCCGCAGGTGAAATTCGAGCAGCCCCTCACCCTAGGCTATGGGTAAATTGCATGATTCTATAAAACGAGTGCAGCGAAGCTTAAACCTGGGTATGATTCACCCCAGACATAAACTTTTATTGATCTATCAATTCTTCAGGACCAACTTCTTTATAATTCTTTTCTTATTGAACAAACACAACCTTAAGAAAAGTTACCTTTTTTTCCCTTTACTTTTTTAAAGTAGCTTTCACACTTAATTCAAATAACGTCACTAGTAACTTAAATCTAAACCTACTATAACGATTTTAGAATTGAATCTCAACAAGCAAAAGTGATATTCTCTCCTTGAACCATTGTTATTACTTAAAACAAGTTTAAGGTATGGAGCGCCGCTCCCCAGCATTGCATGCATCCATTCATGACATTGTGCTGCCTAAATTTTATCGATCTAATCACTAAGATCACATAAAAACTCATCGCTGTCACCGTCATCATCACTGTCATCAAAGGATAGGTTAGCATATACAATAGGGTGTATCAGCATATTGCTCATGTGGAGGTTGGACCCTAGAGCCCGGTCCCACTGGCTCAATCAAAATCTTTTCAAGTAGGGGTTCCTTTCAGCATAAAACATAAGTTGTTCTCCATCCACCAATAACGTACCATTTCCCTCCTTCCAAGTCCCACCAACCCGAGAAGATTAATGCTACATTGCATATTTTTATTATAAATTTCAGGGTGAGAGTAGTTGCATAATAAAATATGTGTGATCTTATATTATTATTTAATTAAAATATTATTAAAAAAAACAAATATATTTTATTACGTCATATTTTTAATATAAAAAATATACAACTAAAATTTCCCACCCCAAGACCGTATACCCTAATATTCATGGCGGGCAGTTCTTTATTGAGAAGATGTTAAGGGTTTTTGTTGACAATTGAGTTCTTGCAGAGAAATTAGACGCTGCTGATCATTATGTTTTTGTCTTCTTCATGCCTTGATGAGGTTTGGTCTTGTTTCTCTGCTAAAGTTCAAATACGGCTTCACACCTTGATTACGACTCTCTTTTGTTTCGCCCCCGCTATGATTGATGTAGTGGTTCTTAGGTCATGTGAGTCTTTTTTATTCAGTCTCCGTCATAATCATCGGCGCGAGTCAAATCTTTTAATTCAAGGCATTTAGGCATTACATTTAGCTTATCATAATATCAATTTCATTCTATTTCTATTTCTATCCCTACAAAATTATTATTAGTATTTCATTTAATTTTACTTGAGACCTATTTGATTTACAAAATATTATATTTTTACCCGACATTATATTCTCTAAGATGTGATGTCTGGGAATACAATACCCGAAATATGACATTTTTTTATTTAGTATACTCAATCGAATTTTTCGGGATGTAACAATATTATATTTGGTATGAACAATTAACATAAAATACAGAAAATTATTTACCTAATAGAAAATATTTATTTTAAAATTAGCACTAAAAATTTTTGATTATTTTTTAATTTTAAAGAATGAAGAATTAAATTCAAACGTTTACTAAATAAAAATAGAATTTATATAACAAAGTAATAAATTTCTAAAAATAGTACTATCAACTCTTTATTATGAATAATATATTTATTTACTATTAGTATTGTTATTATTAGTATTATTATAAATATTATTTTAAATTATATAAGCTATGTATTAAATGAGAATTTTGTCTAACTATTCATTTATAAGGGTAATGTCAATATTCTATTTCATGTGTACATTCCAGCATATTCGAAATATCATATTCTTACTTCTCAACTCAGAAATGTTAAACCTCATTTTTTAGAAATGTGTTTCGAGTAAATTTCATGAACCAAACATACCCTTAGAGCTTCAAACTCAATCAAGATTATATATATGTTTATGTAAAGCGATTATCAGGAAAATGATCAATTCAAGTTGTTCAGTGAATAATATTATGTAGCCACATTAATCTTATAGAATATAAATACCAATTTCCTCTCTAGTTCCAGTGAACCTAGACGGGTCCGCGGTCACGTTCAACCCGGTTCGGTCCGGTTCAATCTACGTCCATAGGTCAAAAGCCCCATCCACGTGGCGCTGACTATGACAAGTGGCTGGTCGGGGAGCTAAGTCTCCCTGCAACTGTTGACCATTCTTATTGCCACGTGGACCATGGCAGTTCCTTCGCACCCTCCCTCCGAGAATGCAACAGTATGAATTTCAATTTCAGCCTCCGACGAGCAAAATACTAAATCGTGATTTTTTCTTTTTTTTCCTTTTTAAAAAAAATAAAAATCCCACTTTTGCTTATGTTTTGAGGAAAATCCTAAATGGGGAAGAGCGTAAAAAAGGCGAGGCGTTGCGGACTGCAATCTGTATATCTGTCTCTCTATTCTGATCTGTTTTTCTCGGTTTGATTCGCCGAGAAAAGGGATCGTTGCGTATTTTCTCGGCGACCAAACAGACCCTCACGGGCGCTTTTTCTTTCCATTTCAAACTCTTCTGACGAATTAAGAAGGGACACTCCCTTTTTTCTCTTTTTTTTTTTTTTTTACATTTTTCCTAATTTGTCTCTTTTTCTATTGTGGGAGTGTGTGTATCCTTGGATACGAAATTTATGTCGGGGGTTTGAAGAAATTTACTGCTGATTGAACGTGGACGGCATTTGGGCTTTTTCACTGTCTCCCCCTCCTCCTTAATTCTTCAAGGATTGATTTTTTTTTTTTTCTAATCGTGTTGAGCCATTGAGCGTGTGGGAAAAGGTTGGTAACTTCCATTCTTTCCCCCTTCTTCTTCTTCTTCCTCTTCTTCTTTTTATTTTATCAAACTGATTCTGTTCATCGTGTTAGTAATCTATGGTCTCTTTTCATTTTATTCGCATTCGAGGAGAAGCCTTTTTGGGTTGGTCTCGTCCTATTGTCCACCAACGATGCCTTTCTCTTAGACCATACAATGCAATTCTTGCATCATTACAAGAAAAAGGAGAGTTGTGACTTTTTTTTGGGCGTTCAAAATCCTGTTTATGAATGATTGCATGCTGTGGGAGTAATCAAGGATTCAATAGTGGGTTGGAATTTGAGATTTGGATTAATATAGTGATTGAATAGTTTATTATGTGCAAGTCAAGTCGCCTATTGGGGTTCCCAAGAGAGGTTTGGGGAGATATTTGTATTTTCATGCCGTCCTCTTTTTGTGGTGGGGGTGTTTGTGGGCTGGTGCTGAATGAGGACTGAGTTCCAATTCTGTGGGCCATGTAGCATTATTCCATTCATATGACTCTAATCTGTACTCTTATAAAGTTGAAAGAATTTTCTTCCTGAGCTTTTTGTTTGTTTGTTTCTTAAGAGAAGTCTTGACTTCTTTTTTTTTTGGGTCTCTATGAACTTCCCTGTAGAACAGTTGTTGATGTTTTACCTCAGCAACGCTTCCCTTAGGGACTGCAAAAATGACGCTTTTTAAACTTTTTAAACTAAGGTTGAAGGCACAACCAGCAGAAAGTGTTTTGAGTACAATTTTGTACTCTGTAAGCATGACAGCTATGCAGCTGAATAATACGTTGATTGCTTTAATCCCAAAAGGGTGATTTGTAGTCGTTTTTGTATTTTGACTGTAATTGATCCAGGATCATACCTTATTGCTAGCCGTTGACAATTCTCTTTGTCTGCTTAAAAGGTTTGACCTTTAATTTTCCTCATGCTATAAGGTTGAAGGTTTCAAAGCTCCTCTCCATATCTAACCTTTGTGATTGGCATCACAGGGGAAGTTTCAGTGCTTTTCTTCTGATGGGTCATTCAGCTGGGGAGGAGCTCGAAAGGAAAGAGATGGACAGTAGAAATCTGTCATCATCACAGCATCTGGCACAGAATGTTCCATACATTCACAAGGTGGGAGTCCCTTCTCAGCAGAACCTTTTAAAGGAATTCAAAGCTCTTGTGAAGGAGACGTTCTTCGCAGACGATCCTCTACGCCCCTTCAAGGATCAATCCCGTTCTAGAAAGGTCGTCCTAGGAATCCAGGCCATCTTCCCAATTTTTGAATGGGGAAGAAATTACAATCTACGTAAGTTTAGAGGAGATCTCATTGCTGGACTCACCATTGCAAGTCTTTGCATTCCTCAGGTACATTTGGTCAAAACAGGAGAACCCATTATATGTACAAATATAATATATGCCTTGTGTATTAATTTCATTGAATTGGTACAACAGGATATTGGGTATGCTAAGCTTGCACACTTGGGACCCCAATATGGGCTTTGTAAGTTTTTAATACTGTCCCTTACACCTTAAAAGTTCTTTATATTTATTCCTTTTTTATTTTTCATTTTTTTAGGGGTGTGGTGATGAGGTGCTTTTCTTTCTTTTATACTTAAAATTGCAGACTCAAGCTTCGTTCCGCCTTTGATTTATGCCTTCATGGGCAGTTCAAGAGATATAGCAATAGGCCCAGTGGCTGTCATTTCTCTCCTGTTGGGGACTCTCTTAGAAAGTGAGATTGATCATACTAAAAATCCAGTGGAGTATCGAAGGCTTGCATTCACAGCTACCTTTTTCGCTGGAATCACTCAAGCCACCCTTGGTTTCTTCAGGCAATCAAGTCTTTCTTAAGTCTTCTAGTCTCAATGGGAAACAACATCTTTCTGAATCTTTTTTTTTTTCTTAAATCAGATTGGGGTTCTTGATAGATTTCCTATCTCATGCTGCTATCGTTGGTTTCATGGGTGGAGCAGCCATTACAATTGCCCTTCAACAACTTAAAGGATTCCTTGGCATTAAAAAGTTTACAACCCATACCGACATTGTTTCCGTCATGCGCTCAGTATTGGGTTCAGTCCATCATGGAGTAAGCCTTCTCGCACTGCACCATCTTTGATGGAAAATTCAACTTCGGTTTTAAAATCTAAGGTACTGACTCATATACTAATGGTATATTGCAGTGGAATTGGCAGACCATAGTCATTGGCACGACATTTTTGGCTTTCCTTATGTTTGCTAAATACATTGTAAGAGCTCCTCGTCTTCAATTTTATTTTCCTAGAATTCTGTTGGCTTTATAATTTTTCAAGACTTTAACATGATATAAGGAACAGGGGAAGAAGAACAAGAAATACTTCTGGATTCCAGCAATTGCGCCCCTAATCTCAGTCATTCTGTCTACCTTTTTAGTGTATATTACCCATGCAGAGAAGAAAGGAGTTGCAATTGTAAGCACTTCTTTCCTCTGATTTCCTTCTCCTGTCCATGACATCAGTATTGACAGCAAGCCAGCAACAATGGTAACTTCGTTACGTTTGCTTGTGTGTATGAAGGTGAGACACATAGAGAAAGGAATCAATCCTTCATCAGTGAATGAAATATATTTCAGTGGTGATTACGTCCTAAAAGGTTTTAAGATTGGTGTCGTGGCAGGCATGGTAGCTTTGACGGTAAGTTGGTCTCAAATCTGTACCCAGTAATTGTATTTATATCATTTTTGCTTATATATTATTTTTACAATTATCAGGAAGCAATAGCAATTGGAAGAACATTTGCTGCATCGAAGGACTATAGTTTGGATGGAAACAAAGAAATGTTGGCACTAGGAACAATGAATGTTGTTGGTTCAATGACTTCCTGTTATGTTGCAACAGGTGACAGAAAAGCACAATTCGAAATCTTGCGTTCTACTTTTGATTAGTTCTATGCAATTAAACCATGAAAGACTATTTCAGTTTTAGTACAAAATGATTGGTTCGCTTATGGAATTAGTCATTCCATGGGAATAGAGTAGGCAAGGAGTACGAGTGGAATGAGTATTCTTGGATAGAATGGAATAGGGCCTAAATAGGAATAGTTATTCCAAGCTCTAAAGTGGACTAAACAAGATAGTATCTCTTCCTTAGGCATTGGGTACAGATGAAATAGCTATTACCACAAACCATACATAGCCATAGAAATTGGAAATTCCAACCTTTGGACTAAATCACAGCCATGGTGGGATTTCCTTACTATGTAGCATTGATAACTTTTCAATTACCTATTGCATATTTTCATCTGTTTCAGGTTCCTTCTCTCGCTCGGCTGTAAACTACATGGCCGGCTGCCAAACTGCTGTCTCCAACATTGTGATGTCCTGTGTTGTGTTCCTAACCCTACAATTTATCACACCTCTCTTTAAGTACACTCCGAATGCCATCCTCTCTTCCATCATTATTTCAGCTGTGATTGGCCTAATTGACTGGGATGCAGCTGTTCTGATATGGAAGATCGACAAATTCGACTTCATTGCTTGTATGGGAGCCTTTTTTGGTGTCATTTTTGCTTCTGTCGAGATCGGGTTGCTAATTGCGGTAAGGCTTCCAATATCGCGAGTCCTTAATCTCCATCTGCGAACTGATTCTGAATTTATTAATCATTAATCTGTTTGTTTTGCCAGGTTTCAATATCCTTTGCTAAAATCCTCCTACAAGTGACAAGGCCACGGACCGCAGTCCTCGGCCAGATCCCTAGGACTACTGTTTATAGGAACATCCAACAATATCCCAACGCAACAAAGGTGCCAGGCATTTTGATAGTGAGGGTTGATTCTGCAATCTATTTTTCCAACTCCAACTACATTAAGGAAAGGTGCGATCACGAAATAGCCTCCTCTTTCGTCTTCTTTTATTCGTAGGATTATCTCTAGATCTTTGAAATCGAAACTATGCATAGAAGAAACTCAAACGTCCACGTTATGGCCCAATGACTCTTTTGGATTCAAGACTTTTTTTCTGGGTTAATAGTCTTAATTCCTTACCTAAGCATTATTTAACATGAGTTTAAAACTTCCAAAGTTTTCAAGGTTAAGCAATGTTTAGGACTGTTCAACAAGTGCTTCCTTGCAGGATACTGAGATGGTTGATCGACGAGGAAGAAGAGCTGAAAGCAGCGAACCAACCGCGCATACAATTCTTGATCATTGAAATGTCACGTAAGCAATTCTTCTCCTTGCTCTCAAATGTAGAAAAACATACTAAATTTACGCCTTCCATTGATTGATTTATTTATTTATTTTGGGTGTTGCAGCTGTGACGGACATAGACACCAGCGGCATCCATGCTTTGGAAGAGTTGCACAGGAGTCTCCTAAAGAAAGATGTTCAAGTAAATAAATACACGCACACAAGCAATTAACACTTAAAGAATCATTCCCTGGAGAAACGCAAATATACCTTGCATAAAACGTTTTGGTGGTGTCATGCAGCTGGTTCTGGCGAACCCCGGGCAGGTGGTGATCGACAAACTTCATGCGTCCGATTTCGCGAGTCTGATCGGCAATGACAAGATCTTCCTCACTGTTGCAGAAGCTGTTGTGACCTGTTCTCCAAAGCTGGAGGAGGCCTGAGGATGATGGACTGAGCGTGTTCACACATGGGAGAAGTGGGATCTGGGTGAGAGTAGAGTTGTGTTTTTATTGCGTGAAGTGAGAGATGGGGGCTTAATTGATTCGTGGAATGGTGGGGGTGGGGATGGGGGTTAATAAAATAGTGGAAGTGGGTGAGTGGAGTGTTTGTCTTCCAAACCCAGAAAAGAAAGAAGAAAAAGAAAAGCAAACCGTTGTAATTAGTCCTCATGCTAGAGAAGTTCCATACATATTATATATGGGTACGATGAGTATACATTAGGCACAATGCCACCTTTATGGAACCCACATGGGTTTCAAATCTGAAAATTCCAATCTTATGGATTGAAATAACATGTAAAAATATGAAGGTTCGTTAATTTTTCTACAATTAGTATTAGCGCACGCCTGAATGGTGAAAAATTTTAAAGTAAATTTAACTGTTTGATCAAGTTCAAGTTTTTGGTTGTTTAAAGAATGCTACTTGTATAAAAATCAATAGGTTCTCATATTTTTTAAATTTTCATATTAGGATTCATATGGGTCAATAGGGGTGGCAATGTGCAATCCTTATCATATATAATGGATGCATGGAGCTTGGTTTTCGAGCAAGTTCAACGACAGCCCCAAAAAGGCCAGATCTTATTGATGCACTCCAGCTCAAGCCACAACCAAAAAGCAAAGAAGGCAACCTCATTACTCTTGCCACCTTTTAGACTCACTCTGCAACTTTCCCAGCCCACACCAAATCCCTCTTACCTTTTCCGACAAGAAACAAAAGCAAAACTAGCAATTGCCGAGCACAATGAACAAAAAACTCGATGCATTAGAGAGGACCAAATAATGATAGACCAAATTGGGTTGTGCATTTGCCGGATGAGTAACTAAATATTTCTAGAACGATGTTATAGACACAAAGAATTTCACAGTACGATCATAAAAGGCTTATGTGTCACATATTTATGAGATTACACGTTATCATTCATTAAAATAACCTACACTAAATTTATGCCACATAAGTTTCTTGTGATTTTGTTATGAAATCCTTTGTATTCATAGAATTATTTATATTTCTATTTCAGTTGCGCATTACTGAACAAGTGGGTTTAATTGGGAAATAAACTAAAAAGTGGGTATGAGTTGACAAAAATGTTAATTTTTATATTATTTTGAGAAAAAAAATCTCTTAAGGAAGCAATATTTTTAATTTATCATGTTCAACTTTGTTAACTATGGGGAAGACAAGGTATAATGTTGGGAGAGATCCAATAATTCGGAGGAAATTGGAGAAGAATAGTAGGGGATGGGAGGAACCCAAAAAATTTGAGAAAGAAGAGGAAGATTTAATCTTATGCTAGACGAGCAACAACATTACAAAAAGATTGAAATATAACCATCTAATAGTAAAAGTTAAGAGAAATCGGTAACTTTTGTCGAAAGTCGAAATGAGAAATATAATTTGACTTCTTGATATGATAATAAATGCAATTGAATTTTATAATTTAACAACAAAGGAACCAATCCTACACTTTTTCATACCAAAAGGGTGGAGCTCCTAAATGAGGGCCACCCAACATAAAATTCAGAATGGTACCAACTATTACAGACAATTACAACAAACAGCCATATCAGAGGGAGGATTGGCACCAAGTGGCCACGCCACAGAACTTGTAAAACAGAACCCATCCCTTCTCCAATTATTCTCCTGCTTGGAACTCGAAGCGTATGAAAATTTACACCTGATGAATCTAATGGCCACCTCCACATCATTATTTTCGACGAAGTTTATTTCACTCTCGATGATCACTTCGTAGGATGCTACTGCTGAGGAGCCGCTAGATCCTAACTTATGGCAAAAGGCGAATCACTTCGATCATCTGACTGCCAGTCCTATCCTCAATTGAGTACTTCCCGAAGTTTATCAGTCAACTGCGCTCGCGCTGATGGCTCCATCTGCATTGGATTTCAACAATCATTCCTCCAAAGAAAATTCAATCCACAAACCTTGAACATTATTAAATGATTATGTAAATAATTTTACCTTGCGGAGAAGGCACGCGAGACCCTCAGGCAGTGCCCTCAAATCCAATGTCGAACCACCGATACTAGATAATTGAAGCAATATCTTTTGCGCCCGCAGGTCCTGTATTTTCTCCTCATAATGTTCTGGATCATTCTTCCACGCGAAGAATGCTTCATCATCCATCCAAGCATCTTCTCTGCCTCTCGCAATGTCGGAATCTAAAAACCATTTTTCCATCAAATACTTTGCTGACACATGTGACATCTGTTCACCAGCTGCATCGCGAATGGTCCTGATTAATGATCCCTCGCTAATTCTCCGGCGCAATCTTCGATAGAAGAAAGATCGAGAGTTGACCCAATCCACCACTTCCCTAATGACCCCTTTGGCAGCCATCCGCAGGGAAGTATCATGCAGTTCTGCAAATTTAGTGGCGATCTGAGTGTAAACAGGCAAAAGTTGCTTCTCACGGGCTTTTATTTGCTGCTGTATCGATTCGGCGTCCATACAGGTCCCACTACTCTTCGCTTCCTGAAGTTTGGCCTTCAAATTGATGAGCTGATGATCGAGTCTCCCCATGCACTCCAACAGCTCCTTTGTTCTGAACTTGATTTCTATCATTCCTTCTGGCTCGAGGACGTTTCCTTTAGCCGTCCGATCAGCATACATTTCTATATGGTCTGAATTGATCCGACGATCAACAACCACCCATGCCCCACCACGGAGTTCACCCATCATGGGGATGTACACAAAAACGGGCTGCTTGTAGGTTCTGAGGTTCTCAACTATGGTGGACCCAGCCTGGAGGATCCCTTCAAAGAGGTCCCGCTGGCCCCCAGAAAAGCCTCTCCAATTCGCCAGAATAAAAAGGGGGAGCTCTTCCCTGTTGAAATCCAAAAGCGCTTGAGCCGTCTTAGTTGCCGAATCGGGAAACCATACTTGCCCAGCTTGGGGGACGACTCTCTCATGCGAGTCGAGCTGACCAGGATCAGCAGGAATAACTTGCATAACAGTCTGTGTCTCAACAGCGATGATTCCCACTGGGAATCCCCCGAGCTTTGCCCTTCCTGTTACAACTGTTCTTGCCCAGCCTTCCAGCGTCTCCACAAAGCTGTCCCTATCAAAAATACCGCCAACCCACTTCCCACAACTGTCAATCGTACCAGATATAGCTGCACGGGGATCGCACGCATTCTCGGGAAGATACTCAACAGGCCTTTCTGGGGGATCCGACGGTTCCAACACAGGAAGTGGGCCACCTACACAGGAGGGAACATAGCTAAGCCAATTCAGAATAGCCGATATCCCCTCAAGGTCATCCGAAACCGTCAGATGGACAACCCCGTTGGTTGCCATGATTTTAGGCCCACCGAGTTGCATGTGGGAACTGTACACTTCCCGCCCCAGAAGCTTGTTTAACGCAGAAAAACCAGTCAGAATTATAGGCTGATCAAGCCTCTGTATGCATCGCATCCCAAGGCGAGCGAGATAGGCGCCAATTCCAACTGTTCTGCCAGTCACGTATGTCAAGGTAAAGGTTTCCTTGTAAGCCCTCGAATATTGGCCCGCAATGGCTCCACTCCCCGTCAAATTCTCAACCCCTAATCCGTCCTCTTTACCAACTATGGTATCAATAACCCATCTGATTTCCCCACTTTCCATTTTCAGCTCGTGCGCTATCACAGATGATTTATTCCGTGCGTGATCCTCGGGAGTTAAATACACATATTGGAAACCACGCTCGGGGTTCGATTCATCGGACCAACCGACTTTAAAGCAAGTTTTTATTTCCTCAGCTACACCAATGCGAGCGCCAGAATTAGCTGCCAAGTAAATTAGAGGCAGTTTTCTCGTGCAGGCAAGATCAGTTACTGCAAGGAAGAAAGCGTCCTCTCTGGGGCCAAAAGACCCAGCTTTAAATGTCACATCATTTGAGACAACCATAATAGTCCTTCCGGAAGGGAACTCTGGGGTGGACATTTCCATACACCACGCCACCATGCCGACATCATTGATCCCAGGGACACGGTCCACAGAAACAAGAGGAGTACCCCAGGTGCCTTTGTTATCAGCAAATATGAGTTCCGTAACTTTAAGAACCTTGTCCTTGGGTTTTTCGGCACCCAGTAATTTTGATGCCCATGACTGTTCCAATGCAGTCTCAAAAGCCTGCAAGAACATTTTTCTTTAGAAATATATTTTAAACTAGCCATTGAAAGTAGAAGGTTTTCATGGAACACACCAGCAGAAAATCATAACAGTATGTCGTGTTGCTTTTCCTAGCTAAAAGACGCTTCCGATCAAGAACTCCCAGAGGCTGATACTGTGCATTCAATGGCATACCATGCAGCGGACCTTGTCCCCCTGAGGTTGAATGGTAGACCACCTTGTGTCTGCTAGCATCCTCAACTTCTCGGTATACCTGAAATTTTACAATTAAATTTTTTTAAGCATTAGTTTTCAAGGAATAAAACATAATATGTACAATAGCATACGACTTTGAAAGTGTATACATTTTGCATCAGAACTAGTGACAATTTCATGAAACTTTCTAACTTCCATCAGGATATAAAGGTACATAGAGTTTATTACTTATGTTGCCACAAAATGAACCCGAAAAATTATTATTTGCTATACTTTCTTATAATCCACAGATATAACGCTCCTTATCTCTTACTTCTACATTTTCTATTCAAATCTGACTTAATTTTAACTCGGTCCAAAAGAAAAAGTGCACCTGGCTTGGTAAGTGATCAACCTAGAACATAACCAGTGCAACGGGTCAATACTCGTGCAGTTTGTTTTCCAGAAGTCCTTTTTAGATCATTTAGAAAGTAGGGGAGGGCAGAGGAACTTTTCTAAACCTTTGAGATGAAATCGACACTTACATGCACAGTGCAGGTCTGACCGGTCACATTTGCAACAACTACTCTCCAAGCACCATTGGCTTCTCCAGCTGATGCAATCCACAGCCTCACTTCCCACTCACAAACACCTAAAGAATGCATTCTCACACCAACAGATGCATGGATATCCTGCACCAACTCTACCAAGATCGTCTCAACCACCGCTTCTTGCTTGCCATCTTGGTCAACTCTCCTATGCACAAAGTCTCAAAATAAGACCATATAAAATGATTGTATTTTTTATTTGAGAGAAGGATGCAGATATTATTACTTGCAGTAACGCAAAAGATCATCAATCTGCTGTTCCCGTAATATATAGAGGTACATATGTGCATGATCAGGTTTGATAGTAGCATTGTGCACATTAAGTTCCAAATCTTCCATTGCAGCCTTCAAGGACCTCAAAATGCTCCTTGAAGTAAAAGACGACGCTCGCTGACTTTGGCCTGTCCCTGTGTGATGCTCTTGATATGTCGTAAACCCTTCATTTGTGGTGGGCTGCCTTACAAGCGTTCTGAGAAACATCCTCTGGATTGGGACTGGCTTGTCTACAACAGTATAAAGGTGCCACTGACGGTCCCGAGATGGAGTATACTTTATCTTCTCATAGCCTTTAAGCTTTTCCTGAATTGAATGAAATAAATTTGAAGTGAGGTTAAGAGAAGAATGTGAAATGGAATTAGCTTAGGAAATAATAATATAATAAAATAAGCTGGGCCTACAGGCAGAAAATAACAAACCAGTTCAAGATAAATGGATAGAGGCGGTTCCACGTGACGTAATAGAGGCTCTTCCTCATAATGGAGCTTCTCTGCTGACCAATGAAAGGAGTGCCTCATAGGAGCCCGCCCTTCATCCCGCTGAATGATGCAGCTAATTACCTTGATACCAGCTGTGCGAAGGCTTAAGCCCAATTCTTGTTCTCTAAGTATTTTGGCTAACTTGTTTATCCTCTCTTGAGCCTGATCCTCATCACCACTGCCAAAAGCCAGAAATTATACCATTGAGGAAATGAAGAATATATACAACACAAACACACACAGCATGCATGCACACAGGGCAGACGCATAAAAATATAAATACTTTTAAACATCCGTTTGGACTATATCACTATGACTTGTTTTTTAGGGCAAAGTTACCCTAGACCTTTCTGTGAAAGGTGGACCTTAGCGGCTAGCGCCAAGGAAACTCTAATCCCATTCATTTGTTTTCAGTATATATCTTTCAATGATTTTGATACGCGCACGGATTCAATTCAATTCAAAAAAAAAAAAAGAAACATAAGATAGACCTTGCACAAGTACTCATTTTATGCTTGTAGGTAACATATTTAATGCATGCCACAAGTAAAAAAGGCAAGGACGCTGTGTGTACCTGTCCTGGAGCAAACTCATAGGATTGTTGATGCCCACCAACGCAATATGCATCATGTTGCCATGGCTTTCTGACTCCACTGCTCCATCTGGAACTGTATCATGAAAGATATTTGTTGCCTCCCTCAGTGCAGCACTTATAACTTGTGGCAGAAGCTGAAGAGATTTTATTACAACCATGACTCCCCATTTCTTCTCACTGTGTTTCTCAACAAATGTTCTATTGGGAAGTTGATCTTCAGGCCCAGTCTTTCTCTCAATATGCTCTTCCAAGAATTCCCATGAAGCAATCAGACCAAACCTGTGCCACTGCATTCTCACACTCCCCTTTACAAGGTAAGGCTGTGATGGGTAACAACACATGGAGATGAATGAAAAAAATTATCATTAAAAAATTTAAAAACAGTAAGAAGTGTTCAAAACATGGTAACAACGCAGAGATGAATGACAAAAATTATCTTCAAAAAATTTAAAAACATTAAGAAGTGTTCAAAACATGGTACCTGGTACAGTCTAAGCACATAGGTCTCAACAACTCGCCTTTGAAGGGTATGATCACCATGATCAAACAGACCAACAAGGGCATCCTCTACCGCCAATGGAGCACTTACAAGATCCTCCATCCGTTCGTTAATTGCACTTTTCCTCTTGGGAGTATCCATATGTTCACCATCTTCAGTAAACATCTCTAGTTCTGAAAGGCTTCTAGCAATGCTGGAACGGAGTTCGCTAAGCTTTGTTTGTTCTAGCAATTGACTCGCTTTCAGTGCCAACTACAACAATAATTATTTGAACTTTCAGAAAAGAGTAACTCCATTAATATAAGGAGGCGTAAAAATCCCAGTGCGTGACAGAGGTAATGACAATAAATGCATACCTAAAATTACATAAAATACCAAACATTTATACAGAAGTAACTGAGATAAAATGCTAACCTCAGAATAATTTGTGTGATTAAGTGAAGAGAAACGGATTAGCTTATCCCTGTATGCAGCAGGATTAGGATAAACCAATTGTTCCATGAGTCGTAGTATCAGTTTATTCTTACTCTTTACACCCTGAAAGCAAACAAACACAGAGTGACAGGGCAAACTAATAAAGAGCTATATCAGAGAAACAGCAAGCCGCCGAAGAGCAACACACACACACATGTATATGAGTTATTATAGTCTTCTGTGAATACCTGGTGAGAAAGCACAACGTCCACCACCTTCGAAAGGTCTTTCTTAAATTGAACTCGAAGGCGCTCAATGACATCAGCCTGAGAAATAAAATCTTAAAATTGAAGGTGTCAACAAAGAACACAAAACGAAGCAACAGTCAATTTATAGACTTCCACATCAAGTCGCTTTTTGGTGTTCACCTACATTTCGATAATGCAACCTGATTCAATCAAGTCAACCAACCAATCTTTAAGAATGTATGAATTTTGGTGCCTCATTGACATTTCTAAAACTCAAGATGATAGAAAAGAATCTCAATCAAACAATAAATGGCGCATTTACAGCATCCACAGGATTCACATTGATAAACTGTTCCCAAATCTAAATAAATTATTTGAACAAGAAATACAAATTGAATAGTTATGCAGATAAGCATTATTATGGCATGGTCCAAGAAAAGTCTGTTAGTCTTAAGAGAGAAAAATTACCTGGAGGTTATCACTAAATAGTTCTTCGACTGCTAAATACCCTTCAAAAAGAGATTGAACAATATTTCGAGCGTGACTCTCCCTCCCACCCTCATAAGACTTCACGAGACTCATCAAAGGTTCCACAAGCCTTTCTAGGGCACCTCTTTCTTTATCAGGGAAGGAGCATACGTGAGCCTAAATCAGAGTAAAGAATTTTTTTTTTTTTTCAATGTTTATGATAACTCATTGGAAAGGAAACTGTTTGAAGAAGTTACTAACAGACCTCGAGAACACCCAGCAATAATCTTGCAGGAAAGTCAACATTCTGAGAGCTTGAAATGCCTTCATATTCCTTATACTTCGATTCTAACTAAAAAGTTCACATCAATCAAGGCAATGTTTAGTGCCTTGAATTATCATACATGTCAGACACTACTCTAATGTAAACGAAAGACAAAAGCTATAAGATGTACATTTACCTCACTTCTGAGGTCCTTCGGAAGGCGAGCTGCCAAAACAGCCAGGCACTCTTGCCACTGAAGGAAAGGTAGTTGGGGATTATCAAGAGAATTCAACAAGTTCTGCACTACCTGCATTCGATGAGGAAGTTCAGAGATGAGAAATAATGAACTCAGCACCACTGAATTACCACACACATTATCAGTCAAAACATTTTAGCTTGCACCAGACAGAGTACTTACTTCATCAATATTATGCTCATAACCTGCCAAAATCATTCGGGCTGCATTTAAACTTGCAGCACACCTCTGATGAACTTTCCCAGAAATTGCAGTTGGAGACCCCAGAAAAGGAAAGCTTCCATTAAAAGGTTCTGCTTTTCTAACAGCTGAAGGATCATCCAGATCAAGCCTTGCAATAAGTTCACCAGCCTACACATTAAAATAATTTCTTAATCCCTACCACAAGTAGAACAATTGAACTTCACACATAAAAAGGGCAGACCCTGGTGCACAAGGCTCCCCGTTTTATAAGGGTTGGGGGAGGGTCTGTATGCACCCTTTTCCTTGTTTTCTTTTCTTTTTCTTTTTTTCTTTTTTTGCAAAGAGACTGTTTCCACATATTCAAACCCATGACCTTCCAATCATAGAGAATCAACCTTGTCGATCACACCAAAGATCACCCTAAATTGACCTTCACATTTACAACAAGAATATCACCTGCATTGCTTGACCTTCAGACATCTTAAAGTGGACCGACCCCGAAGCAGGAGCAAGAAGTGGCATACACATCTTCATGACCTCGACCTCCGCATATGGCATGTCAGCATCAATATGACTACCATCTGACACTAAGTATCTGAGAAGCTTGCATGGTGTCTCTGCAATTAACCTAGAAGGGTCATGATCATTCTGCATAAAACAAAGATAAGTAGCAAGATTCAGCCGCCTAAGCAAAATTAACATCATCAGGAAATAAGAATGAAAGAAGATAGAGAGCATATGGCACCTGGAGCAAGCAAGTCCTTCCATCAATGAGAAGGCGAGTGCCAGCAGCTTCTTCCTCTGCATATATAACATGACTATTTCCATCCAACTGCAACAAATAGAAGCCGCCATCATGGATGAACAATTAAACATGTGAGAAGCAATATACATATGATATAATGCTCCTTCTTCACTGTCTTCTACGCCAGATAACTTATCTGTGTGTTTGACAAGAAAACAGAACTTTCTTCCCAACCTCAACATCCTTATTAGATGCTCCTTCTTCACTGTCTTCTACACCAATAATTATATGTACTTCCATTTTTTGCTTTTTTGACACCTTATGTAGGTTACAGTGAATACAACTATCCATTAATATCTTCAATGTCCCACTTTTTTTAGCTAGGTTACAGACACTGCAGTCTAACTTTCAGGAAATACCCCATTTCAATTTAGTGCCAAAATAAATCTATTAGGGCCCAATAAATGACCATGAATATTGACTAGCAGGGTATTACTATAAATTATAGATATCAAAGCTCACCAAAATTGTGTGTTAGGTAAAACAAAGTCACAACTTCGAACCGAAAATATTAAATTATACAGAAAGCCTTAAGTTTCTTGCAGATGGAAAGTGTTGAAGTGATGTAGACCCCATCTTTAGGGCTTGGCCATCATCTTTTTCATTTTGTTTTTGCGTTAAAAATAACTAAATAAACAGAAACTTATAGAGTTTATAAGGTCTTAAATTATATAGAAATGTTATAGAAAAGATAAATCCTAACCTGCATCAGTAAACCCCCATCACGTAAAGTATGTATCTCTGCTTCAATTTCAGATTTGTTCATCTTCAATCTATAGCTTCCAGGTCCTCCCCTCACCATATCGATCTAAGGATCAAACCTTTCACGATATAAGAAAAACATCCCCAAAATTTCTCAAGGAACTAAAACGATAAACTTGTACAACAATATTATAAGAGTTCATACTGTGTATTTGCTTCCTTCGATGTTCAAGGAAACTTGAGAGTTGACTAGTGATATATGCTGGAATCAGAGTGGACACATCAATAAGTATTTGCATCGACAGAAAACAAAATTACAAGGACAAAAGTTAAAATCCACATATGCTACCTTTGGTGGGATTTGCCCCTTCTCAAGATAGCCAATATAATCTGAAACCATGGCTGCACTGCTAACAGATGCTTTCTGAGGAGACAAAATGGTGAAGGAAATATATAATGAACTTGTATTATGGATCTCCTGGCCTAAACCTTCAGGAATTAAGCAGAAAGTACGAATTTTCTTACATAAAGCGCTCCACCAACCACAGAGAGATACCAAGGTGGCCTCTCTGCTCTAACCCGCATAGCTATTCTACTGTCCAACCAGCCAGTGTGGATTTTATTGTCTTTATAGTCTGAAGCCTGCAAGATGTTTGAATTTGTGTTGGTATATATTTCTAGAGAGGATTCCAGAGATAGATAGTAGACAAGATTGATTTCTAATGTGCAAGATGCTTACATGCAAAAGATCAATTGTATAATCAACATTTGTACGAATTTCTCCCCGAATTTGAATTTCCTTCAGGCCAAGAACCATATTTGCAATAGCTAGAGCTCGAGATTCTCCAAATGCAAAAACATGCCCTGAAACCAGGTTTTTGTTGATTTAAGAAGCAGGGGACACTATTATAGCTCTTAAAGTCTTAAATACGTTTGGACAAATATATTATAAGAATTTTCTGCAACTAAGGACAAAATTGAAAATACATATAATGGTCAAGAATCATCTCATTAACTTAATTTAGACTTATAAAACCATAAGTGTACATAATTGGTAAACCCTAACCTTATTTTTTATTCAAAACAATCTCTGAAAGTCTTGGGCCTTTAAAGCTTTCAGCACAAATACAAGGGTTCAAGTGACAAAAACTAATTTACAAAATCGGTAAAGTTAGGACCATATCCAAATTGTCACACCCAGGAAACCTTTTTCTAGGATTAATGGCAGGTGACCTCTCCAAGAATAGACACAAAGCTCTAAAAAATCCTAATAGGGTTGTGGACATTAGGAATCCTGTATCTGTTAGGAGATTTCTCAACTTTCTTTTCTTCTTCTTCTTCTTCTTCTTCTTCTTCTTCTTCTTTTTTTTTTTTTTTTTTTGAGAGAGAGAGAGAGGAAGGTTTCAGTAAAAGCACTAGCTTGATCCAATCAAATTTCTAACTCATTAAACCAGCAACTACTTACCAAACTGAGAGTCTGAAAATTCATGAATGCCCCCTCCAGACTGCAAATCATTGATGTCATTATTAAGCTTGAGAGGTCTAAATACAGCTTTCAACCAAAAAAAAAAAAAGTTCAAAGAAATTGTGTACCTTAACAGAGAAGTAAGCCCACACATTTGGCTTGCTTTTAAAATTTAGCTCCTGCACAAAGTTACCATCTTCACACACACACATCTTGATACTAGAAAAAGGAAAATACAGTCAACATTGTTCATAAACCCGAGGGATCTAACCTGGACTTTTCCACTAGTAGGCTTAAAACCATCATCAGGATCCTCACTTGTTACACGAACTGCTACACAATGACCTTTGGGCCTTGTAGACTCTGCCTTGTCAAAATCAAAAGGGGTAGCAACAACTGATGTCTTCCTCCAAGCATCGTATCCTCCACCATGGTTCTCCCCATAAAATCGCCTAATTTCTGAATGTATAAAGAAAAGAAATGGAAATGCGGTCTGTGAGAAACGTCAGTCAACCATCTATGAAAAGGGCCTTGAAGAACAAATCTAGATTAAGAAGGATCATACCAGGAATTTGCCAGAGAGGAATACCCATCCCAACTGCAACTTGAGCTGCTGGAAGATTTATCTCAGCGATCCACTCAGTGACTGGGTGCTCCACCTAAACAAAAGGATTCATCAGAAACTAATGAGATCCACAGCTCTATATAACTAAGAAACAAGTTAATCACTGACATTGTTAAATGACTGATCTCAGAATCCAAACAAAGTTTAACTGTTTATATTGCTTGACCATCATTCATATGCTAAAAAGGAAGTTTGAATGATAGTGCAGCCCTAAATCGTAAGAGGTTTGAGTATACTCTGAATGGACATCAGCAAGCATTCCATGCTTTCTGCTCACATGACTTAAACACTTCAACAAATATTCACGCATAAAAGGAATGGACGAGAGAGAGAGGAGACTGCGGTATGAAATTGACACTACAAACCTGTAATCTAGGATTTAGCTCTAAAAAGTAGTACTCGCCAGTGTCCATACTGTACAGATACTCAACAGTCGCCGCTCCAATATAATTTACACCTTTAGCTAACCTTCTTGCTGCCTGCTCCAGCTGTTTCACTGTCTCAGCTGAAGCAACTGTTATTGGACCCTCCTCAATAATCTGATGATCATAATGACAACGATAAATCCCTTAATAACAATAAACCCGCATTAAAATATGAGAGAGAGAGAGAAAATGACAGAACTTCATTTGCTTATACAAGTTAAATTTCCAAAAAATAAAATCACAACAAAAAAATTCATTGTAGATACCAAGTCAATGACATATGAGCAAAAAGTTGCCTTGCCTTTTGATGTCGCCTCTGAATACTGCAATCACGACTGTGCAGAGCTGCAACATTTCCATGTTGATCACAAAGTAATTGGACTTCTAAATGGCGGCTCTTTTTATTTCAGTGGGGGCAGAGGGGGTGGGGGAGCACATTTAGTATCAGAACAGGGTCTTAACTCTTGAAATTGCTATAAATGATGGACACTTCATTTGGTAGATTGCAGTAGATTATTTTACCTGTGAAGCAACCTTCATAATAAATATGGGCGATCCAGGAACTTCACCCTGCACTTGCTTGAACAATGCCTTGACTTCATCATCATTATGGACCTAAATTGTCAGAACTACAAACGGCTTAGTTCTATTTGATGATACAATATTTTGCAAAGGTGCATCTCAGGCATGAGCCAGCTGGTAAAAGAGGGGAGCAATAAGCTGAGATATCCCAAATACCAATTTTCTCAAGGCACAATACAAAATAAAAATAAAACAATGTGGCCAGGAAGTCCCAACCAAATTCTCTATTGCACTCGAGCGAGGAACCTGAACTTAACCAGCAATTTACATGTGCAATGTCAATTAAACGGAAAATTTGATTGAGATATTAGGTATTTGAGATGCATAAAACTGAAACAAGAATGAACACGTATGTCTAACTACTTCTCAAAACAGCAACACCACTCATAGACAAACCTTTCTTATGCCTTTCCCACCTCCACCCCAGGAAGCTTTGATCATTGCTGGATAACCGACAACTTGACAACTAGCAACCGCTTCATCTGTTGAATAGACACATGCTTCTCTATATATGTCTTCCGGTATTGTAACTAAGCAACTTTCAGGTGGGATTTTCACCTGGAAAACAGAAGTTTTGATAATATCTATCAGACAACCTTTAATTATAAAAATAGGCCCCTTTTATGAGGAAACAAATATTTACATGAGAACCACTCCAAGGAAGCGTAGGCACTTCAGCTGATTGAGCAATCAAAGATGAACCAATCTTATCTCCTAGTGCTGCCATAGAAGAAGCTGGGGGCCCAAGAAATACAATTCCCTTAGCATTCAGTGCATCGGGCAGCTCAGGATTCTCTGATGCATGACCCCAACCAGGCCAAACCGCTTCAACATGCGTAATTTCTGCCATCTGTATAGACAACACTTGCAGCATTTCATCCCTAAATTTGAAATAGATTATAATAAACTTCAACTTGCATATAATAGACTTCATTACAATGACTAAGAATAATAACCACTAGGCTCAAATAGGACCATCCATTTCCTATAGAACCTGTCAATAAAATAACCCTAGAGGAAGGTAGGTCTAAGCGGAGCGAAAAGGGTTTTCCATGAGATGGGAAATGAAAACGATTAACCCCACATAAATTTTGTGAATAAGTGATTGTCTGATAATGAGCGAAGAATATCCGGCACCCCCCATTGCACAACCTAAGACTTAAAACAATGTACGACTTCAACTACTGTAAATTTCCCAATATTCTCCACCTTAGATTTCCGTTCTTCATCTACATCAAATTTATTCAATACAGCGGCAAGGAAATATATACATATACACAAAACAGTCAAATTCTTTGCCAAGAAGTTTGCTGCTTAATTTAATTCCCTCTGATCTTCAAAATTTATACAGTTTGATAATCATCCAAAAGCTAAAAACACTTGATGTGCATAAACAAGACGACTAAATTTACGAACCTCTACAATGAGCTGCACATTTGCATAATTGTTATTGTTGGTCCCTCCAGGTACTTCCACGAACTGATCAGCAATTCTAATATGCTCCGCATTGATTCTCATATCTTCTGGAGTAGCCATGGCCACCAACAATATGGCCTTCTCCGTACCAAATGTTTCATATGCCCATGTACGGACACTCCTTATAAACTTAACAGCTGCCATTCCATTGTTTGCAATCAAAATGCTATGAATTGGCTTCTTTCCCCCCAGGGCGTGGCAAAATTGATCAACTTCTGATGATGTAGAAGGACTCCTTATTGGAATCGCTCCATTTATGAACCCGTTCCCACGCCCAATGCTTGCCATTCTTGAACTCCTTTGGGTTTATGATATGCTGCACAGAAAGTCGAGCCAGGAGTAAATTCCTTAATCTACGGAACATTCAAACTATAATATCAATGTCCTTATTCATCTTGATTCTCATTGAACCCTTACAAACAATCAAGTTTATATCCGAACCGTAATGATCAATTCCTTCAGAAAGAATACAAGACATTCACATATACCGACTTATTACTAATTAAATATGTCAAGTCCAATTCAACTAAGGGTACAGATGCCAACTTTGATCAAATAAATTCACCACTGGAACAATGAAATTAGCGCGTTTTCCACTCTATAATCTAGTAAAAAGTGAAAATTATATCCAGGAGGCCGACGCTAAGAAACAAAAATGAAAGGGTGATTTCAACTAACCAATTCTGAATAAGAAAAACAGTCCCCGGGCGACCCAGAAAAGGGGGAAAAGAAGAACACGAGAAGAAAAAGAATTACAAAGTTACAGACCTCAAAGTAGAACCAAGCTTTGGAATCTGTCAAAGTGCAATGGACTTTCAGTCAGCCAGTGTGCAAGTACGAGGCATCTAAACCCTGAATCAAGAAAAAAAAAAAAAAAAACCAGCGGACGCAACAAGAAAGGGTTTTGCGGGCAGTCCCAATCTTAAATCTTCAACTGAGAAATGGGAAACCGCATGTGGGTTTTTTCCTTTCGAGGGTTTGGGGTGGGAGACGCTATGTCGTGTTTTAACGGCATTAATGGGGGGGAGCACGTGGTGGTAGCTAACACCACTATTCGTCCTCTCCTGCAGTAGTTCTCCCTCCCAGCTACCCCTCTTCCCTTCTCTCTTCTCTCTCCTCTCTCTCCCTCTCCCCCTGTTCTCTGACTCTTGAAAATTAACGCATTGATTGCAAAATCTAAGAACCCATAAAACTTTTTAGGTTACACCATGAATGAGCAAATATTTTGGGGTAGATGGGTTTTGACTGTGAGTTGGGTGGTACAGACTACCAACCCTTCTTCCCCCCTCCATCTTCTTGGTGGCCATCGTTCCACAATAACAACATTCCCCAGACTCCCTCGCCATCATTCCCCCCCACCCCCCCCCCAAATTTTAGCTCTACTGTTGAAAACCTCAATTTTGGTCTCTGTTCAATTGATTTTATTTATTTTGCGTTTATTTTTATTCATTTTTTTTTTTTTGGGGAGAGGGGAGTGATTGGGGAAGGTGGATTTTCAATTCAATTTATTCAATGAGTCTGATGGGAAGCGTGTGTATGGGTAGGTACGTCGGATTAATAAGAAAATGAAAGGCATTGATTTGCATGGGTTGGGGTATGGTTGGAAGTTAGGTCCATGCATGCCTTCCTCGCGCCCTCGTGACCACATCTCCCTTTGTCAATTTGATAAAATGAATGCAATGGTGTGAGTTTTATGAGGCGTTAATAAATTAGAGAAAACTCTAATTGCTAATTGCTAATAAAATTTAGAGAATACAACTATCCCTAATTGCTTGCAGTAACCTGACTCGAGATTTTTAAAATATTCATGACTTCGTTCGTCCTCAAATTAATCATGAATATTTTTTTTTAATTGCCATCAAATATCTTTTGCTCTCAACTTTTTACTAAAAAGTCGTTATTGTTGTTGGGAATAAAAATTTGGCCATTAGTTTTAGAGAATGAGGTTCGAGGTTTCCTTATCCCCTTTATTGAGGGACATGACAGAGCATTGGTCCCCAATCAATCATCTTGTGAAGTTCCACGTTTTAGGAAAATATTACGCGTACATCTTTTGTATAACTTTCACATTGAAAGTGGTCACATGACAGAATATATGTAATTTTGTATTGTTATTTTACCAAAACACCACTTAAAAAGTACTACACATATTTTGTCACGTCATCCTTTCTGTGTAAAGGTTGTGTAAAGGATGTACATGCAATATTACTCCTCGACAAATGGAGTGATACTATTCTTTTCAAAAAACTGTATCCCAAATAAATTTTACCACCCACGTGAGGAGGTGGAAGTAAGTCTCACTTATCGCATGTGAGTGGTGGGAATTGCTCGGGATAACTTTTTTTGTGGTGAATAGATCTATCCTACCAGGTGGCACCAATAATGGGAAACGACTTCCTCGCTGCTTGTTTTGCTACTTACTATCTATTGATCACTCGACTACTCCATAAAATTTCACCATTTTGAAATTATAACCATATAGATGAAAATGTCATGAAAAATTAAGAACCCCAGTAAATTTTCATACAATTCAATAGTGTTTTGAGATTTCATCCAAATGAAAAAAAGAAAATTGATTAAAAAAAATGCATTAATTCAAAGATTTAATTAAAAATATTGACCTTTCACCATATTAATTTTTATCAATTTTTATTCCCTCTGAATGAAAGCCCAAACACCATATACGAGTCTTCTTAATTATTCATGATTTTTTTTTTCACTTGTATAGTTATGATTTCAAAGTGGCAAAATTTTGTGCGCTGATCATGCAATATGCAGGTGCAGAGCTGAGGAATAATTTCCCCGGCCCCACCACAGTGCTGACGAGGTGTGATTGGGAATGACAAATTATCTTTAGAGACCAAAGCCAGCGTGAACAAAAACTGCATTAATCGCTAATTAAAATGATTAGAAACGAGAGATGGTCGTTTTCTGTTTTCTTTGAAGTATAGGCCAAAACAAGCGCGAAAGAAAGATCCTAAAAAAAAAAAAATTATGATGATTCATTAATTTTTATATAATTTATATTAGTGTATATCTTTTATTTATACGATAAAAAACTTAAGTAAATTTAAATGATTTGATCTGATTTAAGTTTTTTAATTATTTAAATAAAAGACATGCACCAATATAAATTATATAAAAGCGGATGAACTCCCATATTTTCTTTATAGATGGGAATCCTCGCGAACCTCTGCCGCCGTATAAATTGTTTTCCCCACGAATGAATGCTCGCAAACAAGACGGTAGGGGGTTGCTCGTTTGCTGAGTGGGAGTGACCCACAAATTCTGCACTTGGTGGAAAAATGAGGCCTCACAAAATCCGGGCCTCGGCTAATAATAGGAGGCCTTCGGGCCTGGGTCAGCCCAAATAAGCAGTGGGCTAGCAAAACTCAAATGTCACCGCAGCCCAAAACGCCGTCGCAGCGGTAACTGCCGCCATTTTTTTTTCCTTTTTTTTTATTTTTTATGTTGTGGTAACTGCTGCTTAGAAGCCTGTTAGGCAGAATAGATGAGCTACTTCCCCGCCGAGGCTACGCAAAAGTAACTCAAATGAAAGTAATAAGATTACATAAAAATTAGCATAATATGTTATTTTTTGGTACTCGTTCCATTTTTTAAAAATTAGATTATGGTGTTAAATAATAGCACGGATACATCGTTACGGTCGTTATTGCAGTTATAACACCCCCTGCGCCTTGAACAGTATATCTTGCTCCTGCCTATACATGGTGCTATTCTCAGTCTGCTTTTGCTTCATTTGGCATATTTCCTGAGCTAATCAGAGTCCCGCAATTGGTGATGAGAGTCTCCTTCGAACAGTGCACTCGATATAGCCATCCCCATGCTCAGCAGAAGGCTTTGTTACAGGTTCGTGTTTGACGTTGCCCAGTTATTTTGGTTTTCTTGTGTTCATATTCCAAAGAAAAGCTTGAGATGGGTAACTGTACCTTTATGCATGATACCAGTTTTAATGTCTGCCTTTTGTTCTTGAAACATACGTTGGACCTCCTGAAGCCTCCCTGTCGTTTCTCATCACAACTTCCATTGCATGAGATTGACATCAAAGAGAGAGCTGGCGCAAAGACTCGTGCTGAGGAACGCGCCGCCTAAACTTGATCTGCAGCTGATCCTTTACTTCGTCGTTTAATTTTTCATTTGCGATTTTATTTATAGCTTTTCCTTTTGATTTTCATAGGCTATATATATGCTTTTAGATCTGGACATATATTATGATATATCTACTCCTTTTCATATGCCATGTGTGGTTTATTGATGGATGTTGCTTGTTACCTGTGTTCATAATCCCTATTTTTGGTGCATACTCTGACCATGGCACTGACTTTATACTGGCAAAAGGGTAAATGCAAGTGCACAGGCTTAATGATTCAGCTTCACTTGTTATGAATCCACGACACTATAATTAAT
The DNA here is from genome assembly GCA_034195605.1 of Santalum album. Lineage (NCBI taxonomy): Eukaryota > Viridiplantae > Streptophyta > Magnoliopsida > Santalales > Santalaceae > Santalum > Santalum album. The sequence goes on along the minus strand of CM067259.1, from coordinate 7,428,801 downwards.
GTGAAATTTTGTGCCTACACTGGTAGGATCTGTATGTGTGCAGATACAATGTGTGTTAATATAAGTGTGTGTGTGTGTGTATATATATATATATATATATATATATATATATATATGTATGTATGTATGTATTTATATATATGTATGTATGTATATATATGTATGTATATATGTATGTTGGTTCAACCAGCTGGCATGGAAGCACTTGTTCCATGATGAGATGTTGAAATGTTCCAGCCCCTTTTTGTTTCTCTATAATGCCAACAATGAAATTAACTAAAGGCTTTTAACATGGAGCTAATTTAAAAAGTAAAAGTTGTCTGTAGGCAAGGATTGTCTAAATCTTAGGAGTCTACCTAAACCAAATTGATTTTGGGTCCTCCTTGTATTTTCCTCCCTATATAATTAGGCTTTGCCTAAAGATATATATATATATATATATATATGTGTGTGTATGTATATATGTATGTGTATGTATATATTTATGTGTATGTATGTATGCTTATATATATGTATGAATGAATGAATGATTGAACAAATGATATTCTGTGGTCCAAATTGATCTACAAAAGATATGGCACCAATAATGATTTTGGAATCGGAGATGGTAAGTTGTAGAGAAACCCAGTCCACGAACAAGCAAGCAGCTTGGGCCAGACGGAGAAGGGGAATCAAATGGGAGATGTCAAGTTGGGAGAGAGTCTTCATAATCACAAAGAATAAAATAAGAATCAACTTCGTACACATCTCCCTTTCTGGTTTTCATGGTACAGCAACCAAAGAAAGTCTCTTAAAATTAAGGGGGGGCTCTTTTATCATTGGTTGCCCGACTAGCCGATAAAACTTTACTATTCTGAAGCTTTAATCAGGTGGATTAATAGATCATTAAAAATTAACGAGTTCCATAAATTCTATACAATTTAATGGCGTGCAAAAGCCTTCCATTTGCTGGAGGAAAATCACACAAATCCAGACTTTTCAATGATTTGCTCAGAGTTATTTTTCCCTTCTTTTTTTTTTTTTCATTTTCTTTCTTTCTTTTTTCTTTTTTACTTTTAACATATAAGTGATGGGGATTGTATGCCATCAAATTGTATGAAAACATACAGGACTTCTCAATTTTTTATGATCATTCAATCTTTGCCGTTTAAACTTCTCAGCCGGACAACCAACGGGTGGGAGAAGCGAGATACCCGACTGAACTTCACTTTTCATGTTATATAACTCCAGAGCTTTGGTTATTGCAGTTTAAAGTAACTTAATTAACTTTTTGTTTGGACCCTAATACCTGATCGCTGTACTTTATATTTCGCTAGGGTTTATGTATTTTATATGCTACCTGTGATCACCGTTCATGATAACTTGGTGTTTACCAACACCGTAATGTAGCCCCAGATTAAAAGAGATGATGAGATAACATTCATTCTATTTGATCGGTACCAGATGAGTTAATGTTTATCGATAATATTTTACTCGTCCATATTAAACAAGAAATGTATTTTTTAAAATTAAATCAACTTTTGTCCTAAACGACAGTCTTAATACTCTGACCAGAATTTCTCGTCCTCAAATAAATTTAAAAGGAATAGATGGGGGACAGAAAGCCACGGTGGTGGGACCCGCAGACAAAAGCGTGGGGACATTCCACGTTCAATTGGCCGAATGGGCTTCTTCTGGTGGTGGGGGAGGCCAAAAAGGTAAAGTGGACCCACTCCAGACCAATCTGACTCCACCACGCGCACATCTGAGATTCCCTTCCACGGCAAGGCTCCATCTGAGTGGCTGAAAATAATATGTCCTCCAAAAAGAGGAGAAATCGTAATAATCCTTTATAAACTCTTTAATCTGTGGTAGATTAACATAATCTTCTTAAATCATTTGACCGATCAAGTATTGATAAATTTAACTTTAGACTCGATAATAATACGATCATTCATTATTAATTCGTAATGACGAGCTGGTCGCTTCCGAGCATTGAAGTGTCCAATCTAAATCTAGTTTTATTTGAGAAGAAATTTGCGTTATTTCTAAGAATTTTTTCACTTATATGGTATCATTCAAGGTTTTATGAAATATATAGCTTTATTTGGTCCTACCACCTGCCAAACATCATGTAACTTAATGGACGTTGGGTGAGCAGTCCCTCCAACAGAAGGCCGAAGGACAGTGGTAGGGTATCCTAAGACACCCCCGCCCCAACTCCATCACTCCTACACCAAACTTCCTCTCAATACTCAATTTCGCAGCCTTTTCGTCCCTTAACTGAATGAATGAATGAAGATAGATAACCGACATTCACAAGAAAGAAAAGGAATTATACGGATAATTAATTTAATTTCTGCAACTTCCTTCCATAATTGTCTCCAAACGAGAGAAATTCTCGGGTGGGCATATGTAATAATTAATTGATTGCATCCACGTGATTATCAGAGATATATATATATATATATATATTTCTTCCGAATGATATAATTGAGTTACGTACACAATCGAGTCTACAAGGCGGCGACGGTCTCTCCTCCGGCGGCTGAAACTGGTAATGCGGCCGCGGACGGAGCCTCGACATTGTTAGAACTCGACGCCATTAACGCAAACTTCTCCTTCTTCTCGTCTACATTCATCTGTTGCTGCCGACACTCGAGGCTGCAATAAGCCCCATCCCCTCTGTTTCGAGAACAGTCGAAGAAACAAAACCGAACCCGGATCCATCAACGCCGCGAAAATTAGGTTAAATTCGAAATTTATAAAGCTGGATTGAAGATTTTATCAGACCTGTACATGTAGATGTCGCGACCCGGCACCAACCGGCGCTTGCAGAGTCCACAAGCTCTCAAGAAGTGCGCCATCGACGTCGTCTGACCCAGATCGCAAGACTTCCTGCCACCTCGAAGCAATCTCTTATCCGTCCCGTCTCCGCAGCCGACGTCGCTGGAATCGTGCGATTCCGACGGCGCCTCCTCTGAAGCGCCACTGTGATTGAGATCGAAGTTGAGCTCCGTCATGCTCATCGTCCTCTTCATCGACGAAGTCGGTCTCGACCTTTTTCCCAGCAGCATCTTCAGTGGAGGAATTCAGGAGGAAGGGAGAACTTGAAAGAGGGAGGAGGGGGCAGATTAATAAATAAATATATAAATAAATTGTCGAGGGGGGGGGGGGTGAATGAATCTACACCGTCCGATGAAGATGCAGTATTTATACCGTGCGAAAGAGGTCCACGTCACCTGTGCATTTGTTTGCTTGTGCTTTTTTTCTTCTTGTGGGGTCCACCAGAAAGTCCCTGTTCTTATGCGGTTGAACCAATCTAATTTTAGCACGTCATCATTCACTACTGTTTATGAACCGGGTGGGACCTGCCAGCTCCTCCCTGACGGGTGAGACATTTTCCAGCCTGGAAATTTCTGATTATAAAAAATAGTAAACAATCTCAAAACCGTCAATTCGGCTAATCGGTTCATCAGATAATTTTATGTAATTTGTTCATAAAAAAGCTTTATCGACATGGTGAATTTTTAACAAACTGTTAAAAATGACGAAACACGTAGGGATAAAAAGACCACCCGAGTGCTAAAAGTTCTACGCAACTTTTAATGTGGGATTAATTTAAAAAATGGTTATTTAAGATAATAACTCAACAACTCAGAATTTACCTTTTCTCATCATAATTTTATTTAAATTCCCAACACTCCAAGCATGAAGCATTTGTAATTTAAGAACCAAAAAGGGGGGGGGGGGGGAATCATTTTTTTTTTTGTTTTACAAAATTTAATTTTTGAGTAATTGAAATGAATTAATTTGAAGTAGACAAATACAGTACCTAAACGGTTTGTTTGAGCAACTGAAACATGATCCTATAATTAAGGAATTTGACGTTGGCATAATAATCATAACAATCTAAATTTTGGAAAATAGTAGGGGTACTGAAGTGGGAGTCCACTTTTGAGTACCGATATTTATTTGTAAGTGGGATTCACCCCTAGCATGTAAGGGTGGGCTTCCACCACATGTGAATGTTAGTATCTAAAAGTAAGCACCGATTTTAGAACACGCATAAGGGTTCATAAATTTTTTAGTGGAGATCCGATCGAAAAAGAGGAAATCAATTATAGAAGTGAAGAATACATCCCCCGTCTTTATTATATATGATTAATTGCTTATGATTAACCCACTTGTTTATAGAATATCTTATTTTATGAAACTAAGGCTCCGGTTCCCCGTTACAATCCCACAACGCAACCACAATGGTCTTAAGAAAATATTGCGACAGTAAGAATGAGTTGGTTGTTTATGAATATAATAATTACACAAACAGTTCTTTCATTTATTAATAAGTAGAAAAATAGAAAGTTGTTAGAAAAAATAGGAGCCCTAATAATTAAAGGAGCAATGAAGTAAACCTCACAAAGTAGGGGTCAATTTTTCTTACTGTTCATTTTATTTTGATGGTTTCGACGTATGTAAAATAAGGTTTTTGTTATTTAAAAAAGTAAAATACACATTTAAAATTGTATTTTAATTATGCTATCTCTCTATATATTATGTACAAGGAGTTTTGGTGATACACATAAAATTTATTTTTGTCATGTATCATATTTTATGTTTATTCTTTGCTACAAAATAAATGAATCTAAATTTCATAAAAATATTTTAAATAAACTAGCTATCATGCATCAGCGGTTCCAATATGGTGGGTAGTAGTGCATGTTTCCCACCAAGTAGGGACAATGGAAAAAAAATGATTATGATGTCTGCACAAAAGGTGCTTTATTCATACTTCTAGCAAAAACCTCTGTCTGGCACAATCATACATTTGGAGATTGCATTGCTTGGAGATTGCATTTTGATTATGTTTAGTTTATCGAAGGATTCTTGGTGGAGAGAAAAATTTCTGGGTTTAATGAACGAGAGAAATGGATGGATATGAAAAGAAATAGATATATAATAAAATTATATAAAAATTAAATATTGACTGAATTTCATGTTCATTCAATTCATACCGTTGAAATTTATAAAATAAACACAAAACAATGTTTTTTTTTTTGAGATACTGTGAAAGATATATTGTGAAACAATGTAAACATTTTTCTCTTATAATTTTTTTTTATTTCGTCCCCGACCCTCCATGTCCCCCTGGCACAATTAGGCGTCACTGGCATCTCTGATATGGCCTAAAGTCTCATAACCCACATTTATACATTTTAATAGCTTGAAATAATTAGCAATTTAAAACACTTTTAAAACCGATGGAATTAGGTAACCAAAGTCTTTCTTTTTTGTCCTTAGTGTGTGTAGTGCACTGTACCTGGGAGTCTAAATCGCACCGGCAACTTTAGCACCATAATTAAATGCTAATACCATAGGGGAGTCTAATCCATAGCTAGAGTTTAGAGTAAATTCGGGTCAAAAAAGAAAAAAAGAGTTGGACATGAATTTAAAATAAAACCTGCATTTCCTGTTTTTTTATTATAAATAAATTTACTAATCTACCCTTCTTTGTTTTCCAACAAGAATAAATGAGCTTTAAATGATTTATAAGTTGGAAGGAAATAAAAGAAAATAATATGTTTTTGTTAAATCTAAAATGTAAAAACATTTCATACTTTTAGCCGAGCAAGGCTATGTTGGCCGAGAAAAGGGATGCTGAGTTGCCCCGTAAAGCAGCACTATCTCCCTCCTCGGATGGTGGCAATTTAATAAAACAAAGTCATTTTAACTCTTAAGTCTCGACTTGAGATTGAGGGACTAGTAAATACCCCGCACAATCTAAAATAATAAATAATAAAAGAAAAAATTACACAAATTGTCCTTAAAATTTCTGGAGAAAAAATAACATTTTTTCATGCATTTTACCTCTTTACAATTTATGGGGCCCACTAAAGAATTTAAAGGTGGATTGTAACCTTTGAATTTAAATTCCTGTTTAGAAGCTATAATATAATAAAATTTAAGTCTTATCTGATTGTCGATGAGGATTCCTCAAAACAACCAAAACTTAAAACTCTTATCGATGACATCTTTTATTGAAAACGGTTATCAAACAAAGACAAACGAAAAAGTTAAAAGGCTATCTCCTCAAGAAAAAATGGTAAAAATAAAAATAATAAAAATTAATTTGATCCGCAAAATGAAATAAATAAATTTTTCATAAAAAAATTATCATAAACAATGTAATGCTAGAGTACGAAATATAAAAAGTTTAAAAGACAGAATTTAAGAGTGTGGATCCCATTCATTAAATATAACGAGACTTGCGTATCTCTTGTGTCTTTCCGTGAGCTTTTAGTGAACTTTCAACTTGAGAGTCCAATAAGCCCATCTAAACGCGACCCACCCAATAAACTCTAATTGGGCCTAGTTCTATTTCGACTAATGATTCATAAGAGTTAAAAGTTTCATGCATGCACTTTAATTAGTTTCAAGGATCTCATTTAAATCTTATATAATCCTCAAATTCGGACGAAGTTAAGGCCTATCTCAAATTAACCATCATAAGAAGCTGATGCTAATACTGTCATTTTCCTTTGTTAATGCACTTGCTATTGATGCATCTTAACCCAACAAGGGCTTCGATGGGCTGTTTTGTAAGCTGTAGAGTATGGGGCGGGTGTCCGAGCAGGCCTGAATCATTTTACATTAAACAGGCCCAAAGCACAAATTGGCACTTGTTAAATAGGCCCGCCGCTAAGATGGGTTGGGCCTTTGTTGTGAGCACTAACACTCGCCCAACAAACATCGAAGGAAATACTTGCTTTGCCACTTGCCGCTCGTAAAATCTATTTCTCGTTCAAAATAACCATTTCATTCATTATTTAAGTGAATATTATCCTTTACGTAATATATATATATATATTTCTATCAAATTACTATTTCATCCTCGGAAGTCAAATCGTGGTTAGGAGCTAGGATGACTAATTGACTAAGAAGCAGTTAGTTTTCCATCCCATCTCCCTTTCTAATAGTATAAATTATAGGCAGATTCAATGACGAGAGGAGATGAGCATGGGCTCGATACCTTGTGACTTAAACAGCTTTAAAATCACAAATTTTATTAAACCAATTTTTAAGCTTAGATACAAATAAACTGCAGCCAGTTCAGCTCAAAGTAGTTTAACCAATGTTTGAACCCTACAAATATCAAACCCATATTCATACGGTGAAATTATTCTTGACATATTATATTTCGATTAAATAGCTGTTCATAATTTCTTGTAAGCATTATCTAGGGGCCGGTGGTTTCGGTAAAGGCAACACGCACGTGATTTTGTGGTGGGAGTGTTGGGTTCAGACTCATAGGGGTTAGGTGGAGACCAACCACGAAGGTAAGGGGTTCAAATGTTGGACCAATTGTGCTACTAATAATATGGCTATCAAAATTTGGTTAGCACACGATCATGGGTGTAAATAATGGGCAATGAACGAGACTAACTCCTACCTTGAGTCAACAAACTCAAAAAAATAATAATAATAAATAAATAAATGAATGCTTGTGTTTTAATATTTTTTTATGTTCTTTATCTCCTTTTATATTGTTTTCTACTGAGCTTAGCAATCAGGTCGGTTTGGCTGAGCTTATAAAAAGTTGTTTTCGTGTTGTTGTTCAACTTTCACATGCATATTTAAGCTTTTCAAAAAGCAATTTTTAATTTTTTAAAAACTCGCCGAAATCCTAAAAGAAAAAAAAAATAGTTTTATTTGCCCTACGTGCTTACAAAAACTACTAGAGCAAAATATTAACAAGGGCTTAAATAAACTACTAACAATTATGAAAGATTTCGTTTCGTTTGACCGTTCACATCGTAGAAACGTGCGTTTGGCGGTGACAGGTGCAGCTCCCACCAACCAACATCCCCTAGCTACGGTTCCTCTCCAATCTCTAATTATAAACGCGGTGGGTAGCTGAAATTAGGTCCTCTAAATGGGGTGGATCTTTTATTCCATTTATTCTAAATTAAATGCTACTTAATAAATAGTTGTATTTATCTTTATTTTTTAAAAATTTGATTACAATTTCACAGGAAAAAGTGTAGCATTACTGAAGGTCGGGTCCCCCTGCTCCAAACTATAATGAACTGTGGAGTAGTTTTAGTTTTGTAACCTAAAATAAACCCGAAACAAAACAAAGAAATTAGAAAAGAAAGGGAAAGAAACACAGCTAAAATAGGACCAAAATAATTTTTCTATATAAATATAAAACAGAAAATGAAAGTAGTAGTCTAAAATTATATTATTTTGATAAATAATCTTAAGAAATTATTTTCAGATCAGCGTGATTAGATCGGGTGTCACGCCACTGAGTCTTTGGGTGTGTGTGTTTGTTGGGTAAAGAGGGAAGAGGAACCTGTCATTGTATTTCCATTTTATGAAACGCATCTGAAATTTGGACACAACTCAACACGACACCCTCGAGCATGGACTCCGTCTCCTCTCTCTTTCTCTGCGTCGTTGCTCGTTGAAATTGACATCTAATTTGCGTTTCATTACTCGATTTTAGGCATTAACATCACCATCTCCGCCCGCCCTTTTTGTCTGACTCTCTTCTTTCGTTTGCATTTCCCTCGCTTGCCTCGGTTTTTTGGGACCTCGCTTGCCTTCCCCATAAACAAAGGTATGGTCTTTTCCGGGCTCTGGGTTTCGTTTCTAAACTCGAAATTTGCTTTGATGCGTTCTTCGCTTCTTCGTTCGTGTAGGGGTGGTTCCCTTTTATATGCATCTGAGCATCTCCCATGCTGTGTATTTTTGTTTTTGTTATTTGGGGTGACCTGTATGTTTCTTAAACGTGAGTTGTCGTATGGGCGAAGTTCTGTTTTGAGTTTCCCGTTGCCTACCGTGTATTCTTCTTTTCGGGATTTCTTCTCCTGAAAAATACTGTCTTGTGATGGTCTTGCTTTTGGATCTGTGGGTGTTTCTCTGATACTTCTTATTAGCAGCATAGATTGGAAAAATGATGGGTTATGTCTGATCTTTTGAGCTGGGCCGGCCTCTTTTAGCTCGTACCACTACAAATAATGCCAATGGCGATTTTAGCTAGAAATGATTTTATTTGGGTTGTGATTCTGATGGATGGAAACATAATTCTATTGAGATCATATGAACTTGCTATCTCCTAGCATGTGCTTGACTTTGTAGGGGCTCCTCAGTCCATCTTCAGTCTACTTCGAAAATTATTTGGTGCATATTTTTTGTGTCAATGCATCAAATCCTGTTGTCTAATTTAGTTCATTTTCTGTTTTTTTTTTTTTTCCCTCATGGAAACTTTTTCTGTGTCCCCTTTTGCTTGGATATGGAGCTATATGGGTTTATTGTGTGAGCTAGGCTAACATCTTCATCAGATTTCTTTTCTAAATGTGTCCTCACATTTGTTATTTGGCCTTTTGTGAATTTTCAGAATGGCTGCAGTGGCATTTCACCAAGCCATTGGCACTCTTCAGTCCAATGGATATCTCACCAACTTTAGTTTCCATGAGTGTGGGAATCCTTCAACAAGGTTGTTTATGAAGGGTTTCAAGATTGACAATGGACTGTTGAGAAGCAGAGGTTATTGCTTTGGTCAGAGAAGTTCTGGTGCAATCCAAGCCACTTCCTCCAATACTTCAGTATTTGATCCAGTCGTATCATCCTCAGAAAGCAGCACTGATGACTCCCGGAAGAAATTAAGTAAGGCAGTTTCAGTTCAACCTAATTTGTACAATACATATCAATTACTCAATCAAGATTATGCTTATAATTGACTTAGATAGATGTTTTTCCTGACTATTCAGTTTGGCTACTCAAACCATCTGCTATGAACTTCTTAATTTTACAAATATGCAGCGATCTATTTTTATTTTGTCTTTTTCAAAGTTGGTTCTTTATTTGAATCTGTTAATAGGCTTTTCTTCCTAATTTGAGGATGTTGAGATTCCTTGGTACATTATTGCTACATTCATTTTCCTGTCAGATGAGGCAGCCTTGATCCTGATTCGACATGGCGAGTCTTTATGGAATGAAAAGAACTTATTTACTGGTTGTGTTGATGTGCCATTAACCCAGAAGGGCGTTGAGGAGGCAATTGAAGCTGGAAAAAGAATCAGCAACATACCTGTTGATATAATATATACATCCTCACTGATTCGTGCGCAGATGACTGCTATGCTTGCCATGACCCAGCATCGCCGCAAGAAGGTAAGATGAAAAACATCTTGCTCTGCAGCTCTGCAGCTCTGCAGTTCACTATTTCTTCATGTATTCGTGCTAATTTGTAGATAAATATACATGCAATGGCAGAGAGAGGGTGACCAGCAATTGCAGTGCCCCCCTCAAAATTTTTACAAAGCCATTTAGCCTCTTCTATGAGGCATGTATAAGTGGTTTAAGAATTTGAATTTTGTTACAAACTTGTAATGGGATAAAATCTTTATTTTGATTAATCAAGCTCCAAATTTTCTCTTCCTTGTTTATTTTTCTGCTTCTAACTCTCTCACGGCCTCAGCCATCATTTTCTCTCCCTCTAGAATAAATTTTATTTGGACTTTGTCTCACTTGCTTGCTAGATCAATGCCAAGAACACCAACAAACTGTGCTGATTTTTAGATACCAATCCATGAGACATAATTCATACGACAAAAAGGACCATAAACTATTCAAGTGGCATGAAGCATGCCACGTTCCAAGTTTTTGTTTGTAGCGTTTTTTGGTGGTTGCTGACACTTTGTTGCAACCTACTAGGCCCAGTAGCCTTTGCTGCACTTCTCGAATAAAGGCCAGCTAACTTAGATTTCTGTGTGACTTTTTTTCTTCAAATACTTAGTGGAATAAATGATCTTTCTTGAAATTTTAGGATGAGTCTGATTTTGGCTGATGAATTAAATATGTATAGGCGCACTAATTTTGGTTGACGAATTAGTTATTTCTTGATCTATAATTTTAGTTAATGAATTTTGTATTTTATTAGAAGTTGCATATTAGTTAGCATGCTTTTGATTGTTTGAGATTCTACCACATTTGTGCTATTGATAAGTTAAACCAAGAGACTAAAACTGATGGATATAAAGTTTTTCTTTTATTGGATTTCTATATGTTCGCTGAATCTGGCAGTTTTATATTTTGCCCTGCTAAATAGAAAGTCCTGGATCTGCCATTTCATCCAAGGCTGTGCTACATCCAAACAAATTAGTTCTGATGTGTTACGTACTTAAATAAATCCCAGCTCATTGTTTTTTGTTGGGTTTTGCTTATTGGGGGTATCTGTTAGTCTCAACAGCACAAAGGACCTTATCATCTGTTAAATCGATTAACAACTGATCCACCTCCAGGTGCCTATCATTATGCATAATGAGAGCGAACGGGCAAAAACATGGAGTCAAATTTATAGTGAGGAGACAAAGAAGCAATCAATTCCGGTCATAGCTGCTTGGCAATTGAACGAAAGAATGTAACTATTTCTGTTTCTTCTTTCCTACTTATTCTTACACTGATGCCTGTATGTGAAATTCAAATTGTCATTCCCCTAGGTATGGGGAGTTGCAGGGTCTTAATAAGCAGGAAACAGCAGATAGATATGGTAAGGAACAAGTTCATGAGTGGCGCAGGAGTTATGACATACCTCCTCCCAATGGGGAGAGTTTGGAAATGTGTGCTGAAAGAGCTGTTGCTTATTTTAAAGACAATGTAAGTATAACACGAATTCCCTTCATAAGAATTGATGGTTGGAAACAGTGTCAATATGTTAGGGATTCCTAAATATTTCTCAAGCAATGAGGTGTTTGTCATTATTAGTAGCATATGATAGCGAAAGTCTTATGTTGCAGATCGTATCCCAACTTTTGTCTGGAAAGAATGTAGTGATTGCTGCACACGGGAATTCATTGAGATCCATCATTATGTATCTTGACAAATTAACTTCCCAAGAGGTGGGAGGCCTTGTTTTCTTTGAGACGTTTGTGTATATATTGGCGCGTTCTTATTATTTTCAAGATCATGTTCTTTTGTACAGGTTATAAGCTTAGAATTATCAACTGGAATGCCCATGCTTTACATATTCAAAGAGGGAAAGTTCATCAGAAGGGGAAGTCCAGTGGGACCCACCGAGGCTGGGGTTTATGCCTATACGAAGGTATGGAACTTGTGCCCCTTGTTTGTTGTGATTTACCAGCACCTAAATTTGATAATTTACTCAAAATATATTCCCGTTTACTCGAGAACATGGAACACAACATGCACTTTCTTGATAGGGAAGGCTTGAAAAAGCTAGTCAGAAGATCTTTCTGAGTGATTGACTGCACCTGATGTTTGTCAGTTGTTAAGGGTGAAAAAAGACGTAGCAAAAGACTCGTGGTTGTATGAGTTTGCGGTGATCGCCCATTGGTGAACCCTTCCCCTTTTTCTTTTGCCCTTTTGGCCATGAAAGATAAGGGGAGTTTTTTCATATGCATTGAGAGTCCACAAACCAAGGTTATACATTGATATAGTTTGCATATTAGTTTAGCGTCATTGCATTATTGCTTAGATGATAGGAATGGGTGAGTTATCCCAAGTGAAGTGATGTGAGCCATGATGCTTGTTTACTAATTTGGGGTTATGTCTTCCCATGCCCATTTGTCTGGACACAATGATGCGAACCCTGAAATTTTGTTTTCCTGTAGGTTTTTTACTTGCAAGTGCTAAGAGTTTTTGTTTTCTTCTTTGGGAGATTATGAATTGTAAGCTTTACTTCATGGTGCCATGCCATGCACATGCTTTAAGTATGCTTTGCCTAGGAAGTTCTTCACTTTCATATGAAATAAAAACATGGGAATAATGCCATCACCGATCTCTGATAGAATTGTTTCTTGGAATTATTTTCATGGAATTACTACTCTCAGATCAGACCACCAATTTGCATGACCATGCACCACTTATTTGCACAAGGATCTTCCTCTAGGGTCCTCTGTCCCTTGCTCTATTCTTTTGGCTGGGGGCTGTTGTCGAAGAGCCAAGAAGGTGGCTGATGCAGTAACCATAATTGTGGATGCTGCATGCTTCAAGGAACTGATGGATGTATCTTCCATCCAAAATTGCCAAGAAAACTCTAAACTGACACAACGAAAGTTTTTTTACGAAAAGGAAAATTTTGCTGGAACTGCCATATGCCGTTAGTAAGGTAGACAAGTAAAACACTAAAAATCTTAACCAATTAAAATCCTTCTGTAATGGTTTCTTTTTTTCCATTTTTTTTTTCTGTGGTATTTTCTTCTTTTCCTTTTTATTTTTGTTTTCGCTTCTTCTTTTCCTTGTCTGTGCAAGTCCTAATGAAACACTATTCATCTCAACGCAGAGCTTGGCTTTGTACAGGCAGAAGCTGGATGAGATGTTGAACTAAAATTCAGCAGTATAGGTAATTCCCTTACTGATTTCCCCCTGATGTCGTTACTCCTTTAACCTACTAGCACTTCTTCGATGGTTTTGCAGGGCCTTGCCGTTGATTCCATTAGAAAATTTTGATCTCTTCTGATCTAAAGCAAAATTCGAATGCGCAAATGAAGAACCCTTTTACAAATGCAAGTTGCTTTACGGGTAAATCCAAATGCACAATATATACGTAAACTTCTTCATTGTCGACTACTGCATGTATGTACTGTTTCATAGTTTGATCAAGCTAAGTGGTTTTAGGTGCTTGGCCGTGTCTGTTGTGTTCCTTGGAAGCTAGATGTGTGCTTGTTGCCATTATTTGATGTTAAGAGACTGATATGTATAAGACTGTATCTTCATGGTTTGGATTTTTCGAATTTTTAGTAGTTATTATTAGTGAACAAGGAGGGAATATGCATCCAAACGCATGCATAGTTCCAAAACAACTTCAATTTGCTAAAAACTGTAAGTGTAAGTGCATAGTAAAAGTAAAATAACATCGTTTTGGGGTTGGATGCACATTAATTGCATGCGTCCAAGTGCATATGTTCTTTTTTTATTAATGAATTCACCTATCTTCGGCGAATCTCTTTGCACCGAAAAGAAAGGAGAGATCATTGTATGAACATTCATATATTTGAGGGTCTTTTCCCTCCACCCCCTTAGTTTTAATTAACTTGTATTTATTATTGCTTGTTGGCGCGTCCATGGAATCCATTCACGTTTCACTTAAATTCGCAAAAAAAAAAAAAAAAAAGGATGGTAGCAGATATTTGGCCATTATGTTATCTAATAAATTATGGGTTTGTCTTGGTGCTAAGTTATGTACGGTACACGCACAAAAGGAAAGAAAAAAACACAATAAAAATGCAAAATTTCATCATTTTGAGATTTTTTTTTTTTTAAAACAACACAAGGCCTAACTCCCCTAATTTATTATATATAGCTGTTGTACATTAATTTTTTCCATAAATCATAGTGTCTTAATAGTAGATTTATAATTTCTATTACCAGCTTTGAGTTTTTTTATTATATATATATGTATATTTGTATTTAGTAAAGGTTGGATACTTCTAAAAGATGGTTGTTCAAAATTAATGGTGCTTTTAATTCATTAAAATAATAAATTATATGAAATTCAACACATTAAAAGCATGAATATTTTCAGTTATAGGTTCTTTTAGGGTGCCCCAAGGCACTAATTATGGAAATTGTATGAGTTATTCATAGACACAAGAAGTGTTCTTCTTGTGGAGGAAAAATATGTGCATCGCATTAATAACGCTAGAAGTTATGAATTCTAGTGCCTTCTAGCTGGAACAGCATGAGGATTACGCTTCTTTCATTGCTCAGGACCACAGCTATTCGACCCGATCCAGACGTCGACTCGGTCGAGAGGTTGGGTCACCGGATTATTAGTTAAATTGTCGCGTCGACTCGGTCGAGAGGTTGGGTCACCGGATTATTAGTTAAATTGTCGGATCAATGACATTTATAATATAAGTGAGAATAATTATAACTTTACATATATTTTTTAAAAGAATTTCTGTAAAATGATCAATAAAATAATAAAAATTATTAAAATATAGATTCAAAACCTATAAATTTTATAAAGTTGTTCAAATTGCTTTACAAAAATAATAATAATAGCAAGATCAATAAAATCTAATATAACATGAGAGATGTTATCAAAATATTATGAATTTATAGTTATATTTTAATAATTAGATTATTTTAAGCCTAAAAATATGACATAAGTATTTTCTCTGATGATTTATTATTTTCTAAGATATGAATAATAAAATATTATTGACCTTTATTTAAAGTATGTGATTATCCTTAGCATGTAATATATATTGCATAATATATGTATATCAATCTATTAACCATTATTTTAATTAAATATTGTTTATTTAAAATAAATATCTTCTCTATCAATTAACAATTATATTATAAATAATGTGTTTCGACTATCTTTTCACATGAATCCCTGAGCTATTTATTTGTAAAAAATATTGTTTTCAAACCTCATGAACTACGTTTTGAAGCATTTTTGGCTTTTTTATATAAACTGAGTTCGGACTGGCTCATCAGATCACAGGTAAAATCAAGCAAGTTTGATCTCCTTTATATGCAAGTTGGGTTGATCTTCAACCCAACCTAGTTTAGGGCCGAGTCGGCGAGTGACTGAGTTGTTCCGTTGGACTCGGTTTGATGAGAGTGCTCAGGACTCGTCCATGTCACCAAGCATCCCCCAGAGATAAAATCTCAAAAAAAGAAAAAAAAAGAAAAAAGGAGGCCCAATGAGAGAGCAGGATTTTTATTGTGCGGTGCGGATGAATCCAATGCAATACGTTGATAGATACATTGAACCTGGACACCCCCTGAAACGCCCCATTTTACATGTTGGTGGCCGCATCGAAGGTCTTAAATAGGAGATCCGGAGAGCAGTTCCAGCGAGGAAAGCGGAGAGGAGAAGTAGAGGAGTGGAGATGGCTCCGACCAGAACGGCGGGGGCGGCGGAGGAGGAGAATGCGCTGCGGCGGCGGAACGAGGAGCTGGAGAGGGAGTTAGAGAGGAGCAGGGAGAGGGAGGAGAGGGCGAGGGAGGAGGTGAGGAGGGTGTTGGAGAGACTGAGGGTGGCGGAGGAGGCGGAGGAGCGCCTGTGCTCGCAGCTCGGCGAGCTCGAGGCGGAGGCCGTGGAACAGGCGCGGGCATATCACGCACGCGTCCTCTCCCTCCTTGATCAGCTCTCTCAGGCTCAGTCCCTTCTCCAAATGGCCCACGCCGTCGTCCCTCCTTAGTCTGAATTGTTACGCCCTCTTCTTCTTCTTCTTCTTCTTCTTCCCTCCCCCTCCCCCCCCCCCCCCCCCCCCCCCCCCCACCAAAACAATTTTTTGTTGTTGTTGTAGATGGTGTTATTCAATTTGGGAGTGAAATTGTATGCTTGTTTTTGTCTGATTTCTTTCTGAATCGAGAAATTACTCACTTTTTTTGTGTTGTTTCCCCTGTTTTTGCTCTCTGATTTTGCCTTGTAAAGGTTTCAGATTGTGGATCTTGTCTTGATCTGGGATGATCTGAAAGCGGCGAGTCTCAGCAAAATAACTGTGTTGAGCACTTCTTCCAACAAGATCTCCTTATTGTTTATTTTAAGATGAGGAAATTATCTTTTGGTCACTTAAGTTTGAGATCATTCTCGACTTAGTTTATCATATTAAAAAATAGTTACTTTGGTCCTGTCAAACCCCCTACATGAAAAATTCAACGCTAAAAACCTTTTAAGAAAGTGTGAGAAGAGTCTCTTTATGTGAATCCAAGAATTTTTAGAAAAAATGTGTGGTGTATCAGACTAAATTGATCACTTCTAAAAACTCTACGGATCTAATAATTTTTCTTATCAAGATTCATGAATAAGGATAAGCGTTTAAATCATGAATAAGGATAAGCATTTAAATAAATAAGAATATTGAATTCTCGACTTTATTTTAAGCTATATTTTTTTTCTTTTCTCTCTTCTGAAAAGAATAAAACACAAAAAAACACAAAATATTACTGCGCCAATTCAATGATTCGTGATTTCTTTTTTTCTTTCCCTTTTTCTCACAAGAGTAAAAGAAAAAGAACACAAAATCACCTCGGACCAAGTAAAATCTTTTTGTTGTACCTTTGGTTGGATGGAAGGCTTTGATCTGCCTCGTGTTTCCTTTGGGCTTTATCCTATGGGCTTATGACCCAACCCAGTAAACAAATGGTTCGTCGAAGCCCAGTGTAGGCCACCTCGTGCTTCTTTACCTCACCTACATACGCCTACACGTGGAATTTGAGGTTTTTAATGGGTAGAATTGTCAGGGCAATCCACAGGATAGTCTGAAAAAATTGGAACAGAAGGGTACTTTCGACCTTTGACCTTGAAAGCTCTAGACAACATAAGATTAACGCCTGCAACTGGAAATTATAAAAAATTCAGTGGCTGGTTTGGTCCTTTTCACCTTTTCTCCATCCAATTTGCATTCAATTAACGACCGACGAAATTGAATTTGCATTCACTTAATTTGAATTTCACCTGGTGACGAAATTTGCATTCAACTAATGGCGGGAAAGAACCGACAAATTGAATTTCTCCACCTTCTTTAACGACCGACGAGGGCCGTCCTATAACCATCCATTTTTATGACATCACATTCTAATTCAAAAAAAAAAAAAAAACTGAACAGTACATCACACTTAAGAAGTCTTTTTAAGTCTTGACTTTGGATGAGCCCATGGAAGAGAATGTCCAAGAGTCGGCATACAACAAAGTATTGAAGACTTAAAACACTTACTCGGGAACCACCAAAATGGTTTGAACCCAAATAATATCTTAGTAAGCAAGAAAATCACATGGGTTGACAAAAAAATTGAAAACAAAGCGGCTGGGTCATAAATTTGAAGAAACAAATTGGAAAGAAAAATTTTTTATTCCACCAATAAAGATGCATGTACAAATGGGCCGTGAGCCAGAATGCCTCTGGTATAGACGATCTTTGTGCAAGACCACCTTTCCATGGGAAATGAGGTGGTAGCCTAATTGATACACAGATCGAACGTGGAGCCTCGAGATATATAAAGAGTAGGGAAGATTCAGTTACCTCCCGAGATCGTGGACATCCTTTCAGTCATCATCCAAATCATTTGCACGTTCCAGAGATGTACTAGGTATTTTTCCCTTTCAGAGATCTCACTGATTCTATTAGCCCTCCGAGATCAAATGCTGAAGCTTTCCACCCCGATAGAGCTCAAGCCAAGGGAAGTCCTCATCCCATCAGTCAGAGCCATCTTCAACCAGGCAGAAGAAAGATGGCCACTGATTCTATCAAGCGCTCCAAAATCATAGTAGTCAGCAGCAGCATGTCATCAGAAGAGAGCTAAAAAGTCGAACAGCGTACTGAATCATGGGGCTCAAGTGAAACTGGCATCTGTCGGAGCCATCTCAAAAAGTTCAACCACATAGAAGAAAGTGGCCGAGGCCAGGCCACACATAGGACCCCTTGAAATAAGGGTGGACAAAGTCTGATTTCCCCACAACCAGCTGATCGCATCAAGCCACTCGCAGCCACATTTTGACTACCGCCATTTCAACCCTAGCCGTATTCTCTCAGACTCCCATTAACTGCAAATTGCTTACCAGGAACTCCTGACAAATTAGGTTGTTCCCAGTGCTCCATGATCTTTGTAGTACAAGGAGAATGCATGAGGGAACTTTTTAAAAGAATGCCCCGATGAAGGTCCCCACAACACAGAAATTTGCATGTAACACTCAGACGCCAGGAATCTCTCTTCCCCGCAACTCCAAAAGAATTTTGCTCACCAAGTTGACCATGGTCTTCACTTTTGAATCTCCCGTTTTGTCACTATCATCCAAGTAATTCTCCATTGGCAGATTTAAGGTCGATTATTCCCATTCTCAGCAATTAGTGGTGCAGTTGATCTGTCATCATCTTCTGATGGTGTCCCAGGCCTGGATTCCATCTGCACATCTAACGATCTCTGTCTCGATCCAGCTGACCTCAGACTTCTCATGTTGGAAGCTCTACCATGTATAGGATTGTAAGCAGGTCCCTTCGATACCAAAAAATCTTTCGGGAGAGACTCCATGTCCATGTAACAATTCCTAGCTTTTGCATCAGAAATTAATGCAGCCCAGTCATCACATCGGTTTAAAGTGTTCGCATTTCCCATTACCTGTTGAAAAAACAAAGTTATATTATCATATGAAAACCTTAAGTCAATCACTTGGCTTGAAAGTAAGGGAGCTAGTATTTCGTTAAGATTAATAGCTGATATGTATCTCATAGTGAAGCATTCTAAGGTGTGCTATCAATCTCTAAGCAATAAGCAAATACCAGAGAAAGAGAACATCATACCCAAAGAGCTCTTCTTGCACGAGTAAGAGCAACATTCATTCGACGAATATCTGCAACAAATCCCACCCCATGATTAGAGGCGCGGACACAAGACATTATAATGACATCACGTTCTTGGCCTTGGAAAGCATCTACAGTATTAATATACAAGTCCTTTCCTTCTTCTGAATGTAAGACATGCTCAAACTCACGGCGAAGGCATTTTAGTTGCAGCTTGTATGGGGTGATTATGCCAATGGAGATTTTTCCTAAGCCCAAAGATTTCAAGGTTTTCTGAAGATGCTCATACAGAAGGAAGCAAAATTGTGCTTCATGTATGTTCTGGTAGGAGACAGATCCACCTCTGTGGGACTCCCGTCCATGTGTAATATCGTAAAACAAATAAGGTCTTAGCAATGAGTCCTTGTAGTATATCTCATCAGGTAAGCTAGCAATGCTTTCGCTGTCTTTAAGGCGTCCTTGGTAGAAATATCTTGATGGGAAATCACGGATTTGAGGATGCATCCTATATTGCACAGATAGTAACATAGTTGGGCAGCCACCTTGCTGAAACCTCTCAAACAGGCTTCTGCTGTATAACAAGGTTCCAGCTGCCTTGCTGATGACTGTAGCAGGTAGCTGCTGCGGATCCCCAACAAGAACACACCGAGCTGCACCGAGAGAGAGAGGAGGAAGAACCGCAACTTCACTTGCTTGAGCTGCCTCATCAATGACAACCATATCAAAACCATGAGTGAGACGAGAGAACAACTTTCGACCACTACTAGAGACAGTAGTGAAAACAACCTCAGCCTCATTCGCAAAACTTGCCTCGAGGCTTGCACGGGCATCTTCAACATCAAAGTTGCTACCAGGGCGGAACTTGGTCTCCAGTATAATAAAACGGGACATTTCAACCAGGTTCTTGTCCCTAGCCTCAACTACAGCTGCAAGGTTCTGCAGCAACACATCTCGACCTTGGTCTCGAGCTACAAGGACATCGGGGTCAACACCAACGGATCCTTGGGAACGACCAGCTACTGCTGAGACATTCAGTTCTCTTTGAAGCACAGAAATCTGCTGAGAAAAATGAGCTTCACGACTTTTACAATAGTTCATATTGAAAACTATGTCATTACGATTCAAGCATAAAAGTTGTTCAGTTCTACGCTCCACAGAAACAGCCTGTGCAGCACGTGACTGTAAATCAACCCCAACTCGAGCCACATCAGGGCGATACACTTTCATCTCACCGTCTATAAACCCACGATCAAGAACACGTGCTAGAAGCTCATCAGTTGCAGCATTAGATGGAGCGCAAACAAGCATTCTAGGCTTTGGGCAGAGTTTTGGAAGAGTACGAAAGAGATTCTGATCCATGTTGTGAAGGACTTCATCAATCGAGCCCATTGCGGCATTGTCAGAGCTGCTCTCATTAGTTTGCTTATAGCTTTCCGGCGCCAACTTTTTAAGCAGGGCGGTGTAATAGTGCTGATACTGAACCAGGTGGATGACATTAAGCATTCCCCAGACTGTGTGTGTCTTACCCGTTCCAGGAGGACCTTGGACTAGGGTAAAGGGCCAGGGATCTTGCCTCTTGTTAGCCCCACTACTTGTACCAGCAGCAGTATGCATTGCAGCCCACTGAATTGCTGCTAGCTGGGGCTCATTAAAAGTTTTATGCAGATGATCAACAAAATTCGGAGTGAAGCATTCAGGCATGGCTGGAGGCTGCTGCTCATACTTTGGAAAGTGTTCGGGACTAGGCTGGAGAATCGCATTTTGCATCTGTCAAAATAAAGGATATGTAAATTTCTTGCTCATACAAGCATTTATGTGCACCAGCACACAATATCTATTCTACTTAACAACCAATTTCCATGATGTTACCTGTAGGTTGAGATGATGAAAATAAAGGATATGTAAATTTCTTGCTCATACAAGCATCTATGTGCACAAGCACAATACCTATTCTAACTTAACCAATTTCCATGATGTTACCTGTAGATTGAGACGATGAAATGCGTGTAACGCAATATACTCTCTTTGGGTAGTTGCTAGTGAACCAAGCACAGTTAAATACCAGGCACCTTTGAGTCGAAGTTTACTCAAAATATGGTCATTGTCAGCCTTGCTGCAAGACGAAAGTGGAAAGAAGATATCTATGTGAACTAGACAAAGAACCGGAAGCTTTGGAGCGTAATGAAAATTCATAACTGTCAAACATTTTAGAACAAGCTAAAAATGGAAGAACCTGTTAGAATCATAAGAGTCCCCAACATAGAAATGAAGAATTGCCCCAAGGGGATCACGGTTATCAATTGGCCTGTGTCTCCTAATTGTACCAGCAACACGCCCATTTATTTCCAGCTCCTCGTCATCTTCCATCGATGCGATGCTCCTTGATCTGACTGCTTGGGATATTTAAAAAAAAGAGTATAATATTAGAAAATTTAATCTAAAAACAATTAAGCTGCTACACTATTGATCCTAGATAGTCCAAAGTTCAGTTCTGATAACAAACCTGAACCAGGTCTTGGGGACGAAAGAATTGCAACATCACCCTCCTTAAATGTCCACTTGCATTCATGTGCTGGAAGCAAAACGACATCATACCACCCTAAAAAAACAAAAGAACAAAGTCTTCACAACTAAATTATACACAGGTGTTTACCAGAAGAGAGCACTGATCAAAGTTATAAAACACATTCCAGAATATAGTTCCACCAAACAGGATCCTAGACAAAAAGAACAGGTATCTTAAGCAATCGGAAAGTAGCTCAGCCAACCAAATCTATATTTACAGATCTATATTGTAAAGTTCGTCAAATGTCTAGAATAGATGCACAGCAGAACAGTAAAAAAAACTAATCAATCTATCAATTTGTTTTTTCATAGACCAACACTGTCACTGGCATATGAAACTATGCAGAACTGGATCAGTATCAATATCCACATCACTTAAAAAACAAAATAAAATAAACTCCATGGAGTTGGTACCTCTTTCTCGTCTTTCAATGTTTTTCACACGAACCATTACATGTAAATCTCTTGAAACTGTCTCAGTTAACTCCTCCCATGTGCTGTAAAGTTGAGCACGGCATTCTTCAAAAAGCAAAGGCTCAAAAACTCTCACATACTCCTCCATAGATTCAAAATGACCAGGAACACATTGGAGCTCGGTGCCCTCTGAAAAGAAAATTTAATCAATCATATAAAGATAATGATGAATGAGTTAGGCTCTCTAACCACAAAATTTAAGGAAAAGTTGAACAATAAATGTAAGATGAATCAGGCAACAGAACCTTCTAACTAAAATCACAGGATTAGTGTATTTAGGGCACAATTTGCTGCAGAAGTACTCAACTACACAGACAATGAAACTAAAATGACCTTCATGTCATATCAGTCAAAAACGAATCCAACATACTAACTTTTATTTTTTTATTTTCCAACAGCCTGAAAATTTTCCAAGAGTTTGAAATCCAGCAAAATATTGCTGAAAGTAAACATACTGCTTCTGCAAATAACAAACTAGACTGATCTACATCAGTTCAATTACATTAACTTGAGAGATCATCGAAAACACATTTATGAACAATTGCTCAAAAGTTTCTGAACAAGAGTAATGTTTCCATCGAACAGGCTCTTGTGACAATTCGACGCCCACCACATGACGACGTAGAAATTCCCTCCACCATGCATGGGCCTAAGCAATACAAAGATAAGCATTTAGACATTCTAAAACCAAAAAAGTTTACCCTAGTTCACCGACGATACTGTAATGCAATCCAAAGTACAGTTAATTCATGAAACAATCAACGAATGCATGTGATGGCTATACTTCTCTAAAAGCATGCAACAGAAATTTAATACATCCAATGTGTCCTAGATTTCAAATGCAAATGAAAAAAGCTTCCCCTTTGAGAAAAAGAAAAACTGATCTCACAATGAATTAGAAATTAGTGATGCAAGATGCAACAAAGCATTTTAAAAAGCAGAAATTTAAACAAAAAAAATACTACCCCCCCCCCCCTAAAAAATATATATATATATATAGAAACATACACTGAGAAGTCAAATTACAGCCAAACCTATTAAGCTTACAATATTCAGGACATAAAGAGGCACGGGCATATTCCCTTTATCAAAGCATGTACATTTTTATACTAGTAGTGTTAACAGCGAAATTCAGTCTCGAAAAGAAGTGGTGCGAAGACTTATACATCGACATCCTGCAATGCTAAAAAACTGTCAATATCCATTTAAAATACATAGGACGCATAAAAAGAGAGTGGCAGATATTTATTTACTAGACAGTTCCAAAGCTCATTTTGGTCCTTCTCAGAGCCTGATGGAAACTGAAACTCAAATTTAATAGGCCAATAGACCGAAACAAAACATAGTTTTATACAGGACCACGAGACATAAGAATAATATTTCCCACTGCTCATTAACAAAGAAGTATACAAAAAAGCTTGTAACTGTGTTGCATACCTGGGTGATGCCAAAACTTCTCATTCGTCACTTCCCGAAGAAGCCGCTCCACTGATGTATCCTGATACTGAGAACTAGCGGCAACCTGTTTCTTTGGAGGTGGGAGCTTCTTTGTTCCAAGTTTGGGTTCTGTTGACCCTTGACTTCCCACAGGAAGCTTCCTAGCAGATGTTTGAGAACTCTTTGGCTGCCTTATATCAGTTGACTGCTTCCATGAACTCTGTCTTGGAATGGGTAGTGCTTGCCCGTCAATGCACAGATCAGCTGAACTGTTTGACCTCCTAGGCCTGGCTAGAATGCCTGAACTAATTTCACCATTACATTCGGCTTTAAATTCACCTGTTTCTGTCCGAAGCCCCCCATCATTACGTGAAATATCGAGTTGCTTATCTTTAATCACAGGCTGACTCTGCTTTTCTCCAGTGCGTTCAGGAGGTGGAGCCCGGATTTCTTTAACAGTCCGAGTAGTGGGCGGTGGAAAGTTCTGCCTTCGAGGGGTTGAGGTCTTAATTGGGCCAGCTTGCTTAATATCTTCCAACTTTAGAAACATCACCTGTCTGTTACGTTTTTTCCCTAGCATTGCCTCCTTTTGTTCATCAAGCTTCTGCCTCTTCACAGGATTATTTGCACACTTTAATGCATGGCTTGCTTCAACTCCTTTAATTTCTCTTTGTTTCATAGCCAATCCAGATTCCCCCTGACTGTTGACGGGTGCATCACCATTGGCACTGGCCCCAAAATTCAGGGCACCATTGTCTTTCTGATCATGTGGGTTGAGATCCAATCCTAAAGAACTATGACCAGCCATACTATCATTGTTAGTTTCAGTATTTTTAACAAGGTAAGGACCATTGTTGGAGGCAACACTGGATCCACAATGATCCATTGACTCATCCATGCAATGCTCCATGTGATACTTTACCATAACCACTCAATGACCTTTCATTGATATTACTGCTTTCGTGCACACCATCAGCAACAGACCATTCTCCTTCTTCTCTTTCAACAGCCTCAGCTTTTGGAACACTCTTAACTAGCGATTCTCCTACATTTATTTCACCAGTGTTACCCGATTTAGATGAAGAGGCAATCCCTGAATTCGGATCCCCAATTCTCTTCTGGTCAAGAGACTCCTCTAGACCATTAATACCTTTGGGCTTAACAAAGGGCTGAAATCCGGAAATAGAAGATGCATGAGAGAAAGCATTGTTGTTTATTATTCTTTGTGGGCCTTCTGATGTTGAAAATAAGTCAGAAGTGTGGGTATTTGAGGTAGGAAGTGCCTTCTGAGGCTGGAATCGGACAACACCATCACCCTCCTCAACGTTCTCAGCAGGAAGTTCATTTAGGTCAAATAATGGTCTTCCTCGGGAACCCATCACATGCTAAATGCATAAAAATTCTACTATACGTCCGAACAAATCTAAAAGAATATCTGTGCAGTTTCTTCTTGGCACAAAAATTTATATGACAAGCCAAACAATAGAGGCAGTTTGCATAACATAATCCTTAGATCTACACTAGTCAGACAACTTCAGTAATCACGTCAGCTTCTGCAAGTCCAGGTCAATTGAGTCCTCCATAAAACCTAGAGAACGAGAGCATATAAAAACAATACACTAATATATAAATCAAACACCAAGTGAGAATACTTAAACTAACCATCCACCATAAACCTGGAAATTAGCATCAAATGAAATTGCTTAGAGCAATGTAAAATCCTCAACTCCTTATTCTCATAGAAAAAGAAGAGCTAATATGAAAGTCAATACAGAAACTTCATCATTGTATACATAGTCACATACCCACGCTATACACCAACACAAACTCCCCTGATGGGATTTGCACCCTAATAATCGGTATAGAACAAATAAATGCGCCTTCAGGCCACAATCCCAAGATATGTGTGCATAAAACAAGTTTACAAAAATTATTCCAGCTCCCAAACACCCGCAACCCTTCTCCCAAAACCACACACACAGAAATAAAAAAAACAAAGCTAGTTAAGCTCATAAGCTTTGACTTTCAAATTAAAAGAAAAGAAAAGAAAAATTACTAAAAAATATTATCAATAATAATAATAATAACAGTAAACAAAAATTAATAAGAAATTAAGCTAGGGCTCACAGATACGACAGTGGAATTAGATTGTTCACTTCAAGAGCTAGGAATGTGAGACATATTAAAGCAGACATAAGTGGATTGTTAACTCCTTCGGCTACAATGACACCACTGCTTTATTAATCTTATTGCAGTCATCACAAAATTGAACCACACTATTGCAGGAAAACTTGACAGGATTTTAAAATTTTCGATTATTTGATTACTGAGATAAAGTTGAAAAGAAAGATCACATGCATAATCACTCTGTGTTTCAATGTGCGTAACAAGCATCCAATTCTACCCAACAAACAGAAAGTATTCAATACCCAATGCAGTGAATATACACAAAGATCTAAAACTCAGCGACAATATCATAAACGATCCCCCCACCCCCACCCCCAATAAACAGTTCCTAAGATTTTAAGTCTAGCAGCCCTAACTGATGCATCAGGCAACCAACCTTGCTCTATCTAGGATAAAATAAATGGATTCCAGCTTCACCAATTTAATCTAGAAATTTTCACGCAACAGAAAATCAAAGACAAAACACTGGTAATTCCCAATCTCCCATTCAAACAGTTCAAAGAAATGTTTAGGGTTCACAAATCAAGCCCTTAACCCAAATCAGCCATTGCTTCGGCACTGCGAATCCACATCACACAAGCAATTAATCCATGCATAAAACTAGACACACCGAATCCCTACAAAACATTGTGTTAGCAATCACGGGGCAGATCAAAACCTAGCTCCCATATCACAGGACAGATGCCCCGATGAGAAACCGAACCAGTCAACACGTGTTTCAGTAAATTCCGATCTGCTTCCCTAGTATAAATCTCTCATCAATATAAATCTCATAACGAGCATCCGCTAATCGAAACAAAATCAACATACAGATTTCCCATAACAGTGAGCGGAGAAATTTACCTCTCAGGAGGATCCCGCAATCTACAGACCGAAAATCTACGGAGAGAGAAGAGAAACACGAGGCCTAGAGAGAGAGAGAGAGTAGGTTAGCGCGCTAGGGGGAGAGAGAGACGTTACGGCAGAGACAGAGAGAGAGAGAGAGCGCAAATATGAGGGGAACAAAGGGTGTGGCGATGGGGTTTATATAGGAAATATCGATGCCATCTCGACGACCGGAGATCCCTCCGGTTGCCGTTAAAATATTCCCGGCCGGTATTTTATGAGGTCTTTTTTTATTTGTTCTTTTTTTTGTCATTTTTTAATTTATCCTTTCAAGGAATAGCACGCGAAAATACCGCAATGCCCCTCTCGGAGTCTGAGTTGCCGGGTCGCCTGAAATATAGGAAGGGGATTGAGATGAAGATCGAGGATAACGATGTCATTCGATCGGGACGGATGAGGGTAGCTTTACGATGAGGATCCGGTGCGAGACGCTCATAACCATCTGTGGACCCCTACTAGCCATGGGCTGCTGTGATTGGTGACGGGTGGCCCCACTTCGTGGACCCCGCGGACAATGATGCGTTCGATGGCGTGATTCATTTTTGCGGTACGAGTAATTACAAATTTTGCAGCGCTCTTTCTTTTTTCACTTTTTTGCAAGGCCTTTTCGGAGTATTCTTGGGAGGGTAAAGCTGTCTTTGTATTTCGAGAAGTAAGGAGAAAACAGTAATCTCACTCGCGACCATGGAGTTTGAGTAACACGGTCCAGTCGGGTAATAGCAGCTTATTTCTGCCACGTAAAAGGTAAATGCGTGGTAGAGAGAGAGAGAGAGAGAGGATGAATGTGCGTCGCACGTGAAAGGGAGCGTGAGGCGTAGGCTTCGTAAAAGGAGCGTGAGAGACTCACTTTCCCCAAAAATAGAAAGAAAAAATTTGTGGAATTTCTCGCCTTGTGTTATTTTAAAAGGGGAAAAACATGTGTCCTACAGGTGCGATTGAAACAAATAAAATAATGTTATTTCATGCCCCTTCTGTCCTAAAATATGTGAACTTTCTTTTTTTCTGAAAAATTATGGATAAAACATTAGGGATCCAAGTCATTTTGGATAAACTCGATGCAATAATTTAAAAGGAAAATTTCACTTAATTTTCTTACTTTTTGATTAAATTGCAGGGAACTCTCCCCCTGGTTAGAAAATCAGCACTTTATTCCCCTGTGACTTTATTAGTGTTATAACAGTTAATTTTATGTTAATGGTTTGTACATCTGAAGTGTTATAAAATAATGAAATCAAGCTTTAATATCTTTTTTTTTTTTTTGCCAAACTCTCTATTTCAATTAAGATAAATGAATTTTGGAACATTAATGTCCTTTTTCGACATTTTACAACACTTGACCTGCGTAAATCATTAACTTTAACTGAAAAATTAACTGTTGCAATTCCAATGAAATCACATGAGAGTTAAGTGTTGTTCTCTAAGCTATGTGAGAGTTCCCTCCAATCCGGTCAAACCACATGGGAAATTAAGCATAGTTTTCTCTAATTTAAATTCATCTTCATTTCTAGATGCATAGAAATTATGTTAAAGTAAAATAAAATATTAGATATTTTATTTTGAGCAACGATAAGACATCAAAACATGCATCACTCTTTACCACGTTTTTCTAAACCTCAATGGTTGGTATTGAAAATCAAGTCAGTTTTTACTCTATTTATTTTGGTGCTATGATTTGAAAAGGATGTGCAAGTGCAAGTGCAAAAGCAACAATAACAATCGAAGCTACATTAATGGAAACCTATGTACAGACTACCATTCTCATTAATAAATGATTTTAGAACTAATCCACTGTTTATCTTGGGATCACTTCCACTTTACACACATTTAATTATAACATTTGGGAGTCTTTGAAATGAATCAAAGGTATGCAATTCATCGTATCTTCCAATATATTTGATTCGAGAAGGTCAAGTGCCTGTCACGGGTTAAGGATGGGTGATGTAATACTTTGGAACAGGGTGAGCAGCTCAGGGTGTTGAACTTTATCGGTACAATATGTATTTATTTAATATTTACATAAATCAACTAATATTTAACAAAAATTATAAATATTAATAAAAAACATATAAATATCTTAATGAAAAATAATAATAGATTGGTCAAGATAGATTTATATATTAGCATGAACGAGTCAAAAGCGAGTTAATATTATTTATGAGATGAATTGAATCGGGTAATTTTATGAGTTGGTCGATTAATGCTCATGAACATGTAAGCACGTGTGCAAGCACTTTCTTCTTACACGAGCATTAATACCCCAAGGTGCTATCGAAGATTTTACATATTATTGGCTGTAACACGATAAACTATTGATCATTGCTTTTTGAATGCCCAAAATATGACTTCATGACTTCAAACCGTGCAATATATATATAATAGTGAATCGGTGAAGCTCCAGAGATGATACGTAGTATTCATTTTTTGCCACGTTTTATAATTTAGATCATATATAATAATGGATCAAAGGAGTTTAGATTACAATATGTAGGTTTCATTTTTGTCACATCAACTTTTAGATTAATACAATTTTGACGCATGCTATTCACTTGAGATTTTTCTTTTTTTTGAAGTCTTTCTCATCTATACCGATCTTCTACTAGCATTTATCCATCATCATATATAAATAGTTTTTTCACGATCACATGAAATCGAATCTAATCTAACTGTATATCTTTGAATTTGTTTCTCCATGCCCTTTGATTCAAAACGTACATTGAATGTTTTTAGTTATGGTTTAGACTCCCGATTTTTATTCCAAAGATTCCAAAATCAATAAAATATTTAAAGCACTCATATCTACGAGTTTACGCACTTTAAATTTCAAATTATAAATCTTCTTTTTTATCGCGTTAATTTATATGTTAAATCTAAAATGTCAAAACATGAAATTGCCCTTCTCAATTTAGTCTTTCAACTTTTAATTCACGCAATTTACCCTTTAAACTCTCAATTTCTTACCCATCATTAAGTAAAGTCTCCCACATGTCAAATGAAATGTCACATGACGATTGAGGTGACTCTTAATGTTGTTTCTCCCTACTGCTTTCGCCAACAGCAACACCGATTGTCCCATAAAACCCCCTTGTTCGCTACACTTTGTCATTGTAATATGAAACTTTAGTCAATAATTACGTTGCCACATCATCCCCAGTAAATGCCACGTGGTGGATGAAGCAGTTGAATCAGTCCACCCTTATCCTTGGTGTTATTCGTCCTCTCCGCTTTTATAGGTGGCAACACCAACTGGGATGCCACATTATTTATCAGGATAGTAGAAGACTTCCTTTAATGATTGGTATTAAATCAAAGGTCGAGGTAAATTGCTTGAATTGAAAGTTAAGTACTAGCTAGATTGAGAACTGAGTCAATATTTATGGGATAATTTCATATTTTAACTATTTTATAATCATTAAATGATTCGTACATTGTACAAGTTCCGAATCTAGTTTTATTGAAATTATGCCCACTTATTTAAATAAGGATGTCATTTTTTTTAAAAAATAACATTATTTTGATCTCGAACTCAATGTAATAAAAATGAGTCCCGAACTTATATACATTTTCCTCTATTATTATTTTTTGCGAATTTTATATCTGGTGATGTTTAGTAATGTAGGTGACATAATTTCAGCAAAATCAATCTTTCTTTTTTTTAAAGTTCCTTTTGTTCTTTTTCTTAATATGCACAATCACCGCCACGTGGCTAATAGTTACACGAGATGGACAAAGATACCAAACTTGCATAACTAAACGTGAAAATTGCACTGACATGGAAAAATTATCATCTGAATTTATAAATACTGTTACCCATCATTTTTCTCTACAAGGAACTACTTTTTCTTTTTTTCTTTTTTTTGTTTGAGAACTACTAATTTGCACATCTCAAATATTTATGCATTAGTTTTAATTTTTTTCAAGGTTATAGGCTCTTTGGTTTTTTTTTTTTTTTTTTTTCGTAAGAAAGTCAAAAACCCAAAAATGTTGAATAAATGGAAGAAGGGTAGTGACGGCATGGAATAAAATAAAAAAACCAGTCTCACCGAAACTAGCCCTCCCCCGTTTCTGAAAAACCGAGAAATAGAGATGAGGTCGTGGGTTATTCTTGTAATTCAACAAATTATGAATATATAGGTGAAAGCATATTGCACACCGATGATGAAGCTACATAGATATACTTTACCTAAAACAAAAGGATTATCTTTTAACATCATAGAGGTTTCGATTTCATATGCCCACCAACTATTTAAGTCCCAAACATAATTTTGCAATATGAGGAGAGGGACTCCATAACCAGTAGGGGGCCTCCCAATATAAGTCACTCCAAAAAACATGATCTAATTTTAATTCTCAATTCACACCATAATGCGTTATATTTAGTTATAAATTAAAATTCATATATATATATATATATATATATATATATATATATATATATATATATATATATATATTGCACTTGAGTCTTTGTCTATATTAAATATGAATGTTGAATCTCGATGCTAGTTTCACCCTAGAAATTATCCCCTTGAATTAGCGGGTGACGCTACGTCTATTGTTATTTTTCTATGGTGGAAATCTAAATAGCTTCCAAATGAAATTATTGTTATTTTCATACCATTATTAAGACGTGGACCAAATAAGCTCAACGTTTATTGCGCCGGAATAAAGGATGTGATAGGATAAATTTCATTGCATCGTATATTTGGTTGCGTACTGAGATGAGATAAAAACACTCATTGGGTCTTCTCCGGTGAGATTATTAGTCCTGGGAAAGTTAGGCGAGTGTTAAATGATCTTGCTATTATTTTTTTAGTGATAGAAATATAGAGCAATAATTGAACTCTAAAAACGCGTGACAGCCTTTTCGTGATTGTGTTATTATAAATTATCATAATAAAGTGAGATGCGAAAAAATAAGTTAACTTATGTTCTTCGAAGAGTAAAAAAACAAAATGGCGTGAAATAAATTTGACGTAATAATATACTTGACAGCCACAAATGGCGAAATGGGAGGAATCAAGCCCATTAATTTAGCTAGCAAAAATCATGAATAAGAACAGAATAAATAAACAAACAAGAAGAAAAAGGGAAAATAAAATAAAATGAAAGCACCTGCATAAGGGCAAACTTGTAAAGAAGTGTTAGAATTTGACTTTATGAATTGTGTAGCTGGTAAAAAAATCCTCTCTCTCTCTCTCTCTCTCTCTCTCTCCGCGCATGTGAAGTCGAACTCCTCTTTTACTTTATTATGGTGGAAGATAATAAAGTGCCTTTTAGGTCATGAGAGTTTGATTTCTATTCATTTAAAAGGTGCTTGCACTTCTGTTTGGAACCAAACAGAGCATAATTAGGCAAATTAATTTAAGTTTTTAAGTCCCAATAATTTTCCCTTTTTATTATATACGTTTGTACTATTAAGAGAAATAAGAATATGAGTCCGGACTTACTTAATTTACGTGAATTTACTCTCAAAATAATACGATGCTAATAAAAAAATATAACTTAAACAAATAATTAAATATCACTACACTCAGTGATTGTACCGATAACGCTACCGCTAATATGTCTACACCATAGCTGGGTAAGTGCATGTGGAAATTATACTTTAGGACAGATAGTTTCTATATTTTTAAATAATTCAGAAAAATAATTAATATCTGAAGAAAGTTAAAGAAAGGGTAGATGCAATAATAGTAGGCGTGACAGGTGATTCCTCCATACATGTATCCATCCACCCTCACAGATACTCACATGCCATTTGTTATAGGTATAAGTTGTTGTGCACCTTGATAAGATAAATAAGAGAACAAGAGTGAAATAAATGGTAAACCCCGCCCACCCCCCCCCCCCCCCCCCTTGTTTTTTTTT
This sequence comes from Santalum album, assembly GCA_034195605.1. NCBI lineage: Eukaryota > Viridiplantae > Streptophyta > Magnoliopsida > Santalales > Santalaceae > Santalum > Santalum album. Next base: position 7,396,120 of record CM067259.1, on the reverse strand, counting down.
TTTTCACTTTTTTCCCTTATTATTATTATTATTTTTAAAGATATGAGATAAATTAATAAATCAAAAAATTATGATACATCACCTGAGGACAAAGTCTCGTACTCAAAACGAACAGTAGAAAAGATATGAAAATAAGGAATTCCTAAGCACATCCCAACATCGGTCACCTTTAGCGAGAATATGAGCAACCCTACTTCCACTCCGACTAATATGCTTACACTACCAACTATGAAACTTCCATAGCAAAAATATAATATCCAAGATAAGATGACCAAACAGTAGAAAATTTTAATCATTTTTTAAATGAAGATACCGCGCCACTTGTAAAGAATTAGTTTCAAACCAAACATCACTTACTGCCAAAGTGAGGGTCGATCGAACACCACTACGTAAAATCATAATCTCAGCAACCAATGACCTGGGTGTCAAAAGAAACTCCTTTAAAGGTGCAACCACCCATTGTTCATCCTCATCTCGAACAATAATATCCACCTGATCCGCAAAGACCGTTCCGGTGAACGTAAACCTTTGATTGTCCAATTGAATTTTTCTTCTTATTTTACTTTTAAATTTTTTTTAAATGAAATGTACGGTATTTTGAAATGGGATGCAGTATATTCGTATCCAAGATAGTTGCAGTGTACCGATTAGGTGGTCAACGATTTTGCCCGGGCAATTAAAATCTGAAGTGAAAGGTCACGTGGATGACAGTACGAGGCCAGGCCTTTGCTAGCCTCAAATATAAGGATTTTTATTATACTTTAATCTTAAGAAATACAAGAATTAATGTGAGCTTATTGTCCAGGCAAAAGTGCTAAGTTCTTTATCTCACCTTAATCAAGGAGAGGTTCGCTTTACACATTAAAATCCGTTATATCATACAAGTGAACCCTACCAAAACCTTGATCGAAGGATGCGTGTGATTTTTAGACCTTAAGATGAGTGAATCCTGCCTTAAACCGTAAAAAAAACTAGTAAAATTGAATGCTTCAGCGATTGGGAGTGAAAACGGAAAGTAAGTGTCTTGGTATGTTCAAAACACAATTATTTTAATTGATAATTTTAATTACATTAACTTAATTGTCCTAGGTCACCCCTATTAACTCATTAGAGTTTTAAACTACACCCTTATATGCATTACCCTCTTTGAAATCTATTAAGGTATTATACGGACATGGGTCATTTAGTTCGTGTAATCTCACATTCCTACTCGGCATTACATTCCAAAATGTAACATTCTAATACTTGGTAAACTCAGTGGAATTTTATGGAGTGTAATATTATTATGTTTGGTATGAATAATTAGAGTTAGGAGTGTAACATTATTGTGACAATTTTTTTTATTAGTACTCTTTTATTTTAAAAAAATGTGAATAACCTAAAATGTAGCAAAATTATTTACATAACAAAAAATATTTATGTTAAAGAAAAAAATTAAATATAAAAGTTTCTTCTCTTTTTCTTCGTGAAGAACAAAAGGTTTTATTCTAACATACTAAAAAAAGAATCCACATAATTTAATAATAAACTTCCAAAAATAGTATTACAAACCCTTTATTTATCAAAAAAAAATGCCCTTCATTATGAATAATTTATTTATTTATAAAATTTTATCATTATTATTATTTTTTATTTTTTAGTTTTATTATTATTATGAGACATATATAAGCTATGTACATAAATGAGGTTTTTTTTTTTCAATTTATTCATTTATGAGGGTAGTTTGTGTTTTTCATTTCATATGCACATTCCTTCCTACTCGAAATCTCATATTTTCACTTCTGCGCTCGGGAATATTAAGTCTCTCTTTTTCAAGAATGTGACATTTTTAAAATCTCATATTCTAAAAACCATACCAAAAGTTAATATGTGACATTACCGAGTAGATTTCTAAGCAAATTTCACAAACCAAATGAGTACTCAATGCAATTTCCTCTCTATACCCTAATATAAGATAGGAATTAAATTCCGAAAAATGTGGCAAGCTATCATCTTATTGAATTGTGAAGCAAATTCTCATTTTCCATGCTATTAGCCTCCTTTATCGCCAAAAAAAAAAGAAATAAAAATTTTTTAAAGTGACTTTATATTCATTATAATATTTCAGAATCCAATGAGTAAATTTTAAACCAATTGATACACAAGAAAAAAATTATATTTTTTTAATCAGAATGTGCAAGGGCACAAACCACTTGAAATTGAAAATATCATAAATATATGGAATTTGACAATCCTAACAACTCTTTTTTTCCACCTTCATTTTTTCTTTAATTTTTTTTGATAATAAATTTGTTAGAATTATCTAATTTTATAAATTTATAACTTCTCAATTCAAGCAATTCGGATCCCAATGGGTAATTATAATATTTTAATGGGGAAAAAAGGGTAAATTTAATTTACAGGTTCCGCAAAAAGTCATAAAATCACAAGATTTTAGAGACTGATGGATGGTGATATCCGCGAAGCGTAAACCAAGAGAATCATGCTGCCCGCACCGAATCCTTTTTCTAGGGCAAACTAACAAACTCGGCAATCCCTGGCCCGCCGCAATGAGCGAGGGGTTCGACAATGGCGGTAACCGATCTACGGCTCCGCCGACAATACGGGAGCCCTAGATTTCTGCTTTCGCTTCCAACGGAAGAGCTTGAATGCTCGAAAGATGAGGTTTTCTTCGTGGAGACCACTGCTGTTTCTGATCGCCGGTGCCGTCCTGATTGTTCACGAGGAGACGGTCTCGACTCCGTCGTGTGTTACAATCCGCGGCGGCGCCGGTGTCGATGAGTCCGAGGTAGATGATCCGGAGGATCTGAAGGTGATGTTGGTGGCCAATTTGCTCTTACTGGGTCCCGAAGCTGGCTACCTCAACGCCTACTTCAGAGACTATTATATGTCTAAATTCTTCAGGGTATCTCTTCTATCCCTTTTCAGAAACTATTTCCAGATAATCCCATCGAAACGGACAGATCCACAAAGCCTTTGCCCGTTGGCAAAGATTGGGAATGGCGTGGCTGGGAAAGAGAGGTTCTTGAACACTGACATATATGCTCTTCATCAATTATGGGGCCTGGAAAGCTGTTTGGTTATACAGTCAGTTTTTGGGTAATTTCATTTTAGATTTTTGAAATTAGATTACAAACTAATAGAAGCTTGGTGATACGGTTGGAAATTTGGCAACTTTGGCTTTCATTTTATTAATTGGGGGAAAGAAAGGTAGTGAGGATTCATATCATCAAATTAAATTGTTAAATAAGTTTAAGGTTTTGTAAATGAATATCGTTCATGATTCTGCTTGCCTCCTCGAAGGGGCATTTGGATAACATTGAGGTCTATTTGGTTTCTTGGAGAGTATCATTACGGCTAAAATTAAAAAGAATAAGGGGGAAAAGAAGAAGAAGAAGAAGAAGAAGAAAAGAGGTTAAAAACAGTGCTCGATGAAAGGCTTCTGGAAAAGGATATACCTAAGAATGATTTTAACAATTCCAAGCTCGAAGAATTTACACGCTATGCATGACATGCTGCTTTGCCTCGATGCTTTTTAATGCCATGGAAGTACCTCAATGAAACAGTCTTTGAAAGCACAACTAATCAGTGATTCTTAACTGCAATTAACAACATCGATGCAAGCCTTTGAGTATTTACTTTATATAAAACAAACGACCCTGAATTAAATATATTCCTGTCCTACAAGCACAATGGAGAAAAGAGTTGCCCCCATCACTCCACGTCTTGTTTTTCAAATGACCAAACAGTGCCTTTGAATGTTAAAAGTGCTGCAAAGTTTTTGTATTTTTGAATTATTTTCCATTTCAGAATGTTGCTTCTCGGGTGAGTTATCTTATTTTCAGTTTTAAATATTTTACTGGCATTTCCTGTAATTTTTTTGGTGCAGAAATCATTTGGAAGTTTAAAGCCTGACATGCTGCTTGTTTTGGGAGATGTTTCTGCAAAAGGGTATAGTTTGACGAAAGGGGAATGGTTGTCAGTGCTTCAGCAGTTTAAAAGAATCTTAGGCCCTTTCCTTGATCTTCCATTCCATGTTATTCTTGGTGACAGAGATATTGGAGATTGCAGTCGGTTAGACCAGAGATTTGTTTATTGGATTACAAGGAAGTTTCCAGGATTGGATTCAGCTGGTTGTGCTGCATTTGACATTAGTAATATTAGCTTCATCTCTCTTAATTCTCTTTCTTTGCTTTGTTGCAAAAATGATCTACGTTTTAGCATCGAGAAAGTAATAGAGAGGGAAAGTATAGGTGTACAAATGAAGAATGAAGGCAGGGAAAGAGTGATAACTAATGACTCAAGCATGCTCAAGAAGACCTCGTGTAATAGTGCATGGAGAGAAAATTTTATGCCTTCTGGATCTGGTCCTGTGCTGTTACATCACTTTCCTTTGCACCGTACAACCACCGACAAATGTAGGGGGAGTACTGATCTAAAGGAAAGTTCTTATGCTTCACATGAGAGTTCAAAAAAACTGAAGAGAAGGTAAGTTCAAAACCCCCAGCTATATATTTTGAAGCATGTATTTTCACCTACTTCATTTTTAGTTTGTTGGCTTTTGATAAAATGTGATTCGGAAAATGTGAAGTCCCTCAGTTGTTGGTGTAATTCTTTAGTTGCAGCGTATGAGAAATGAAGTTTTTCATGACGCTTTGAGCACCATTATATCTGTAAAAGTGATTTCATTTAGTATGCTATTTCGCAGGCTTATTACCAGTCTCATTTCCTTCTCAGTTCTGTGTTCTAAAATCAATTTTAATAGGTGTCATGTGTATCACTGCAGGGGACTTGTTGGAGTTGGGCCGTATGAGAGATCACGGAGTCTTCCATTAAATGAGACTCAATACATCTTCCAAGCTCTTAGGCCCAGGTTTTTCCCATTATTCACTTGATTTTATGTTCTAGATTGCATTTTTGTTTCCTTTACAGCATTCGTCCTTTGGTGTTTTGAGTGTTCCATGTGTTCTCTTTTGAGCATGCATCTAATCTCCTTACAATCTTGAATCTTTTATGCTTATAAGTGTTATTAAATATATTTGGAATGCCCTAAATTATATTCTTAGTGAGCAGTATTCACTGTCTGAGGCATAGGAAAAGACACTGCAACATGAACACGTGGGCATGTAAAATTATTGTTTCTTTTTGAATTAGCTGATGTTAATTTGTTTATTTGCTGTTGGAAATGGAGTTTTAATCTAAACAGGGTTTATTTATGCTGGAAACTTAGACTAGCAGTTATTTGAGGGCACTTATTATTACAAAATATTTTTAAATTTCTAGCAATTATATACCTATAGAAAAATCTTCTGTATTTCTCCCTTACATGGCATGTGGCACCCTTATTTTGCTTGCAAGCAGCATCTCTTGCCTTAATTTCTTGATCTCTCGATCTCTTGATCTCTTGATCTTTTTGAATTAGCTGATGTTAATTTGTTTATTTGCTGTTGGAAATGGAGTTTTGATCTAAACAGGGTTTATTTATGCTGGAAACTTAGATTAGCGGTTATTTGAGGATACTTATTATTACAAAATATTTTTAAATTTATAGCAATTATATACCTGTACAAAAATCTTCTGTATTTCTCCTTTACATGGCATGTGGCACCCTTATTTTGCTTGCAAGCAGCATCTCTTGCCTTAATTTCTTGATCTCTTGATCTCCACATTGGAGCTACATGCACGAGTAATACAAACTTAGCTTCTTACAGAATAAAGACTGTTTTTAAATAATAGACTCAGGATTTAATACAAAACTTAGTTTCCTCTGTTTGCAGAATTGTTTTTAGTGCACATACTCATGAATTTTGTGACTACACTCACACTGATGGGACCCGTGAAGTAACCGTTCCAGCCATGACATGGGATGCAAAGGATGAACCCGGATTTGTTGTTGCTACTTTCAGAAGGAATAGAAAAGCTATATCTGTCAGCCAGTGCTCTCTTGTTAGGGAATCCCATGTACTTGCCACCCTTGTTTCTATCTGGCTCCTGTTGATGTTAATGGCCCTTGTAATAAACCCATTGTACCCAGCAAGTTACAGAAGATGACAACTACATTACTCTCCACCAGGTTCGTCATTTATATCATGTAATATATATATATATATATATATAGCCTTTGTGATGATACAAAACTTTTGACATTAGGACTTGAAATTTGGACTTCAAGGTCCAACAAGATAATATAGCTCTGACATTGATTAATGGTGAAGATCTCAAGGATTTTCTGATATGTTATGGAAATACATGCAATATTTAATGAATTTTAACATTTTGGTGGGTGAGCCCCCGTTAAGCTTAGGTCCTGTACTACAGAATTCGAAGCTGCCTTGCACTGAGGGCTAACTTGAAGTCTTAGCTGTGAAGTAGATGCATTTTATGATTTTGAATATTTGATTGGATATCTGGGTTGGTAGGGTTTTAGAACTATATAATGGGTTACCGCATGGGAATAGGACATTTATTTTCACCTTCTTGGAGTTAAACAGGTTCTTCCAACATGAGCCAAATCCAGTTCAATCTTGTTCAAATTTGTGTCCGAATGAGCTACTTACCTCAAGACCCTCTTGTTTTAGGTCCTACACTATCTGGAAAGCTAGCTTTTTAATAAGGAATTCATGATCATATGAAAGGCACGATTAGGTCATCATACTGAAAATGAGTTCGATTTCTTAAGAGCCTGGGTTTGCATTGTTAAGGTCGGTATTTTGAGAAACCCTAACCACTGCTGATTCTTGGTGAATTGGTCAATTAGAAGAGGCCGGCTTCTTCTAGAATTATTTATTGAAATTCTTCCCCGAAGCAGGAGCTCCTATGGAAAATGAAACTGGAAGTGTATCAGCTATGAATATTAAAGGAAGGTGTATTCAAAATTTCAAATGCTGGTTCCCTCTGATCTCATTCAAATTCAAGAATCATTAAAGTAAAACATAGACTGTAGCATCCCCCCTCTCCCCCTCTTTCTCCTCCGGGGGCATGGCCGGAGCTCGGAGGATCTTCGGCTAAATTCTGCGAGATCAAATTACAATATTTATTGGGTACTCTTCGTCCCCAACGGAAAAGAAATATGCCCCTTCTTCAACAACCATCAGGCCATCTTCCAAAGCTCTGCTCAGGTGCTCACAAGGGTTCACCTCAAATTTGACTTCAGCTTTTTCCCAAGCGTTCAATCTCAGACTCTGAAATGCGGCCAACCGCTTCATGGGAATCCCCTCCCTCATATTTCTCTGCCCTGCGAATAGAAGTACTGGATGTTTACCACCCATCTCCCCCTGATTGGTAACTTCAACATTTACAGCGAGCTTTTTCTCTTTGCAGGCATTTGCCTTAAGCTCTGACACAGGCATGAACCTCCCAGACCTTGATTTCACACCTTCCTCAGTTGTTGATTCGTTCAAGTAAAGTGTGTTTTGGGTGACACTGGAGAACTTGTAAGAATATTTCGAGTAGCTGAGACCGTATCCGAATTCAAAAACCTTTCTGCCTCGGTAGAATCGGTAAGTTCGTCCTGGATACCCTGACTCCAGTTCAGGTCGCATCCTCATGTCTGTCATCGGCACTTTGACGAATTCCTGAGGATACCAAGTAATTGGTAATCTCCCTCCTGCATGGCAAACATGAGTTTGCACCATTGTTAATGCACTTCTCTCCAGGAAACGGAACAACTACAGTAGACTAAAATTGGCGTCAATGAAATGTACCTGGATTATGGTCACCAAATATGATTTCTGCAAGTGCAATCGCCCCAGCTTCGCCCGGATAACCAGCCCACAAGATGCTGCCCACATTTTGATCATACTTAGCGAAAGAAACATCAACTGGACCTCCACAGATGAGCACCAACACGACTGGTTTCTTTGCAGCCGCGGCAACGCTGGTGATGAGCCTCTGCTGCTGCCCTGGGAGCGCCAAGTTGACTCGATCACGCTGTTCCCTCTCCTGAGTCTGGTCCAGCCCCATAACCAACACTACTTGGTCCGCCTCTTTGGCCACTTCAACTGCTTCCTCGATCGAAGCATAAGAACAGGCTACCGTTGTGCAGCCAGGGTGGTACTTAGCGTTCTTCACATAATTGTGCAATGCCTGCAGCGGCGTAACTGATTTGCAGCCAGGTCCAGCGTAGTTTCCGAGAAGCGTACGTGGGGAATTAGCGTTGGGACCAATCACAGCCAGGGTCATGGGGGTTGTTTTGGGGAGGGGGAGGAGCCTGTGTGAGTTCTTTAAGAGGACGATGCTGCTGCGGGCGGCCTCAAGAGCTAGGCTCTGGTGCTCTTTTGTGCAGACTTGGTTTGGACCGATGCTGCCTAGGGGACGGCTGCTTGGGTTCCCGTCGAACAGGCCTAGCCTCATTCTAACAGAGAAGAGGTTGTGAAGGGCTCTGTCGATTTCGGATTCGGGCAGTTTCTTTTGTTCTACTGCTGATCTGGTGTGTTTCTGCAGGTACGAACCACAGTTCACATCCATCCCTGCCAAAGTTTAAGTCATGAAATCAAACATGAGTGAGATTTAGTACTTCCTAATTAGCAAATCTGCTGTGTTATCATTGTATATATCTTATTAGGAGTGACTCCTACCAGCTTTAAGAACATAGGCCACTGCATCCTCGGGTGTTTTCGCATATCCCTGAGCCTCGCGAATAATGGAAACTGCATCACAGTCCGATGTGATGTACCTAATTACACAACAATCAAAATGCACCCATATCAACACCTCGATTCGCCTGATTATCAAACTGTTTTCTTTTATCTTCGTCTATTAAGTTCAGCATTAGCTTTGTTTCATCTTAATTTGGTCTGAACTTACGTACCCATTGAAACCCCAGAGTCCTCTGGCAGTCCTGGAGAGGAGGTTGTAATCGGCGCAGCTGGGGACTCCATTGACGCGGTTATATGCGCACATTATTCCGCTCGCTCTTCCTCTCTCTACGCAGCTCTGGAACGGGGGCTGGTACGTATCCGACAAATCTTGTAGAGTCACCTGAAAATGAAAAAGAAATCAATGATAATGATGGTGATAACCTAGGAAAACAAAGGGAGGATTGTTTTTTTATCGTCACGAATCATGCTACTCTGGATTGAGGACAAAAGCATCTTGCTGGATCAATGAAAAACATATCATGCTACTCTGGATTGAGGACAAAAGCATCTTGCTGGATCAATGAAAAACATATGACGAAGTGTTCCTTAACCCGAGGTGGGTTCGCTTTAATTTGAGGTAGTAGATGTGGAAGCAGGGTCTCTTTTTTTATTTACGTTTTTATTCCCCTCATGGTAAGCACGCCTCTGTACTGAGCAGCGCTTAGTTTTTGTCTTTTGCCCAGTTTAAAATAATATTAAAAAATGAAATAGCCCATGCTCTGACTAGGAAGTGATGTGTGACCAAACAAAGGATTAAAGTATGTATCCTCATGTCATCCTCAAATCAAGAAGGAATCCTTTGAAATATCACACACACCCACACACACACACACACAAACAAAGTAAAAATAAAAAGAGAGAACAAAAGAAAGCAGACAGTAGGAGTAGAAAAAGGGTTGGGTAATTGAAACGTACGCGAGCATCGAACTGGTAGCGAGTGGTGCCTTGCCAATTATCCAAATCATAAGCAGTGAAGTGCTTGCAACATGCCGAGGCTTGAAGGAGTCGACCTCCCCTCCTGTTCTCGAGCTCCTCCTCCCCGCCTTTAACGAAAGGGTCCCCTTGAATCCCTCTCACGTAGGCCGCCGCGTACTCTCCGGCCACCATCGGGTCCTCTCCGGGCGTCTCCTGTCCTCTCCCCCACCTCGGATCCCTGAATATGTTAATGTTTGGTGCCCAAAATGTCATCCCCTTCGCCTGCCCTTCATTGTACACCCCCCTCGCTTCTGTTCCAGTCGCCTACATTCACACGCGCAGCGCATTCAAATCCTTGTAGCATAACAGCATCGATCAACCAACCCACAATCTCATCCAAACATCTGGATGATTCTTGAAACCATTCACCTAATCTATGTCACCCATTTTGAATCTATTTTCCGAATTTCAGTTGGAAATTTAAATGAAAATCGATAACATAATAGGCGATTAAATTAAATGAAAATTGGTTATGTTATGTTTGTTTTCCATACTCATATTGCTCAATGGGTGAGGTTGGATTTTGAAAAATTAATATCAGAAAGTCATTTTAGGTGACAGTGACGGTAGAAGTTCAGTTTTATGCGGAAAAAGTCGGGAAAGAAGACGGGCGAGTCAGATGCGTGGTGGACTCACCTGGCCGATGCGGTACCAGAGGAGGGGGTCGAAAGAAGCGGCGGTGAGGATGACCTGAGGGAAGCTGGTGGCGGCGGGGATGGTTCCGTTGAGGCGGATGCCGCGGCCGACGTCGGCGACGCCGTGAAGGGCCTCGGACCACCACTCGTAGGCGGGGACGCCGAGCCGGGGGATGGGAGGGGCGGAGTTGACGAGCTGGGGGATCTTCTCGTCCAGTGTGAGGCGCGATACGAGGTCCCGGGCCCTCTTCGCGATCGGCAACGCGGTGTTGCAGAAGGGGTAGTATTTCGTGGACGCGGCGGAGGCGTCGCACGAGTACGGCGGCGGATCTGCAGTGACGCCGTGGAAGAGGAGGACGAGTAGGAGATTGAGGAGGAGGTGGTGGTCCATTTCTTGCTATACAACTGAACTCTCAGTTCCTGCTGCTCTTTTTTTCTTTTTTCTTTTTTGGTTTTATAGCCAGGAACATGGGACGAGGGGGGAAGTGAACTGGTGCTAGCCAGTTTCATCGGGCGTGGGACCTCAATGACCATATTGCCCTTGCTGCTTTGTCCGTATTTACAGAGGCGAGTCCCTGCTCCTCTCTTTCATGTTCCCCCATTAAACAGTCCTTTTCCGACAATTTCATACTGGACTTGTCACTTGGGCCATGAAGGTAAGTGGGCCTCCAATTAAAGACCTTGGGCCCGACGAAAGCCTTCTCTGGGCCCACGCACGCGTGCCACCCCGGCCAGTGAGCCTTTCTTGCAGCTAATTACCCATTCCAAATCCCCTCAGCATGACCTCCTCCTCTTAATCTAAAACCTTACTTAGGTGGTGTTTATTTACACTGAATATCTTCTAAATTAAGTTAATCTCTGATTCGATCAAATGTATACTCATTTAGAGTGTTTGATAATGACTTTAAGTGAATCTGAATGCCCTCTAATTGAATCGGCAATAAAAATGCGTTCAACAATGAAATTCAGCACCTATTTGCAAAATTACCCCTAGCGAACTTGTCTGTGTCTCCCGACTTCCCTCCCTCTCCCCCCTCGCTTTCCCACCTCTTGGCTCCCCTCTCTTCAATCTCCTCTTTTTGTTTGCCAGTTTTTGATTGTAAAAACCCAGAACTCTACTTCTCACCTCACAATGCTGTTTTTTTTTTTCCCCCCCTTAATCCTAAATTATCTTCAAAAGGCCAAACTTTGTTGCCGTTGTTCTACACCGCCATAACAGCTACCAAAGAATGAATGGGGATCTCGGGATTCTCGACTTCAAGATAGTATGGCTCAAACATTTGGATAGGGCTTGAGAATTCTTGGATTTGATTAGGGTACGGAGAATTTGCATTTTGGGGTTATTTGTAGATTTGGGATTTTGATTCGGTGGAGTGGGTTTTGATTTGGTGCATATTTGGAATTTTTGATGTGACAATTTAATTTTCTTTTATTTTGAGAATTAGTGATTTCAATTGTGATTAGAGTTCTGATTTGAGGGTTTTCATTTGAATCGGAGATGTTGAATTGAGGTTTTATGGAGTTTATTTTATTTTATTTTATTGTAGATTTGGGTTGAGAATTGGAGGTTTTGGAGTTGGAAATTTCAATTTTGGAACAGATTTGGGTTGAGAATGGAAGTTCCTTTGCTGCATCCAAGAACCCTAATTTTTCATTTTTGATTTTCATTTTATTTTTAATTTTCGGGGATAAATAGAAGGAAAGCAAGGGAGGAAGATGAATAGAGGCAAATCTTTTTTCTTTTTTTTTTTTTTTTCACTTCCACAATTATAAGTTTTGAGGATAACTTGAAAAAATGATTAGGGAAATCATGGATTATTATTTTGTAGATGTGAATTAGGATTCTTTGTGTTTTGAGAATTTTCCATTTTTGTGAATTTTTCTCAAAAATAAATTATTAATACAAAAATATTACAAAAAATACAAGGAGGGCAAAAAATGAAAACGTAGTTCATTCAGAATTTCGTTCAATAGCGTAATCAAATAGTTTTATCATTACCTATTCAACATCTCTTCTTACACATCTTAACTAATCACAACTAATTCAACATGCTAGACGACTCTTCGAAAGTGTTAAGAAAGGTCAAAAATGGCTTAATTCAATTCCAAAAATATTAAAAAGGGTCAAAGATAACTTAATTCAATCCTCCCCGAATTAATCTTGTTAGATTAGTTTCCGCGGACTTGCTTTTGTGAAGTCTAGTCCATTTTTAATTAGTATCATGTCGAGCCGAGTCTCGGCAAATGCAATGACTTGCTTGGAGCTACTAATAGGCTAGTGAAAGCGTCGGTCTATGCCCGAATAGTTATTATCGGGAACAATATTCTTAAATCTCTATTTCTTCATAATTAAATAGGTTCCTATATGCTTTTATCAAAGATGATCTCGCTGACACATTGACATTTGGACTTCAACTCTTATTTATTTATTTATTTGGTAATTAACTTCAACTTTTTTTTTTTTTTTTTTTTTTTTCCGTTTTTAGGATACTTGGGCGTTAACGGCGCTGCATTTGTTGACTCCGTCATAGTAATTTCACTCCTTTCCCGATAAAAATAAAAGGGAAGGACGCCTGTCACCGACCGCGCGTAGAGCCCGCGGCGGGGCCCTCATTACCGACCTTTGATCCAAGCGACCATCGAGTTACATGGCAGCTGTCTGAAGCCACGTGGCCTCTGTGTTAATGAATGGGGTCCACCGAACTGTAATGACGTTTCTTATTTTGACTTATAACATATCAGCGTTCAAGTAATTAAAAAGATCTTCGAATGCTATAATCGATAATTAGCAGTTAATATCTCCAAATGAAGTGTAAATCAACTATAAACAATCATTAGTTTTTTTATCAAAATTAAGAATTTTAATATTCATCATCAGCCGATAATTCCCTTGGAAAATTTTAATTTGAATCTCATACTTTTGAAATGACAGAACATTCTTTTCTTTTTTGTTTAACAGAAAATAATGCAACTGAATCTCAATTAAAAGCAATCTCAAATGATTGGAGATCCTAAGAGTGATTAATTTTTATCTTATGTACACATAATTAATTAATGTTACAAAAATTATTAACGATCCTCCCCAATAATGATTTCCCCTTATTTTCTTTATTGCCATCCCCTTCATTTTGTTAAAAAGATAATGACACTCTCAAAAAGACATTCACATGTTTCGGTGTTCTTAAATTGACTTTTTTACCCACCAAAACTTGATATAGATAAAAATAAAAATATTCATATTATTAATACTTTAGAGAGTCATGTATAATGTTATTATCATTTTTTAAATATTTTTTATGAAATAAAAATTTGTCCTTATTTAATTTAATAAAGAATTGGAATTGGATAAGTGTTTAGTATTTTATCTATATCTATACTATTATAAAGCCAAAGGATCATTTGGTTCAATCAACCATATATTTTTCCTGAAATTTTGTTAACACTTTTAAACATTGTGCTTATTTACTTACAGTTATCCTGTAATCGTTCTTATTTTTACTCAAACATTACAGTTGTCATATAGCAATTATTATTTTTTTTGCTTTTGATCGTAAAGATCCAAAAAATTAATTTTTAACTATTTAATTAATTTAAATTTGTATACATACACTCTTTCAGATATTATATATTGATCGAAAAACCGTTAAGTAAACGCAAAGCGCGTGCAATGCGGCTAATAATTATAAAATAATTTTAAATGTATTTTTATTATTTACAAATTTATAATGAACACAAAAAATCAATTCAAAAGAATCATGAGTGTGAATGTCCTTTTAGAAATTATTACCACCAGTTTGATACACACAATGAAATGAAATAGGTATTCTTTAAAAATATAACATAAATAATAATAATAGCATGTGAGAAATAATTTTTTTAAGGTACATGAGTAAAATGACAAGTAATAACTACTACATCTTTGCCAATCGATAATAAATATTTGGTGCCTTAATGTTTTTTTAATAAACATAAAAGAGGCGATAATATCTTTTACTAATATTTTTATTATACTAATTTTCATCGGGCATTTACTAATTTTAACCTCAAAAATGTACGAAAGGAGGTTGCCGGCGGTGGGACCCACCGAACCCACTCGAAGGCTCTTTCTCTCGTTTTAAGTGCCGTCCTATGCCGATTCTTCCTTTACTGTTTTTGCCTAAGTTGCGCTCTCTCTCTGGACACCTCTTCCCTACCGATTCCTTCTCGAGTCTTCGGTTCTCTTTTTTTTGTTTCTAGATTTTCTTGGTTGTTCGGGAAAATCGGTTCCCCGCCTTTGCAGAATCTGTCTCCCCGCTTCTGGATATACAATCTGTTTGTTTCTCGGGGAAGTTGAGGGTTTCATGTTACAAGGCTTTCGTTTCAATACATTTGCTTCGTTGTTTTCTATTCTTTGCCCTCGTTTCTCCGTTCCGAGAATCCGGAGGTATGTTCTCAGCTTTAGTTTTTAATCTTTAGTATTGTATGTTGTCTTGTTACCATTGATTCCGCCTGTTCAGAGCTTTGTTAAGGTTTTCCAATCACTGTAGATTTTAATCTGTAATTTTAAGGTTTTACGAGGATCGGGAGGCTTGTTATTAGGGTTTTCTTTCCTTCGTTATTTATAATTACAGCCTTTAATTTGCTTTGCTTTTTTTTCCCCCCTTCCTTTTTTGGTTGTGTGCTCAGTGTATTTGTTGGTTTATTAATTTATCAATCATAATTTGGGTTGGAAATTGGTTTCTGATGAGCTTTTGCATAAAGTTATGGTCCAGGGGATGCAACTAAGTGCGAATGGGATACGAATTTCATAGAAATACATTCTATAACTCATGGTCATTGGAAATAGCTATTCCTTTGTCATTTCATTCATTGTTCAGATTATTCCTTGCATATCATAATCCCACAAAATAGAATATCGTGGTCATTGGAAATGGCTGTTCTTATTATTCCTCACATTTTATAACCCTATGAAATGGACTGTATAGTTCATGCTCGTAGGAAATAGCTATTCTTTTGTCATTTCACTCATTGTCCAGATATCATTCCTCACACATTATACTCCTATAAAACAGCTATTTCATTCTGCAAAATAGACATTCGATTGCTGACCTTCTTTGCTGGTTTTGGAAGCCATGTTCCATCTTCTGATTGAGCTGAACTCATAATTGTAGACCAATGGAGCAGTTTCAGAACAATGATCTGGAATATATGGTTGATGATTACTACGACATGGCCGATTTTGAAGAAGATGATCCCTTTGTAGACTCTGAACAACCCAGGAAAGATGGTGAGGAGGAGGATGTGGGCTTAGACTCGGACTTTGAGGACGATTTTGACACGGTATCTTATGATCCTTGGAAAAACTATTGCTTGTTTATAGGAAATGGATAATTATTCCCGGGAATAAGAATGTGAGTGATAATTTTGGAGGTGCTCTTTGGCTTTCTCTTCTCAGAGCAATTCTAAGACTTCTGATACTTCTGCTGTGGAAGCTAGGAATGGAAAAGATATTCAAGGAATCCCGTGGGAAAGACTGAACTACACTAGGGGTATATACCGGGAGACCAGATTAAGGCAATATAAAAATTATGAGAATGTTTCTCACTCACGTGCAGAGATGGAAAAGGTCTTTTCTTCTTTCTCTAATGATGGTTGACCAGTTATTCTGTTTTGCATTAATGGAGAGCATAATCTTTTTCATGTAGTTTGAGGCATGCTTGAAACTCATTAAAAGGTGATCTCAATTTTGTATAATTCCATGAGTTGTGTTAATTATCTTGAATTTCTTTCATACTGGTCTGTAGAGGATGATTGGAGTTATTATTTGCGTTTCTTTTCAATAGTGGTTGTCATTGAAATGTGAAGCTTTGAACACCATGTAATAAGTGAAACTGATTGTCAAAGCTATTTGTATTGACAGGAGTGCAAGCAAGTTGAGAAGGGTGGCAGATTCTATGACTTTCAGTTCAATACAAGGGTTGTGAAGTCGACAATTGTGCATTTTCAGGTAGAGACTTAACTCTTATTTTAAAGTTCAACAATTTCCGTAACTGTTTTCCAAGGCATAAGCCTTAAGGGAAAACATTGAACCACAAAATTGAATAACCTTAAAATGATTGATATCAGCTGGCTTCTGTGACCTATTTTAACGTGTGTATTTTTAACGTAAGTACTAGTTGAGGTCCCTTGGTAATAGTATCTCCAAAAAATTCTATTGACTCTGGTGTACATTGTCCCTGAGGTTAAGATCTTCTTAAGCCTTGTTTAGTCTTTATTGTTAATGATTTCTCCTTTCTTTTTTACCTTAAGATTTATATTTGAATTTCAATTCAATTTTTTCTTTACTTGTATTCATGTCTAGTTAAATTGTCTTAAAATAAAACTAGAGCTTTTATGCGTTCTTCAGTCTCGTAGTCCTGTAGGTATTCTGAATAACTCTTAATATTTATTGGTATGCACATATGTGATTGTTTTTGCTCTTAAATTATGTTGATTATCCCTGGCCCAAACAGCACTAAGCTGGGGTCTTTATTTACTGATAATTTTTTGTGCAGATCATATACACTTCCTCGTTGCACTCGCTATTTGTCAGAATATGCTTATAAAATGAAAAGATCATTAGTTTTGAAGGTACAGTTTTGAAAATGTGGGAATAAACCTTTTCCTCGACTGCTGAAATTTTTTAGTGCGGTTACAAGTGGATGCTTGGTGAGGATAAACAGGCCTAAGGTCTATAATATGACATTATAAGTTCTTTTCACTTATTTGGCTAGTACTTCCATAACCACTCATTTATTTATTGTGCATATGCAATAATGTTTAATTTTGTACTTTTTTATAGTATCGATCTCGATCTGTTGTGTGGTAGCTTATTAGATTTTATTCCGCTACGATGAGAGTTATATTATTTGTCAATAATTACATCATTCTGTGTGGCAGATAGTGCACTCTGTAAGGTTTGGCTGTAGATGTGGATTCGCTCTTAAACATAACTGTTAACAGTAGGTTAACATGGGTTAGGCTATTGTCCAATTAATGCACTTCCGACTCCTGGTTCTCATTCTTTCCTTGACACACCTGGGGGGTTGACAAAATTATAGCTTTTCTAGGGCAGCGTGTGTGGGTGTGTAGAGTATCTTGCAGTGTCTGTGTCATACAGCAAGTAGCTGTAATGTGCAGAGCAGCAATAAGTTTCAGTGTTATACTTGTGGATGATCTCCTTCCACTCCATTATATTGCTCTTTTCTATAGGATTTAGAATGTTTACCAAGAGATATCCACGTGACTAGATACATGTTTTTTCATTTTACTTGAGCATTTAATATATGCATAAATAACCAGTTTTCAAAGTTGGAATGCATAGGCTTCTTGCTGTTGCTCAACTTTGCATTTTTGTTACAAACTCTCTCATAAGGTTGGGAACGTAGTGTTGTGGATCTTGGTACTGTTCTTATCAGCAACTAGGTTGGGTTTTAGCTTCATAAGTATTTGGTGTTCCCTGCTTGTCATGGAGATCTCTTGTGCTTTCGTTCATTGCCCCTCCTAGAATATATGCATCCTCCTCTGTCTTGTGTATCATATGGTCAGATGGTTATCATTGTTCCCATGAATTTATGAGACTTTTACCTTCACGAGTTTTTTAGAGTTGTGGAGCATACTGTAGGCAACATCAGCTTCGCCAAATTCTAACTGTTGAGATGGCGAATTCATAATAGTGGGTTCTCTTTAAGTGACATCAGTTAGCTATTTTAACTTGCTTTATTCATCACTGAATAATGCTAATGATTTAACCACTATCTGAATCTGTTCTTCCTGCCAGCTGAGGAATCTCTTGTGGGCGACATCCAAGCATGATGTGTATCTCATGCAAAATTATTCAGTAATGCACTGGTCCTCTCTTCTTAGGAGAAGTAAAGAAGTGTTTAATGTAGCGGGTCAGATTGTGCCCACCTTGGTGAGACTTCCTTGGCTGGTCATGATTTATCGCCTTTATTTTTAATTTATGGATGTTAAATCTAACAAAAATTGCCCCTGAATTTTTACAGAAACGTCCTGGCTCGTTGTCCCAGTCACTCTCCAGAGTGCAAATAAGCACAATGGCTGTCAAAGATGATTTAGTGGTGGCGGGTGGTTTTCACGGCGAGCTTATATGCAAGGTAGAGAAACGAAAATATGGAAAATAATAGATATTTTCTATCATTCCTTGGCGCCCTTTCTCATGTTTCTAATTTGCGATTTCATTTTGGCAGTATCTAAACCAACCTGGAGTTGCATTCTGCACCAGATTAACTACTGGCGAAAATGCCATCACAAACGCAGTGGAGGTGTATGGCGATACCAGGTAATGGGCAGTTGTACGGCACTCAATAAAGTAAAAGAAAAGTTTGTTGTTGAGAATGCCATGGCCAGTGCTTCTAACTGTACGGTTATGTTTGCTATATCTTGTGCAATGCAGTGGTTCAACGAGGGTTATGACTGCAAACAATGATGCACAAGTTAGGGTTTTTGAGGTGGAGAACTTTGCTTGCCTCAAGTGTTTCTCCTTCCCCTGGTCAGTAAATGTAAGTGCGTTAGCGCGGGTTATTAATTAACAAGTATTAATCACAGCTTCAGTTTCTCAACATTGCAGCTGATTCTGGTTGTGTTCTGATTTCAGAATACATCGATTAGTCCCGATGGTAAACTAGTTGCGATTCTTGGAGACAGCCCAGAGTGCCTGATTGCTGAAGCTCAATCAGGGAAAGTAAGTCATTCTGCCCCCCCTCCCTCTCCTCCTCCTCTTCTTTCCCCTCCTTTGTTTTACGGTTTCTACCTAATCTCTGGAGTCCATGCAGGTTGTTGGAAACCTGAAAGGGCACCTAGATTATTCTTTTGCCTCAGCTTGGCACCCAGATGGAAGAATTTTGGCGACTGGAAATCAGGATACCACTTGCAGACTCTGGGACATAAGGAATCTATCGCAGTCCTTGGCAGTACTCAAGGGAAGGATGGGTGCGATTCGGGCACTGAGGTTTACCTCAGATGGCCGTTTTTTGGCAATGGCTGAGCCCGCAGATTTTGTTCACATATTTGATACGAAATCTGGTTATGCTAAGGGGCAAGAAATTGACCTGTTTGGGGAGATTGCTGGAATATCTTTCAGCCCAGACACGGAAGCCCTATTTGTTGGTGTTGCGGACCGCACGTATGGTAGCTTATTAGAATTCGACAGGAGGCGTTGTAATTATTATCTGGACTCCATCTTTTAGAGGAGCTTTGCTGTAGTAAATACTGCAGTTGCCTTTTGCGGGATTCAGAAAGTCCTGACCTTTCTTGGATTTCATAAGCTCGAAGCTGGTCGTTTGAGAGAGGCAGGTCTTAAGGTTAGGGGTTTATAGCCACACTCTTCGATGGCCAGAAATTTTTCCCTGCAGTTGTATGTGTACATATATACGACTCCACTTCTATGTTACTGTCATCCATATTTTAGTGGTTTGTGTTTTGCAACAAATGCACAAACAAACACGTTAGCGCCAAAAGGTGAAACAGTACGAAGTTGCTGCGGGCCTGAAATTTGTAATAGAGTTTATGCAGACTCCACTGGGTGGTCGGTTTTTAGATTCCTTCTTGAGGGTATGTATATGTGTAGACTGAGTGGCTTTCAGGGGGCGTTCTGCCAATCTGCGACGACGTTCGGTTCAACCCGGGTGTGCTTCTCTTTCATTTCCCAAGTTACTTGCGGATCGTAACGTTAAACTTGTGTTTTGGAAACTCGTGTAAAGTAATATGAAGTCGTGGGCCTTTTGATGGTTTTTTGTTTTCCAAACGAAGCCCAAATGCTGCTGCCTCTTTTGGTCTTAATGTCAGACCTTGTGACTATGGAGCCATTCGTAGAAGATTCCGAAGTTTTGCACTCATTTGTCCGATAGTCGTGGGTATGAGTGGAAGGGCAGGCCCAACATGGTCGTGGTGTTAAATTGTATGGCTTGGCTTCACTCATTTTTATATATTTGTAGTTTTCATGTTTGTGGCTTGGCTTAAATGAATCGAGTAAGTAGTAGTGCATGTTTTTTAACTTATTTTTTAAAAAGTAGTGGCGTATTAGAATTTATATGATTTATTATTATTATTTTAATCAAAGTTGGAAGGATTTAGAGGTGGGGAGGAGGGACACGTGGCGAGATGGCAGGGGTTGGCGCGTTGGGAGAAAGAATGGCGTGTCGGTAAACGTGAAAACGCGTTGAAAAGCCCTTTTTTTTTTTTTTTTTCATTTGGGCACCCCAATCGCACCAACCAGCCACGCTTTTCCACAAATAAAAAATAAAAAAAGGCAAAAATAGAGAGAAGAAACGATGGAACCGAAATAGCTCAGGGGGAAGGAAGTCTCCGTCTTTTTATTAGAGAGAGAGAGAGAGAGAGTTATAATCCACCTTTGCCTCTTGCGCCCTCACGCTTCTCCCCTCCTTTGCTTTCCTGTTTTTATCGCTTTTATATATTTATTATTACCACTTTTTCTTTATAATCAATCTGCTTTTCAAGTGGAAAATATTAGGATTCCGGTCCAAGTAAATAAGTAAATATTACTTATACATCATTCAAACACTCCGTCATCTTGAGAATCGTAGTGTGATGAATTCTAAGTGATTCTTTTATTATTGCTCGATTAAAATATTTTTTTTAAAAAATACTTAAATATTGATACGTCAATATTTGAGCGTGAAGGGTTTTATGAATGTTATACAAATAAAATTATTTTAAGTAAATACTTGGAGTCTCATAATTAGTTTATTAGTTTTGATTATGCTTATATTTACACCAAGTTAATAACCTAATTTCCATTTGCGTCCTCCAATAGCTGAGTTCCCATGCGAGTTAGAAGCCTCGTGCCAAAAGTGAATGGTATTATTGAGCGGCGAATATACTCGGCTGGAGTCAGGACTCGACTGTTTCAGCTTTTGGATTACGTTACACCTTATTCATTTAGGTGGTGTTAGGCCCATTCAAGTCCATATCTCAGTCCCAACTTTCCCTAATCCAATTTTAGGTGTTATCCCTATAGGTTTTTGTCCCCCGAAAAGGTCTGTCTACTACTAGATTGTAAATTTGTTTACAAATTTCGTTTGACTATCAAATACAGTGAAAGATAGTCTCAATTTGACCCGTAACCTATTTACTATAGCACAGATGAAAATTTTTAATTTACTTCTAGCTCGAGTTTATAGGAAGTTAAGTGCAACACAATAATAATGAACCGACGCCGACAAGATTATGTCAAACAAATAAAGCATTCAAAAATACGAGCGACCATAATAAAAGGCTGGGTCCCTTCAAAAGGGTCGTAGAAAGTAACAATAAATGCTGGAGCTGGCTGAGTTGATTTAGTCTCCTAGTTGGTGGTAGAATGGGTTTGTCCATCTCATTAGGGTTGTTCCCTACCACTACTAGCTGTTGCTCAATTGGTTATTAGTCTCCTGACTGGTGGAAGAATCCATGTTCCTCCACATTAATAGTAACCTTAGGATAGTGACCCATTTGACCCGTTACTTGAATATATAATATAAAGGTCATGCATCATAAATTTATTATCCATTTGATTGGACCGAGTGAGAATTCATAGGGCGATTAAAATTTTAGTAGGGTCAATAATAAATAGCTTTGAGAAATTTCTATGCAGGGTGGGGTCTGGCCACATTTGTTTCACCCGTGATTTGAATGCGATTAGGTTTTTATACGCAAACATAGGTTACTACGCATGAAAATCTTTAATTTTTCCTTTCATGTCAATTTGTTTCTTTAGTTAAGCTATTATACTAATCACTATTTACAGGGTTTTTTTTGTGAGTTGTAAACTCGTTATATTTGTTTTGAGGGCTCCGGTTCACATCATCTCGAAAGATAGATGATTATTTACATCCACTACCATGCACAATAGTAAAATGCCATTGTTTTAACATAAAATTACAACTTTTTACCATAATCTCACAAGTCCCGAGTTTTTGGACGTTGCGTACAATATATAATTTTCCTTCACCGTAAGCCTAGAAGACTATTTGTGACTGTGAAGCAATTAATGCATGTTACGACCTGCACTGGTCCTGAAGTAGACCAAAATATTTTCCATAGAAGCCATCCTTGTGTTAGGCTAACATACAATCACTCCTCCTTATTTAATAGTTTACATAGTGCACAAGTGTGTGACCGGTCAGCGTAGTTACTGCATGATGGCCTATACAAAAAAATTTGCTCCGCAGTTGACAATGAATATTGGTTGTTCCTGCGTGATCTATGGCACATGCAGAGGCATCTTCAATAGTACTCACATGGAGACTTTGAGACCCACATTTAGGGGAAAATCACATGGCCAACAAAGTGTACTACTAATGTAGCAAAAATAAATAAATAAATAAAGAAATTACACTTTTTTTTTTAGCTTCCATCACTGATTTCAACTATATACATTTAAATATAATGATGCTGATGTTATATAGTTGTCAACGGTTACTCCCCGACGTAACGTAGAATCCCCAACAGGAATTGCAATCCATACCTTACGTCCAATCTCCTACATGAGTTTCTAGAGAAACAAATGTTCTTGATAATGTTAAGCTTTTTAAAATTACTTTTTTAGTGAAATATGATTGTGGTCTTATGATGCCATGTGAGTTCAATCAAAGATTCCAATCACACAGCTGTAACACTGATATAATGGAGACTTTATGACAATGAAGTCTCCGGAGTCCTACATATATAGTGCATAACCAGTCATGAGATTGCAAAAGTGTAGCCCTCTGCGGCCATTATGATCATCAAATTTGTTATACTTGCACATGGAAGTAAGCTTAGTCTCTTCCTCGATCCAACACTTCTTTATATTCTCCATTTGATTCATGATAATTTATATTTCTTCAGACTAAGTTTTGCGAGTTTATATTCTAAGATTAAGTGAGAACATTATATTGTAGCATCAAATAAAGTAAGCATGAGTAATCTTCATACGATGATAGAAGTCTGTACGATAATACATTGTATGTATCAGATGTGCGATGTGGGATTCATGCACACCGAGCACAACTACACTTGAAATTATATTAGACCCACACTACCAACTTTTTATTGTTATACATAAATTATTATAATTAGTGGTCGTAAATACTACATCCAAATTATTTACTAAATATATACGACACCAAAATTCGGTCCGTTCGATGGGAGCATTATTCATAGGCTATTTTGTCGGCAGGGCATTTACGTCTTTTCACAAGATTCTGGATTCCCTTCACGTCCCATGTCTGACCCGGGTTACCCAACTGGGTCAACTAACTTAACTAACACCGGCGGTTTCTCTTTTTCTTTTCTCTTTTTATTTATTCTTTTTATTAATTCATTTATTGTGCCAGCCTCTACAATTTCTTGACTGCCCTCCGTATTTATTTCTATCTGTAATTATTTATTCCTTTTTACTAAGCCCAAAGCTCGTGGGCTTTTTTCATCCATGTACTGCTTTCCACAGCAAGAAAAATCATCAATTTAAAACTCTTGAAAATTATTTATGGTGCATAGTGTTTAACTCTCGAAAATTATTGTAAAACTCGTAATTGAAAAAATGAAATTAAAATTAAATAACTTGACATCAGAGTACCTGGACAATTATAAATCATAATACCGACAAGTTTACTTTTCAAGACAAATTTAATTTTTTTAATTAAACTGGATACGAGGATAAGAAACTATATTATATTACATAATTAAAATAACAGTAACATATATGTTAAATATACGTAAAAATAAATGGTATTTTTATAATTTAATTGTACTGTCGAATGAAGAAGCGTGCCCTCTTCTTGGATTGGTAGGACGCGCCCGAGAAAAGTACTATTGGCGCGTGACACCTGATTTTATACTCCAACCAACGGGGGAGGGGGCGCAGCTTAGCAGATTGGCGCCGCAATCGAAGAGACAGTCAGAAGAGCACGCGGCATCCACGTGACATGTTTCCTCCTTTTCCTTTTTTTTTTCTTTCTTTTTTACTTTCCTGCCCTTTATTGCCCCCGTCCGTGCCGCAACCGCCAACGTAAAAATCAAAGTACGATTCCCCAGAACTAAACCATGGTTGTTGTTAATCAACCCCAAAAAAGGGGGAAAAAAAAAGAAAAAAGAAAAAAAAACATGGCAGTTGTCAAATAAATAAATAAATAAAGAGAACATGATGGGGACTGCAGATAATAATAATGATAATCACATGATTTTGGGTATTTCCACTAAATTTGGTAAAATTAACTACAATAATTTAATTTAATTTTAGATGGAATGTGAAATAATAAAAATAAAAACAGTTCAATATAAAAAAAAAATCGAACTTGTGATCTTTATAATACGAGGACAGATTACCACCATTAGGTGAATTTAAATAATCAAAATTTGGGTCAAAACTCTGATATTTATAGAATTAATTTTTATAAATCGTATTTTGTGATAAACAAATATACAAGAACAACATAGTTCTACAAAAATAAATTTTAACCCACTAAACTTAGCATTGAATGGCATTCAAACGCTGCCGCGAGTGATGCTAAAAGATTGCCCGTACGACTTGTGACCACGAAAGACGCAAAGGATTTTAAAATTGAGTGCTATTTTTTATAGTTCGCCGGTAAGGGTCGGTATTTAAGCTGTTTGGAAAATTTTCAACCAAGCAAATGTTTTTTAAATTTTTTGCTGAACCTTTTTTTTTTATCTGATTTCTGACTGAAATAAACTCTAGACAGAATTATTATAACTGAGAAGTAAATAATAAATATATATATATATATATATATATATATATATATATATATATATATTATTCTTTTAGCAATTTGGTCCCTAAAATTATTTAAAAAAAGGTGCAGATTGACCCAAAAAGATGATTTTTTAGTCTCGAATCGGATCACGCCAAAATACTTACAGTCGGCATCCGATTCCGATCTCGATTCAGATCTGAATGATCCCACGACTTCGCAGCTGCGTCCGTTCAACCGCTTGAAAGCAGCTGTCTGAGGCTACGTTTTTACAAATAAAACAACGAGATACCAACTTAACTCTTATCATTTAATAGAATTTATAAATTAGTTAATTCGTGACGGAGAGGAGGGCGTCCCACCGCGAGATTAAAATAATAAAAAGCGAAGGGCGAAAGCGCGAAGAAAGAGAACTGGGCTGGGTCCGCCGGTGTGAACGCGTTGTTCGGTCAACAACTCAGATAAAGTGAGCAATCTCCTGACAGCTTGAGGGGACTCCATGGACACCTGTCGGTCAGTGAAGGACAGCTGGCAGTTCTAGCAGGATTTTGTTACACGCGTCGGAATCTCATTGGTTGTTTGGATTTTTTTTTTTTTTTACGACAGCGTGACGTCCTATTAAGCGGAGCGTCCTATGTACGAGAAAGAGATGTCATTAAAAAAAATAAAAATAAAAACCTCGATAAATAAAGCACTTGAAAGTGGGCCTAACGAAAGTTAGATTTGCGAAATCGAGAATGTTTAAGCAGAAAGAAATCATTAATAATTAATTTTTAAAAAAAAAGAGAGAGAAAAATCGAGATTACCGGAGGGGACCTTGATGAGTCCTATATAAAGAGGGCCGAGCCGCAGGGGAAAACCAGAGTGTGGTGAGCGATATTTTTTAGAGAGAAAAAAGGGGGAAAAAAAAGTTGAGAAAAGAAAAAAAACGGAGTGCTTGAGGGATCAGATAAAGTTCAGATCAGAGTGTTTTTAATCTTGTTTGTTCTTCTTGTTCCCCCCCTTCTGTGAATCCCGCTTCTTGGAATCCCTTTCTGTTAATCATCTGCGTTTTGAAGTTCTGATCTTTGGGTTTGTTTTTGTGGGTTTCAAAGATCAAATGGGCAAAAAGCAAACTTAGAAGAGGGTTTCTCCAAATTCAGGTGTTTTCAGAACAGAGATCCAGTTTTTTTTTTTTTTTCCTTTTCCTTGGGCTCTTTCACTGAACTTTTGGTACAGATTTTTTAGTTTTATTTTCCGTTTTCTTATTTCTCTTTCATTAGTTCAGCTGGAGGGTTTGTTTTTGGTCCCTCGAGGTTGATCTTTTTAGCTTTAGCTTGACAGGGGAGGAAGAAGCTTTTTTATTTCAGACTTCTTCAGTCCTTGCTTTTTAGAAATACTCATCTGTATTGGTTTTGATGTATTGAGTTCCTGTTTCTTTAATTTTGATAAGAACAGGTCCTGTGAATTACTGGTGTTTTCTTGTGCGCAGATTTCATTCTCCCCCTGTAAAATTGGTTGTTTGGTTCAGGTCATCATGGCAGCTACAGTTGACATGTTCAGTGGCGGTGACCCTCTGCAATCAACCTCCTTTGGGGGTGAACTCATGGAGGCACTTGAACCTTTTATCAAGGGTGCTTCATCACCCCCACCCCCCTCGTCCTTAGTGCCCCAATATATATCCTTGTGCTTCCTACAATTTCTACACCCCTTGTCCTTCAATTTCGGGACAACCCAAATCGTACCCAGATGAATCCACCTCAAACCATGAATTCCCCCTAGGGTTAGGGCTTTCAAGCAACGGTCTCGTGGGTCTCTCCCAAACAGGCTCCATCGGTCTGAACCACCTCACCCCATCTCAGATCCGCCAGATCCAGACCCAGATCGAATTCCAAACGCAGCAACAAGACCCAAATCACCAGATGCAATGGCAACAGCAGCAACAAGGGGACGAACAATCCCAAAGCTTCCTGTGCCCTAAATCCGTCCCCATGAAGCGGGCGGGCGGGGCTCCGAAACCCACGAAGCTCTACAGAGGGGTCCGACAGAGGCATTGGGGGAAATGGGTGGCGGAGATCCGATTGCCCAGGAACCGCACCCGGCTCTGGCTCGGCACCTTCGACACCGCCGAGGACGCCGCCATGGCCTACGACAAGGCGGCGTTCCAGCTCCGCGGAGACTTCGCGCGCCTCAACTTCCCCAACCTCCGGCACCGCGTCGGCGATCTCGTTGGGTACAGCCCTCTTCATTCCTCCGTCGACGCAAAGCTCCAAGCTTTCTGCAAATCTCTCGCCGAAACGCAGAACTCCGGCAAAAAATCGGATTCCAAAAGGGCTCGTAAGCCTCCTATGGCGAAGGCGCGTTCGGCTGCGGCGACGGCGGCTGAGGAGTGTAAGGATGGAGGAGAGGCCCATGTCGCCTATGATGACGGAGAGTGATGGGTCGGCGGGGTCTTCGCCTCTCTCCGAACTGACATTCCCTGATATCCAGGAGTCGGGAATGCTGGATTGTTCCGAGAATTTCATGTTGGAGAAGTATCCATCTTATGAGATTGATTGGGCTACTATATTATCTGAATGATTTCTATTTATTTTTTTTTCTTTGGGGTAGATGTAAAATTGGTTTTAATTGGGAGCAGTGTCAGTAGTAAGCAGCTACTGCAAATTGTGAGTTTTTGAAGCAATTGCAGAGAGCTGCGAGTATTGTAGGTTCAGAGTAGGTGCTGTGTATTTATGTATGTACGTATGTATGTACTCTCCACCATGGTCAAGCTGGTATTTTTGAATCTTGCTTGGTCACCTGGTGCGAGTATTCTCCTCCTCCATTTGTATTAATTTTTATTATATAAAATTATTGTTCATTATTATTATTATTGAATTCATGGCTTATTATTTACTCCCATCCATTAATGTGAGAGTTGTAAAAATGTATGGTTGGGAAGGGATCACAAGAGAGATTTGGATAAAAACAAAGAATCACAAGGCAATCTAAAGGAGGAGGGTATGGAGGAGGTGAGTGACATGTGAGGAGATATGTTTGCAGTTGGAGAAAGGCCTACCCTATTTCATGATGGAAAGGAGCCTTAACATGGAGACGGCCTAGGGATCTTCTTGTGGACGAGATTTTCTTTCATAATGTGGAGAAGATTGTGTGTCTTATATTTTTATGGTCAATAAGGGACTTTGGAAAAGTTTATGATTAGGGGTTGTGGGGGGTGGGGAGATTGCCTTTTGTCTATAGCTCACAAATCCACCATGCCATTGTTAGTGAGTCCTTTCTGTGCAGTTTTTCAAAGACACTAAGAGAGTAGGCTTGTTAATCCATTGAAAATAATAACAATCTATCCATTTTATTGGATTACCAACAAAAAAAAAAAGCACTTTTGGTTTAAATAAGTGTATTATGAAACGATAGCTTTCTCTGATCAAAAAGTACTTTTATTGCATCAACGCTAGTTTTCTTTCTTGTATCCCAATCAAATTTGGCGTAATTGATCAGCCATTTTCGAGTCCGAAAGACTCAGCTCTAACCTGTACAAATGAAATAGTTGTTTTATAAAAATAAAATGAAAAAGGAGTAACTATTTCTATTGAACATGGGACAAATGGAGTGTGTAAATTATCGCCTATAGTAGCATTCAAAATGATTCTTTGATGTCCATCCATTGAATGAGCATAACATTGATAATTTTCATATAATTTTATTGCATATTAAGTTCTCATTTATATTGCGAACTAATGAGATACCTAAATCGTAATAACAATTTTGGATATTGTGCCCTATAAACAAGAGGTCTATACATTAACTAAATTGGCATAAGCCCTCCTATTTATTCACACTCGTTCAACCCATAGCGTTGGGCCTTGTATTGAACCCAGAAGAACGTCATTTTGAGGTGCTGTAGTATACAAACACTTTCCCCGCTTTTACATATTCTATTTCAATCAATGAACCGAAAAAAGAACTTTCTTAAAAGTATCCCGAGGATTCGAAACAAGCTTAGTTCAAGAAGAGGGTCCAGAAAAATCTCAAACGTAACAAAAAGATATTCGCGGAGATGTGGTTTAGTATCCAATCCTCACCCTACTCACAAATGGAAACGTTTCTTCGGAATTGGAGGAAACGTGAAACGCAAAAAGAAAGAAAGAAATTGGACCGATGTTGAAAAATCTCTTCCGCATATTACATATATCGTTTGCACTGAAAGTGACTACAGGTAATAAAATTTGTTTAATCGTGTATTATTATTTGACCAAAATAACCTAAATTAGAATCACACACACATATATATATATATATATATTGCTATGCTACACTTTCGACGAAAAATAAGAATGTAAAGGATGTACAAATATAATTTTTTTTTTTTTTTTTTTAGTTTCGTTGTTGCTTCCACGGCTTCACTTGCTTGAATTTGGGCCACAGGTACGGCAAGCAACCCCACATTTCTATTTCTCTGCGTGTAATTATGCAACTCACTACCACTGCAATATCTTAATCATCATTATCATATCCTCCGATTGCTCTTGGATTTCTTTATGTTTACCTATAAATATAGAGGGGAGGCGGAGAATTTACATTCGGGCTGATGCAATTTATCTAAGTTCATACATGTTAAAAATGATTTTTTTTTAATTTAATACATGTTAGTGTTGGAGATGTATAATTTTATATAAGTTATTTTATTATTTTTATGACCTTGACATATTTTTAGTTTTAATTGCATGAATTGAATAAATGTTTTTCTTTCCAAACAAGCTACAGGTAAAGAATTTTTTTATTTTTATTTTTGAAATGGTCAAGAAAACGCTGCAACCTACTTCTTTTTCAAAGCATCCCATCAATTCTCTAATTCTTCTTCTTCGATTTTTCTTTCTTTTTTTTTGAAAAAATTAGAGATTCAACTAAATAGCCGGAAGATTAGTTTTAATGGTTGGAAAATTACAATTTTAAGTAAAAAAACATTCATTTTTGGTACATGGCCGAACTAAGTTGTCTCGCCCTGAATGCAGATTCTCCTTTCTTATAAATATAATAACAATTTTCGAATAATCTTCCAATGATCCCCATATATTTTGAATTTTGAATTTTTTTTTTTGGGGCGGTGTTAAACGTGGAATAGAGAAAAGAGAAGGGGAGGGGGCATCATATGCATGCATGGAATGGCCTTTATTCTGATTCCATAAATCTAATACAGATCTTCTCAAAATTGCAAAATGCAGAGACAGGAGGAGCGACAGCAGTTTGGGCCACGATCATCATCAAGAATCAAAACAAATCCATACTATACACCCATTTAAAGGCTGCTGGTCTCTACTCTATTCGGATCCTTCAAAGTATTTTCTCAAGAGAAAATACTTTGAAGGATCCGAATAGAGTAGAGACCAGCAGAAGAAAAAGTGAACAGTGTTTGAATAGAATCCGGATCGTTCAAAGGCTTACGTGGTCACTCTCTCTCTCTCTCTCACTTTTTCTTCTGTTTCTGAAACAACAACACGTAAATATATTGTGACACATCTATGTACAGTTAATCATTTTTCATAATAATATGCGATGTTGTTGTCAGCTTGTTCACGTAAAGTGCGCATATTCTTCCAAATCACAAGAGCCCAAAAGGAGGTGTGAACGGAGGAGCCGCAAGCAAGCAGCCCATGGTTTCAGTCTTTTATCTTATTAGGAGCCATAGAAAGGGAGATCTGGTTTGATCCGTCGCTCCTCACACCCCATGTGGGCGTTGTGTTTGTCTTGTTCTATTAAGTGTCTCACTATGCGCACCTCAGTCCATGGATACGTCCTCTTTGGGAATCAACTTATATTTTAAGACTTCAACTTGGGGTTGCCTTCTAGGCCCTCCCTACCATGGCTTGTGAGGAGGTTTCACCGGACAGTAACAATGAACGCACGAAAGACAACAATGACTTGCAAAACCTGCATGAGTTTATACATATAAATATGAGAAAAGTTGATCCGAGGTGACACCTCGCTCTCGTTGGGCTCACTTGGAGTCTATTTTTCAAGTTTCGATTGAATGACTATGAAAAATAATAGGACTTGTTAATTTTCATGTCTTTTCATTAAGTTCTAATTTATGCAGTGGAATATCAAGATATTTGAATCCTATTAACTATTTTGAATATTTTAACCTATTGATGAGAGACTTACACACAACAAAATTGCTTGAAAATTTATTGATTTTCATAGTTTGTCGTGCTCTTCCAATCCATACGGTTGAATCTTATATAATGTAGCCAATGCGAGCCCCCATAAAGCACATTCACACTTTTTTAAAGTGAGATGGCACTTCACGTCCACTAACCTATATATATATAGGGAGAGTAATACTACTTAGATGCCCTTCACACAGCAAGTGACAGCACATCAAAATTTATGTGATCCTTCAGTGTTATTTGACTAAAACACCCCTCATAAAAGATCATACAAATTTTGTTACGTCAACATCTCGATTTGAAGAGTGTATCGAAAATCTACACGTAGTATTATTCATATATATATATATGGAGAAACAGAGTCTAAGAATTTTTTTAGATTTCTTATCTACAAATGAGGCAAGCATCCGTCATGTGAACCTATCATAAAAATTCTAACCTGATTGAAAGAACATGAAAAATACAAGGACTTGCCAGTTTTCGTACAGTTTGATGATATATAAGACCCTCATTATTATGGTGAAATATCAAAAGATCTAAATCGTTCTAATTGTTTAGAAATTTTCACCTCTTATATATTAGGCAGGTACTAACACAAATTGTAGAAAAATCATAACCTATCCTCATTTTTCTTTACATGTTTCCTTAATCCATAAGATTAAACCTTTCATAATGAAGCCTAAATAACAAATGCTTACGTCTTTCATAAGAAAAAATCTAAAAAAGTTCTTAGACTCTGTTTTTCTATATATATATATATATGGAGAGGAGAATGGGGATTGGCCCCTCTTGGCTCCCACCCATCCCAATTGAAATCCACTCCTCATAAATGGTCACATATTATCTACGTCCAGTTTAAATATAATGCAATCGCACCGGGAAATTTTTTTTAGAGATTGTAAAAAAGTCAAGTCCATGTACAATTCAGGAACCCCATACTCATCCAATAGAAATTTCCAGATTGCTCTTCGTATTTTTCTTCATGAGAAATCTCGAATAAATCATAGGCAAGTATTCGCATCCGTGGTACAGTCACAAACCTGGTACAAAGGCCACCATTGCCATTCAGTTCACTAATTCAGATGGTTGCCATGGGAAAAATTCAGATGCAACTAAATAGAAACTTCTTTCCTAGCAAAAATAAAATAAAATGGAACTTCTTCATAGAAAAGGAACCGCCAGCGCAGCCAAAAAAACCGTACATTATCATCGAGTAGCTTAGCTTCCTGATTTCAGACCAGAAGTGCCCCAGAATACCGTCTTGTACCAGCAAGAGAAGCAAGGCCCAGGAGCAAAATATCAATTAAATTTCCCAAGTTCCATCTTCTTCTTGATCGCCTTCTGACCATGGTAAATGAACGAATCGATGATCCCCGACACAGTGAATATACCTGAACATAATTCCCCATTTATTATCCTTCATATGTCCCAGTCAAAGCACTAAGAACCAAAGGAGCATATTATTAACCTTGTTATGCTATGAGTTCATGCATAAAGAAAATTCGGAGTCAATTTTATGTGCAAGAGGGTTTGAGAGGTGGTGATGAATAAATTCAGAGAAATAGGGTTAAAGCAGAATAGTGCTGTGGCTCAACTCTACAGCTTCCAAACAACAAATATATGTAAATGCACGCATAATAGCAGGTAACACCACAGAAGTGAGCTTAAAATAATATTCTACCAGAGAGAGTTTAGTAGAAACAGAAGCTTGCCAGACCTGTTCCATAAATTTTAAGCATGGACCATGGCAAAATTTGCTCAGAGGAAGAGAAAAATAATAATATCACATCAGATAACCTCATTAGCTGATCAAAGTAGTCTCCAGATCAAACTTGATTAAAGCAACAAGAAAACCTAATTAAAGGGAAGGAGAAGAAAGCTACCTCCAACTATAGCACAAACGTTTGTTAGGAAGTGCAAGAATGATATATGTTCCTCTGTGAAAGTCACCTGCCACAAGAAATCAGGTAGAACCCATAATGAGAGAAATATGCATGCCCCATAGCTGAAATAAAATTTCATAAATTTATAGAGAAGGCCACTAACCTACTCCGAACAATTTTTAATTATGACATAATGTGTTATTGTCATTTCCTTTATTTTATATATTTTATATTCTATATTTATCTTTGCTTCACATGCAGATTAACGATAAGAAGCAACCTCATCAATGGTCAGGCTTCAGCTAAAGTTTTGAGAGTTGGACTGGAAAATCCCAATGTGACTTCAGTTCTCTATGGGTATGATTAGCATATTTTCTACATCCAACAACCCCAGCCACTATATATATATATATATTTTTAATTCTTAATATTGTGATCTCTCTTTCTGTCACAAACAAATATACATGATCGTTAATAAATTCCTGCAAGTTAATGAGAGTGTTAGAAAAGCATTGAACTAAATCCAAAACACTTCAGATATTATACCAAATACATCTGAAACCTCTGTATACTCATTCAGTCACTTCTGCCCTTTCTCTCCCCCATCCCATTCTTTCCTGTTATGTGAGGTTAAGATCCAGTAGCTCTGGCTTTTAGATACTTATTTCGACTGAAAATTATGCTTAGATTGAATGCCAAGCCGAAGATTCATTGACAGTCATTAATTTTGTCAAACAAATGCTAAAAAAACAAAGAACAAATATCTGAAAGAACAAGGGGAAAAGGCACAGGAAACAAATATCTGAAGGAATTATATGCATCTCCAATGTTGTCAATGACTGAGATTAGTAGTTAGCCCAGATGTGCCACTGAATGAGCATAACAACACACCTTGATTGGTGAAAGGTCATAAAAGAAGAAAACTCCAGGAAGAGCCTGAAGACGACTTGTTTCCGCACTCCTCAAATGCTCAGTAACAGAAAACTGCATAGAATAAAAGCCAGTTCATCTCAACTGTATGTGACAAAGAAGATGCCAAAAGATATATCGAATTTTTTCATGCTTTAACTGCACCTGATTTGACTGGATAGTATGCCCACTGACATCGGTGTACACAGTAGGTACCACCTGCAAAATAGTTAACCATTTTTTATAAACATCCATGAAATTTAAAATAGTTCTCTAATTAATTGATTTATCGCGTTCTCCCAAACATGCCAACATTTTAAAGTTGAAATACAGAAAACGAAAGTAACCCAGCAGATATCTGTTGCTT
Organism: Santalum album; assembly: GCA_034195605.1. NCBI lineage: Eukaryota > Viridiplantae > Streptophyta > Magnoliopsida > Santalales > Santalaceae > Santalum > Santalum album. The sequence continues at coordinate 7,361,831 of CM067259.1, read as the reverse complement.
TTGACAAAATGTTAAAAATCCATTTAACTAAGTCTTCACACAGTAACATCAAGTGATCCTATAGCATGAACATTGAAAAACTAAGTACCTGAAACCCCCCTCCCCCCTTCCTTCTTTTCCTCCCAAGAAAAAGGGGAAAAAGAGAGAAAAATAAAGATTAAGCAAGATAGATAGAGGGTTTTTAGTACACCAACCTTGATAAAATACTGATACATCCCATTTGGTGTCGCTTGGGTCCAATGCACACTGAAGCATGTCATAACACATGCATGTCATAAGTGCCAAAGCAAGATTCAAGTATATCAAATGGAAAAATTTGGAGAGAAAATTACCCATCAAGTGGATTTACAACACCAGGAAAATAATCCCCAAAAGCTAATCTATTGATCTTGTGACTGATCTGTACTACATACTAAAAATCATTAGATGGCCTCTTCAATAAAATATGGAGGTATGGTAACTGATAGAAAACGAAGAAATCTTATTGTTGCAAATCATATTTACAGGATAATATTACATGTTGGAAATCAATAAAAAAAAATTATAGGAGGGGATCATATATTACATTAAAACTGTCCTTTTGAAATGCCAGTAGATCATGCACATGGAAATTTGATTGATGAAAGCTTTTCCCAGGAGCAAAATGGAAATTTCCTGCCACCTTGTTAACTTCCAAGAATCCATAAATATTACATCCTTCACCTTCTTCATCTTTAACCCTTTGTAGAAAACTTTCTCTTGTGCACTGTGCACCAAGATGAACAGTAAGTCAATGAAAAAGCCAAGATCAATAAAACAAACAAAAACAAATACGTGAATCTTAGAACACTAATTGTTTTATTTCTACTAATGCTGTCCTTATCCAATTCTTCGAAAATCAATCTTAATACATTGGTAATTACAGTTTTGCCTCGTCAATTGTAAACCAAACTATTTACGATCCAGCCATAAACTATAAAACTCACAGGAGCCTCACGCCTCGTCAGAAGGCGATGGCTCCACAGCAAGTTTATTGATTCTGGCACTCAAAGTGGACTGCGGGTATGGATATAATTAAAAAAAATGTGCTTGGTATGACACGATAAGTTATTATAGGAAAAGCAAGAATTGGGGATTAATCTGAAATTTATGGCCTCCTTTCAGTAAGTCATGTCCAGTCCTTGATTACTGTAATACTGTTACAGATCTCTTCAAAGGATAGTATTAATATTTTTTATTTTTTTTTTGCATCCATGTAAACATAAGGCCATAGGCAACAAATAATAAACTCACAGTTTTCACCTCGTGTGAGAAGTTATGCAATGTCCAAAATGCACCAATATTGAATAAATTTTCACTTAACAGGGCTCAAACAATCAAATATTTATTATAAGGTACTTATCTTGGCTCAAGCTAACTCCAGTGTGTTATATAAAGACTCAAATATAAAGAAATGCACTAACAAACCTGGTCAATCAATTCTGGATTCGACAAGGACCAACCTTTCTTTCTATATGCTTCATGGACTTCCTCACAGTTGTTACAGCAATCTTCATCTGACTGCAGAGTACAACAAAGAGAAAAGAATTAGAAGCACAGGAGTAGAATCTATCTTCTTCCTTCAGAATAGATGTTCTAAAGGAAATAACTCAATGATTATGGTAATTTGAGTCTCCTGTAGCAAGCAGGACGGTTGAATGAACAAAAACTAGTGCAAACTACTGCAAAAACTAGAAAATTCCAATACACCAAATTCCCCCAAGGTTTAGTAAGGTTACAAACATTTTCCCACTTGATTTGGGAATTGCATGCAACTTTCTTATCTGAAAAATCTATCATACTCCCTCTCATTCATCCTTCCCTGCCCCTTCTGCCTCCCCCAAACTCATACACTTCATTGAACCCATTTAGTTGGAGGATAAAAGAATGAATCAAACATAATGAATAAAAAGCATACCGACTCTGCACCATAACATGAACCGCAATATGACTCATTGTGTTCAAGCCTGCCACCATGTCTTTGTAAAGGCTTCTCAATCTGCATCAAGAAGAAAAAAGAAAAGGCTAAATACACGAGAGAGAAAATAATAATGAAGGAAATCTGTAACAGCTCAGCATAATTAGAAGCAAATTTCATGCTGCCCAGCATAATGAAAAACAAAGGTAAATTGAGAACATGGCAGTGTTTAGTTTTCTTCAATTGGATAACTTTTATTATATGTGAGAACTGTTGCTAACATAGCAGGAATCACAAAAAAAAAAATAATAATAAATAAACCAACTACAACAACAACAACAAAGAAAATTAGAGCCCAAAAACTATTCATGCAGTACTCGTTGCATCAACTGGACCTATATGTTTCTGCTCACTATCTACAAACCCCCTTATAATTTTAAGATTTGATGATGTATAGGCCACAACATGCATTCCTCTAGAACCTAAGAAAGGACTTAAAAAATATCTTCATACTAACCTTTGGAGAACCAATACCATCTTGCCTCACTTCGATTACATTGCCTTGAACATCTAATCTCTTCTTGACAATGTCATGTCGCTACACAGTGAATTAGAAACAATAAAATTCCCATGCAATAAATTCAGAGAAAAGTAAGGGTAAGAAGCACTAGCAGTAGTATAGATACGTGTTCAAATATACATACATCTCGTGCGTGGGTGTGAACATAGATGAGTGAGCATTGAATTGTTAACAAGGATATATATGTGAATTCTGCTTGGAAAAACAGTTACTGGCTATAAAATGGTGAAAGGGAAAGTAATGGCTCCTTGCAATACATACTATATCAAAATGTTGCTCTCCACTGATATCCATGGCATCAAGACTGAGTACAGAACACGGAAGGGCTGGAAAAGTGACATCAAACTGCACTTTCAAACATGAAGAGGCATAGATTAATTACTTAAGTGCAGTTGAAGTGATTCATATAAACACCGACTCTATGACGAGATAAAACTAACATATGAAGTGAAGATACTAGAGATAATATATGTTTGAGGTTCAAAACCTGGAAATCAGAACACAGCCAATGAAATGCGAAGAATTTCAAAGGGAATTTTAATTTAGTCATAAAATATGTTGTGAACTATAAGTCCGTAACCCATTTGTAAACCTGCAGAGGGCTTGACGATGAGCTACTAGGCTAAAAACATGAGGGATTTCCAAAGTTAAATGGCAACAACATCCAGCAATTGACAAGCTACTTGATAGTTTCACATAATAGATGATTATATTACATTGATACGCAGTGTTTCTCCTCTTGAAGTGTCTACAACAAGCTTTGTCTCTGTTACAGCATGGAGATACAATCCTGGAAACAAAAGGTAAGACATAATTAATTGAATAATAAATAATTACTGATTAAGAGAAAAAGCAAAGGAAAAAAAAAGTTCGATTATCCCATGATGGATATATTTGAAAGAGATGCTGCTACTCCAGTAATTAAGAACAAAACTTTCCATTTCCAGCAATTTTTTATTAGTTAGGAAAGATATATGGAGCAACATGGGTTGTTTGCACCACTAACTAAAGCTAATAGCCCATTTACTAACAAGAAGATGCAGACAAACTCAACTGAAATCACAAAATCATGGTGGATAGGGGACTGGCAACACCCTCCCCACCCCAGAACAGATTTTATTGTCCTTTTATGTAAAACAAAATGAAAAGGGAATAACGAACCACAAGTTCCGGTCTTCCTAAGTGACATGCTCTAAAACATATAAAACATAATCTACAACCATTTACAGGTGATCTTTTATCCTATCGTTATCTAGGATCCAAATTCTCTCTATTTGTTGCAGGAAGTGGATTGCCCATTCCCACCTTTGGATGAATGCAATCGCACGCATCCATTTGTTTTGTAATGATAAGTTAAGATTGCAAGCAAGGTAAACTGAGTGGCTGAGATTGAAATGGACGGCCCATTTTCCCTCATAAATAGAGAGAGTCAGGATCCCATCATCTGCTAATAGAATTGTTTTACTATCAGACCTTAAGCCCCCAACTAGCTTAAATAACAGATAGGGCCTAAGCAATAACAGAAACCAAAATCAATACCCCAGTCAGAGGCTAGCTGGCATACTGTACCGCATAAAGTATACAAGAGAATGTAGAAATTCACCACTGGCACACAAGCAAACAATTAGAAAAAAGAAATCAAACCGGAAAAGGAAAACTTATACTTCACGGACAAAATTACGCGTTAATTCTTTATGCGAACGGTTTCCAAAACCTAAAATGATCAGAACAATGAACAATGAAACCCTAAGAAAGTTAAAAGACAAACGAATGTAGAGATGCAACGAGAAAGGAACAGAGGACGAACTGAGCTCAGAGATGAAGAGCAGGATCATGACAACGGAGGATGTGAGGGTGATAACGCCTCCGGAGAGGGTGCGGCTGTAGAAATCCTCATTTATCTTCGGGTACGCGTCCAAGTTCCTGACCTTGCTGAACATTCCATCCATGGCCCCACGGAATTGCAGAGAAATTGTTGACTCAATCTCTCTCTCTCTCTCTCTCTCTCTCCCTTTCCCCCTCCCTCTATGAAGATTATCGAGAGAAATCAGAGGAAAGAAAAACAAAAAGGGATCATAAAAAATTACAAGGAGCGAATCAATGAATCGCCTCGTCGAACAAGAATTGATCTGAAATCCAAATCCTCTAGAGGAGTTGAAGAGGTGGACTCTCCCTCTCTCTCTCTCTCTCTCTCTCTCCCCCTCCTTCGACTCTCTTCTCTTCTTTTTCTGTCGCTTTTCTTCCGGGAATGTGAGGAATGGGATTCACTGGAGCGAAGCGTCTCGCCGGTTCTTCCGCCGTCTCTACGGTGATTTTACTTTGGGCCTTATTTGCATTTCAGGGGCCCTCCTCTTTTTGCCGCTACTGTTTCACTTTATCGCTAAATAACCCCGCGTTGCTCGCGTTCTTTGCGTCTCACTCCCTGAGGCATTTGACAATTTCCCCCCTCGTCTCTTTCTTCTTCAAGTTTCTTCCCTCTCTCCTCTCTCTCTCTCTCTCTCTCTCTCTCTCTTTTTTCCTTTTGAAAAAAAAATAGATGTATCTAATTTGATTCCCAAAACCAAGTTCGAGAAATAATATCCCCTTTGGAAACTTAACTAAAATTATCCTTTTTGGTCTTTGGCTTGTCAAGGTTGTTGGGCATTACTTATTACTTGTTGAATCCGATTTCACGATAGTCTTGATGAAAATCTGGAGTTCTAAGCACAGTTTAGCTCTCTTTGGTCATGTGATTTCCAATGTCCAACTCTTGACTTTCTCTTTTCCGTACTATATTTTCGCTTATGTTAACGTACTGGCTAAAAATCTGGAGTTCTAAGCACAGTTTAACTCTTTTTGGTCATGTGATTTCCAATGTCCAACTCTTGACTTTCTCTTTTTCGTGCTGTATTTTTGCTCATGTTAACATGCCGGTAAATTTCTTGACAAAGTAATGTGGTTACAGTTGATTACAATTGTGCTTGGGTGGAATCCTTTCCATCCAGGATTTCTATGTATGCATCTCTTGACATTGATCATTAGTATACTTTTCATTCCTTATCTCAAAAAAAAGAAAAAAAAAAAAAAAGAAAACCCTGTGCCATACACACAAAAAAATAAAAATAAAAAATAGCACTGGGGGATCACTCGCTGGCCCAATATAGCCGGCCCATCCTTGCATTGTCTTTTCTACATGGCCCAAAGCTGCTACTTTTTGGTATGGGTCGGGCCACAGATTTTAGTGCTGTCAGGCCCAACAACATAAAAAGGCCGGCGATTTCCAAGTCCACGTATATTTATCGGCTTCTCAACATATTTTTGTACTTCTTTCTATTCCAAATGGTCATATAAATTCTGCTGTATAGCATCAGATCGTGAATGAATGCCACATCAGAGAGGCATATAAACGCTATAATATGATATTTCTGAATACATTCCGATTAGATTTTATAAACAAAACTAACCTTATACGGTACTGATGGAACGGAATCAACATTCTCATTTTCACCTTTCAAAAGAGAATTCTTTTTAATCTTTTGGTCGTTTTCCCTTTCATCTTTCGACTTTGACCCGATTTTTTCAGTTGGTCTTATGATTCGACATGGCCATGTTGCTATTTGCAAGATTTCGCTTTTCATTTTATGGCCAAATCTTATATCTAATCAACAATGTCCACCAAATCTTTATCCTCCATGGTGAGAATATTGGTGAGAATATTTTAGACAGAAAGTGAAAATGTATAATTGATTGAAGTTATAGTTGGTGATGTTGATTGATCATGTTGCTATTTGCAAGATTTGGCTTTACATTTCATAGCCAAATCTTTTTTTTTTTTTCCTTCAAGTCAACAATATCCAACCAAATCTCGATCCTTAATAAATAAGAATATATGTTATTTAAAAGCATCAAATGTATTATGGGTGGATTTATTTTTGGAAATTTACAAAAAAAATTTATGCATTCATCCCACATGGGCAATGTAACCTTGATTGAAGTTCCAAAAAGTGTTACTATGTTTCATAAAAAAAACAAAGCATTGTTATGTCAAAGTATACTATAAAGAAACATTTGATATTTTCTTGTACAATTGTTTTGAGCACATGTTTCAATGTTGTAGCTTTTCCTATGAGGAAATGGTCCAATTCAAGGTATTAAGTCGATCACTAAAGACATTAAGTGGACAAAGAAAGTAAAAGTTTTCTCATTGTAGGTAGGAAGAAATTGGTAGATGCATCAATCATTTCTTTCTTTGGTAAATGAAGAAGTCATCTTCCTCTGCTAAAAAGAAGTGTTATTCTTATTGTTAAGCAATAATTCAACTGGCAGATACCTTTCTCCCTTTAATAAAGGTTGGAGAGTTAAGTCTTTGCTATATTGAACTGCGAAATAATTTTTTATTTCCTATTAGTCTCCTTTATAATAATAAAAAAAAAAAGCCTTTTCTTTTACTACGAGTCCTTTCCCCTCACCATGCTCAAATTAATTTTGTTATGGGACTGGATTCATTGTTTTAGACATTACGTGAGGAGTGACACTCAATTCCAAGTTTTTGGCAAGTAGATAACGGAATTGTGAGTAATTTATTTTATTTATGTTGAAAACAAGAGAGTAATATTCACAGTTATCCGATCCGATTGAATATCTAAATGTTCAAGAGGCTGGGTCACCAGGTCATTGATTCAACTATCGAGTGATCAGTTGAGGCCGTCGAGTTAATAACATTTATAATATAACTCAAAAAACTTATAACTATACATATTTTTAAAGAGAATATCTATAAAACGAACAACAAAATAGTAAAACTTATTTTTATAGATAATCATTAGTTTTATAAATTTGTTCAAATTGTCTTGCAAAATAATAATAGCAACGATAATATAAAGATAAATTTTTTCGTTATTATTTTTTAAAAATATGTTGGATTAATTGAATTTGATACAATCAAATTGAAAATTATATTTTTAAAAAAGAAAAATTTCAATATAACACCAGAGATGTTATCAAAATATTATGGAATTATTGTTATACTTCTATGATAAGATTTTTTTAATTGTTAAAAAAAATTGATATGATAAAGATTTTCCAAAGCTTGATTTATAAGATAAGGATAATAAAATACCACTTACCTTTTTATAATTTATGTTGCATTTATGTTTGTGTGTGTATACATATAATTTTCTTGATATATAACATATATTTAAAATAATAATTTTCTTTATTAGTTGAGTATTAGATTATAAATAAACTTGTTTAATTTTAAATAAAAGGACTTTAACTCCATTTGTTAGGAATATTAGATTTTTATGAAAGTGAATGACTTCAAAATTTATTTGGTACATTTTACAGTATTTTTTGCCCTTTTTGTGAGGACCTAGTTTCATCTAGATCATTGGATCAAATGGATTTGACTGATCCAATATGCAAGTTTGATCGATAACTATGGTAACATTTGTTTTCTTTAAAATGGGAAAAAAACTCTTCCGGATCTCAATATACAAAAAAATTTATTACTATTAGATTAGGTTTTTCTCTTTCCTTGGTCTAGTAACACTATAATTGTTTGCGGTAAATTCATGGGGAAAAAAATGGATAATATTATATGTACATCATTCGCACGTTCTTCATATCGAAAGTAATTGTGTCAAAATTTATGTGGTTTATTATTATTATTTGATCCAAATACATTTAAAAAATAGCCACAAAATTTTTGATACATCATCATTTTGTTACAAAGGGTATGTGAGAATATACGTGTAATATTACTATTAAAAAAAAAAGAAAAAAAGGTGTGGGAGAATCTATGACGCGAAGCATAATTTGTCATGAAGAACCGGAAATGGAACGCAAGTGTGCATGCACCTTGAGTTGAGTTGACCCTTTTTACACGCCTTCTTTGGTCAATTAAAAGAAAACCGGGTCCATGTACCATCTCATCCTACCTTCCTGGTCAATGTTTTTGAGAAAATTACCGCTCAGTGTAGTTCGTAGAATGAGGTGGAATAAATATTTATATAAAAATATAACATAAAGTATAAACAGAGTATATAAGAAATAATTCTTGTCAAGGCCTATATACGAAATAGATAAATAATAGTTATTACGTCCTTCACCACTAGTAATAGCTGTTACTTGTCTACTCCTCGTCTAGTTTTTTCGTAGCTCATGAGAGTAGCTATTTAGCTTATGCTTTGTGAAGATATCACTCCTTTTAGGCTGTGTTTATGTTGAATGCTTATTTTATTTCATTCTGCGAACCAAACAAAGGATTAAGAAAAAATTTACTCCTTTAACAAAAGATCATTTACAGTGGTCATGTTAAGTACGTTTGAAAGTTTAGCGTGAGTGGTGAAACTTATTTTTTGACTAACAAAGCCATGGTGATCAGCAAGGTCAAGGATTCAAATCCTCGAGCGTATTTACTATATATATAGTCTTATATTATCGATACAAGTATTTTGATCCAATAGCTTAATAAATCAAGTGTATGAAAAACTACCTAAATTGTTGATGACCTGAAGATTTTACTCTCATTTCAAGATATTTGCATGAAAAAGATCTGTTTAACAATAAAATAGATCACATTCACTAAAAATGAAAAAAAAAAAAAAAGAAGTCAGTTTCAATGTACTGGACATGAATGCAATCGTGAGTGAATGATTAATCCATGGTGCAAGACCTCAATTTGAGGACTTCTTAATGGTCAGATTCCATGTGAATTTATTTGCTATTGTACCCCAACATCAATTTAGAAATTCAAAAGGAAAATCTCATACTAATTTAGAAGTCAAATTCACATGGAGAAGGACTATATATATATATATATATATATATATATATATACACACCAATATATGTAGCATATATACTAGACTTTTTGCGGGTGAAAACGCATGAATACTCGCCTAACTTTGACAAATTAAGCTTCTCACTCTTTGAGTGCATCTGTACCTTATAGCTCCTACAGAGTTTAGGCACGATCAGGTGTGAATACAAATACTAGAGAAATATAATAAATGGTTTCTTGCATGTTTTTGGGTGAAATTGTTGAGGCTATCCTCCACCCCCATCTGCCCTACCCAAAAAAAAATAAAAAATAAAAATAAAAACATTAGAAAAGGTGTAAAAGGGTGTGTCCATGTATATATAAATAATGACGCCATCGAACTCGGTTCCTATCAATATTTAAACTGTGTCATCTTATGTATCTGCAACAAATCCAATTTTACCGATGAAAAGAGCATAAAAAATTAAGTACATATATAAAGTTGTACAAACTTTTGTGATGCAAAAGTAAAACGCATTCATTAAATCATTAAAATTTTACCTAAGTTTCAAGGGCATGGTTTTATTAATTTTCTAGTGTTAAGTGAGCTTATCACACAGTATCTTATCAAGTGCAAATCACACAGTACCGTGTGTATATACATGCGTTTAGTTTTCTCATAAAGAGCACGTGCAATATGCAGGCAGGATTGTAAAATAATGGCCACCCAGAATTTTGGAAATAAATATGACATATACTCATCTCTATGGGCGCCAATAGGTATTTGTTTAAGAATAATGGTATATATACACCTTTCACACGGACCGTTTACATTGAAATAGTGATATGATAAAATTTATTTGATTCTTTTTTAGAAGTATTTTGATCGAGTAATATTAAAGGAATCACACAAATCTCATCACGTCACAACTTTTAACGCGAGGCATGGATTTTTTTTATCGGACACCCAACCGAAACCTTGTACTCACTTCTTGAGAATTTCCCAATGAATCTTGGCAGGGATGGGCACGGGAACGAGAAACGACTCCCTGCCCCATGCTTGTCCTTGTTTACCGTTCTACTAAATAAAATATAAAATTTATTTTTTACCACTAATAAGTTTCAATATCGACTTTATCTAGTCAATACCAATATTATTTTGTCTTAATTATTACTAGTGTTGCTCCTTTGGGATGAAACGGACTTCAATTGTGTAGGTTTTTTTTTTCTTCCTTTTTTTGTGATGACGGAACAGTATTAATAATGTTTTTAATTTGCAACTTTTCAGAAAATTTATGCTTTTATATTTTTTATTCATTTTATGAATAGTCTGAAGATTTATCCCTGTGGGTACCCGCTTGTCCACGGGGCTCGAAATGAGCCGAGATGATAATCAGAAGCGAGGGTGGGAACACAATTCCTAATGTACGTCGGATTAAAATAAATTTAAGAATTGTAATTAAAATTTCAAAAAGGTAATTCGGAGCATACGGTCCACGTTATGAAGTTGGCGACGAATTGGATTCCAAGTCTTCGGCTGTCTCACTTTCTCCCCCTCTGCTCCCTCCTCCTGCAGATTTCTGACGAAATTGCGAATCTCGAGGAATTTCCAAGAAGACCAGCATTTTCATTTTTATTAATTTTTTTCCCCCATAAATAGTTTAAAGTTAAAGGTTTAAAATATTCAGTTCCAAACTTTATTCTTTCCGTGATTCTTATTTTAACTTTCTTTATTATTACGTTTTTATAGGAATCAACTCTCCTAAAATCAGAATTTTAAGCGAGGTCTTAGTTTTTTATTTTTTATTTTCAAACTTTAATTACAGAGAAAAGAAAATATACTAGCCTTGTTGTATGTGTTTTTCGTGATGTACGATCCCACCGCTTTAATTTTATTGGGTTTAAATTTTTTATTTATTGATTTATTTTGTAATTCTCTGATAATCTTTAATTACTTTTTCGTTTTTCATTTTTTTATTTTTTTATTTTGAGGTTCTATATATATTGAATTGACTATATTACATATCGAGTAGAAAACTACCATTTGGTGACTTTATGAGAAAATTTTGTATACATGCAATATGACTTTATGAGAAAATTCTGTTTTATGGGAAAATCTTTTTATGAGAAAATTTTGATCATAGCATCTGTAACGATTTACACAGCGCAATCATCGTAAAACATATAGTATGTTGACCCAACAAATAATTAATCTTTCCTTCAAAAAAAAAAAAAGATGGGCGGAAATTCTTCATTATTGAACTCCGTGTATACAAAAAATAAATTTCATTTTGTATAGTTGATGAGTATACATACCGGTCAACGTTCAACAGACTCTGTAAGTTTGATTATTAAAATTCATTATACTTTATAATTTAATTGTAAGTATTTTTAAAAAATTTAACATTTATTAAAGATAGTCTAGAAAACAGTATTGACTTTTGGGTGCATGCATGCATGACGATAACAAATAACCATATAAATATAGGGAAATGGACTATGTACATTAGTGGTAATCCCTATGGAGCTGATATGATTTCAATTTAAAAACTTTCAATTATACGGATAAAAAAAGAATTAAAGATTATGAGGACCCTGAAATTTTTATCTGATTTGTGTTACCGCCTTTCATTTAAAGGATGAAAATATCAATAAATCCAAACGACTTTATCTGATTTGAGTTTTCATATTGAGACCTATAAGTACTTCATAAGGCACAACTGTCAACGTATAGCCCGTTTCCTGCAAGTATTCTGTTTACTTGCTATTAGACCGAGCAAATGCGTGCGGAGAGCGACATAAAACTTACATGCTATCGTGCCTTCATCTATCGATGAATACACACATACTCAATTTAGTACAACTTATTAAAACATAAAACTCTGTTGTGTATGTTGTTGTATAACTTTGGAGAAAAAGAGGACCGGGTTCCACCTCATGCGTCGTCGTCGTCGTCTTCTGATTCTAATTCTTCATTGGGTCATCAGGAACCTGCACACTCATTTCCTCAGCCACAAAATAATCCCATGTTTCAAGGATCTTGCTTACCATCAATAATTCCCTTCCCACCCCCCCCCCCCCCCCCCCCTTCTTTAATGTCTCGCACCTAACAATCTCCTTTTGACGAAATCTCCCTCAGCTGGTTCTAATTTGAAACAAGCAAACAAAAGGGCCCTCTCTTAACTCTAAACCAACGCACCCCACGGGCGAAACTAAACCACACCTCGGCCCGCTGAAGGCCTCCAGTTTTGACCATTTGCACTGGGATTCATCAGATTCGATGCCAATGTTTGAAAAGGAATATGGGAAAGGTATATTTCTGGAGGAACGTAAGTGGAAATTATTACGTTTTTAAGTTTCAGAGGAAAGTGCATGCCGAAGAAATCTAGAAGGCACATGCACGTGACTGATTCCATGGTTTTTAAATTTCATTTTCAGGGGATGAGACGACCGAGAGGACCGACCGAACCTAATGCTTTTTCTCAGGGGACTTTGAATGAAAAGACCACGGGGCTAAGCCAGGGAGGAGAAGCGCAAGAGATCCATATGGAAAGAAGAAAAGAAAAAGAAAAAAAAAAGTGTGTGTATATTCATCATTTGGTGAGTTAAATTCCCTGAGACTCATGATATGCGCATTCACGTGGTCAGAGAATATTAATGGCCGGTCCATTTTGTATCACCAATGCATGCATTCGCAGTGCCACTTTAATGCATTTTGTTTGTTCACGTATACTTTTTATTCCTTGTATTATTGTTATTATTAAGGCTTTATATCACCAAATATCACCGACCCACAAGAAAATATACTCCCACGACCCATTAAAACTCCCTCTCTCTCTCTCTCTCTCCCTCTTTGACCAAGAGATTTTCTTTTTTCTTTTTCTTACCTTTTATAGTGGGGGAGATTTAGTGCCCATCCCTTGACTACTTCCAAAATTTAAGTTTCACTCAAAGTAAAAAAGAGTTCACGCTATCGGGTATAGGGTAAATCAAAATCATTTTTTTTATAAAAAAAAAAAATGGTTTTAAAAGACTTAATTATTTATATTAAAATGATGTTAATTTTTCTTACCTTTTACGCAGGCTCGGGGTGGAGGGGAGGGAGGAGATTTAGTGCCCATACCTCGACTACTTTCAAAATTTAAGTTTCACTCAAGGTTAAAAAGAGTTCTTGCTATCGGGTATAGGGTAAAGCTGCATCATTTAAAAAAAATATTTTAAAAGACTTCATTATTTATATCAAAATAATGTTAATTTTTTGTATTTAAATATTGGTAAATATCCCATCATTATAGTGGAAAAACTCCAATCTCATTATAATTTAGGAGCAAATAAAGAATCACTATTGAAGTGGGAGCATACATTTCAAGCAAGTGGGCATGAACAGAGAATAAGTATTCATTACATGAATAATTAGAAACAAGTTCTGGTAACAAGAATTTGATCCCAGCAAAGGTCAAGCACAAACGACACAGCTAATTAAGAAAGTAAAGGTTCAGATCCCCATACACACATGAATTAGCCGACCAGTTGAATAAATAAACGAAGTTAGAAGACAAATGAAAATTAAAAATCGTACGGTTTTCAAATGGTCACAGCGCCGCCACGTGAATGTTTGACGTTAAATGTTACGATGACAAGTCGGGTCTAAAACTGGAGCTGCTAGTTTCATCGTTGTTTACAAGGGGCCGCGCCTGCGGCTCGAGGCCGGAATTCGGTGAATTTACTATATCACTCTAAAATAAAATTTTAATGTGTGATTTAAAATTTTAATTTTATAACTTAAATGAGTTCAAAATATAATTTAATATTTTAATTTTTATATAATTTCATCATATATTTAGCTATCATTTATATTACAAACTGTCAAAAGATTTAAATAGTTATAACTGTTTTGAATACTTATACATGATGAAAGTATATGAAAATTGACATATTCTCTTAGTTTTTTATGCCCCAAAATAACGTCATTTAGGACGACGCAATTGTTGGGGTTGGTTCCTGCTTTATTATAATATAAGTTGTTTTAACCTTATTCCTTGATGAGCATTTTTGAGCAAAACCCTAATAATAATATTGGTGGAGATTTCTCTTTACTAAACCTAATCCTACACTGTGGTGAACTATGATAAATCTGTATCTCTTCTTTTTTCTCCTGACTTGATTGCTTGACAGATTCTCGTGACACCTTTCAGCAATAGGTGGTACGGACACTTTTACTAATTTAATATCCTTATTATTCAATGAAAATAGAATAGACAAACAAATGATTTATAATTGATGTAAAATTAGGCATGAATAGGAAATTTATAGTAGATAATATTTATTCCAACAATTTATACTTCCTTGGTACACTTATTGCTAAATAACAGACATGTTCTTGATAAAATTAAAAAGGCTTATTAACCATGTTTTATAAAAATGTGATTCCTATTTTTAAAGCTAACATGCCACTAATTTAGCATTCATGGTCAAGTGAATCCCACCTAAATGTGGACGTTTGGGCACCATATATTATATGTGTACGTATTATTAAACCCTACAATTCGTAGGGCGTAGGCCTTTAATTATCGAGTGTAGGTTTTGCTTTAAGGGACACATAGTAACGTGTCCCCATTAAACGTTTATGTGCGGCAATTAAAAAGCCCAAATAAAATATCTCAATCACTAATTGACGTTAATGTCTTCATATGTGCTAAAGAGAAATACTATTCATCCTCCATAAATCCTACTTAAATCCTTAAAGTTCAAATATTTTTTGTGAGTGGACCTCATAAAAAATTATGAGGATTTTAAAATTTGAACTTGATTTATCAAGAATGAGTAGCATTACTCATGCCTAAAAGATTCAATTTCAATCAAATCATTTAAATAGTGAAATTATTTGATTTCATTTCTATGGCACGAATGAACAAAGAGCAATGAGCTAATGACATAGAAAGTAAAATTATTTGATTGCCCTTCATTGATGTGCCAAATAATATTTCTCGAATTAAGTTAGGATTTAGTGGGAATATATTTATCCTATTTTATTGCATAAAATTCAGCTTTTTCTTTAAGATAACTAAGAATTAAATACTGAAAAAAGGATGAAAAATGAACCAACTCGTGAATTATGAATTATTCTCTCAACAAGTAAGAGGTTTTTTTTTTAACCACCAAATAAAAGAGGGCTATGTCATAGACTCGAAGACATAAATAAACAACGAATGATATAAAAATACACTATTAGCTTCAAAAAAAGGAAAAAAGAAGAAGAAAATATACACACTTGATTGACTTAATCAAGAGGAGTCTATGGGAGACTGAATCCCTTAATAATAGAGACGGCAAACTAGGTAAAAAAAAAATGCGAGGTTAATAAATCGTTATAATTACGATCGGTATTGTTTACTTAATATATATATATATATATAATTTGGGTTAACCGTCCTAACTCCTCACCAAGTCTAGCACTAGGCACGAGGACCAATGGCTGGGGTGCGTGGGACCATGTGCCCCGTCCCTTACGTGCCTAAAAAATACGAGCCAACACCATACAAAAGTGGGAGACAACTGTGTGTGTATTTCGAAAGCCATGGCGATATATAAAGTTAACTTGGGGCAAGCATAGACTCGTACCAAGGCTTAAAAGTTCATCTCCTTTTACCATCTCACATGTGTATTAGGAAATAATCAGTCATTAGCTACACTGTACATTATAGGTGGAACTGGTCACGTTTTCGCATGTGATGTGTTGGATAAAAAAAACACGAAATTAATCATGAGGTTAAAGTATTATACATAAAACTGTGACTAGTGAAGTAATTATTTTTTAAAAACACATAAAATAAAATTTAGAGGGGAGAGCAGAAAATTACTCGCTAACGTCGATGAAGCAGAGTAAACACGTAAAATTTATCGAGTTCGTTTTTAACGGTGTCAATCCGGGAATGATAAAAAGGATCGCAAGGTCAATTTAGCTATATAAAATCGTATGAATCATAAACGGGGTCGGGTCCTGTGCTAACAGTAGCTGCCTAAACAAATCGTGGAAAAATCTTGCGCCAGTACGATTCTCCAAGTGGTCAATTTGCATTTAAAGCTACAGCATCCGAAAAATAAAAGGAAACGAAATAAAAAGTAGTTGAGAGAATCATCATTTACGCCGCTTCCGTTTGGGGTTCGAGAGAGTTATAAATAGACGACACGCGCCCAGCTCTCTTCCCATGCATTTTTGAGAGCCAGCTCCCTCCCCTCCCCTGTTCTCATTCTGTTTTATAAGGAATGACTAATAACAATGTCGCGTTTTCGGTCCCCGAATCGGCCATCGCTCACGCGATTACGGTCGCTATGTCGAACTCGTTGGCCGCGCCGCCGAGGCCCCCGGCCCCCGTCAACGGCCTCTTCACCATTTCCCCGAAGCGGTTTGTCAAGAGGCTTGAAATCGGAGGAGGGTCTAAGGTCAATGCGTGGGTTGATTCCATGAAGGCTTCTTCGCCTACCCAACTTGATCAGTCCTCTCTCTATGAGTCTGATGAACACAGCTCTTGGATGGTAAAAATAACATAATTTTTTTTCCCCCTGTTTTATTGCTGGGTAGTTCTGATATTTGGTTGATTAGAAGTTTTTTTTTTTTTTTTTTGGTGATGAATTTGAACAGGACGATCATCCTTCGGCGCTCCAGAGCTTCGAGGAGATAACAAATGCGTCGAAGGGGAAACAGATAGTAATGTTCTTGGACTATGATGGCACCCTTTCGCCCATTGTTGAAGACCCAGATCGAGCTTTCATGTCTCGTGAGGTTGGCTTCCTCTTCTGTAATGATCTTCATCGATTCCAGTACTCCTTTCCCCCCTTCTCTTTCCTTGATTATATGGAATTAATGTGATTTGGTGAATCAGATGAGGGCAACGGTAAGGGAAGTTGCCAAATATTTCCCAACAGCCATAGTCACTGGGCGGTGCAGAGACAAGGTACATTAATTTTCAGAAATAGAGCATGGAACACTTTTCTTTTTTCTTTTTTTATTTTCGAAAAGGACTTTAAACAATGATTTCTGGCATTAATTTAGTAATCTTACTATAATTATGCCGAACAATCCTGCAGGTCTACGGCTTCGTAAAGTTAGCAGAGCTCTATTATGCAGGAAGCCATGGAATGGACATCAAGGGACCCACCAGTGTTCGAAAATACAAGAAATTTCACTGCAAGGTGTATTATTGAATAAAAAATAAATTTCATTTTCTAATTATGAAATTATGCAGTTTCTTTCTTTTCCCTTTTTCTTTTTGCTAAATTTTGTTGTACGAATTTTTTTTTTTTTTAGGCTAGTCAAGCGGTCCAATTTCAACCTGCCAGTGAATTTCTTCCCATGATTGATGAGGTTCGTCTTCTTTTGCTTTCTTTCTCTAAAGCAAAAAAAAAAAAAAAAAAAAAAAACAAGGGAATAAATAGTTAATATGTACAGTATTAATATATGACTAAATTTTCCAGGTGTACAGAGAGTTGTCGGAAAAAATTCAGTCCACCCCAGGGGCAAAGGTGGAAAATAACAAGTTTTGCATATCGGTCCACTTCCGCTGCGTAGAAGAAATGGTAAAATTTATTTCACGTATTTGCATGAACCGAAAACTTCATTACATTTGTTCAACGTACATGTAATTAAATAAGTTCATCACATCTTTCTTTCTTTGTTTTTATTTTTTTTTCCCACAAAAATAAAATTACAGAGATGGAAAGCCTTAGCTGAGGATGTGAGGTCAGTAGTCTGCCAACACCCCGAGCTTAAACTGACCCAGGGGAAGAAGGTATTCATTGGCATTCTTTTTTTTTTTCTTTTTTTTCTTACATGGAAATTTCAATCCAAATGGTAAAACAGTGAAAATCTATTAAAATAGGTATTAGAGATCCGCCCTACCGATCAAATGGGACAAGGGAAAGGCCCTTAAATTCCTCTTGAAATCACTAGGTGAGTTCTTGATCGATTTGCTACCTGCACGTAAAATTTTACCGCATTGCATAGTTTGCGTGCTTATTTTTAGACGTCTTCCTTTAGGATACGATAAATCTAAGGATGTTTTCCCAATTTACATCGGGGACGATCGTAGCGATGAGGATGCATTTAAGGTATTTAATAAGTTTTTTCCCGTCAGGTCCATGTATACTTCATTGTCTCTTCAAATTTACCGAGTTATCATTCTATCAATTGTCATTTGAACCGATCTGCATTCAAAACCAAAATCACCAGGTCTTGCGCAAAAGGGGAGAAGGTTTCGGAATATTGGTATCCAAAGTTCCGATGGAGACGAACGCCTCATTTTCCCTGCAAGAACCATCCGAGGCAAGAACATCGATATAGCTCTCGTCATATCGGATTAGTTGTCTGTGTTTAGTTATTTGTGCTGACTTTCCTTGTTTCCGCAGGTTATGAACTTTTTACAGCGTTTGGTAGAATGGAGACGATGGTCGCTGCAGGAATAGCAGAGATGCGGATAATAATTAGTGAAAAAAGACTGCGCCCTTATGTTTTGATAAAGGGTGGATTACAGTTGTCTTTGTTTTGTTTGAAACGAAAGGAGGATCTCATAGTGTAAGAAGAGCCACAGAGATTCTGAGAAAGGGTAGACTGTACTTCTCTTGTTTATAATGAATCTGAATTTTGACGTTTTCATCCAGTTGAATGCATGCAAAGCACCCAGCCTCTGTGCGTATCAATGGCATTTCAAACAGCGCAACCGTCTCTGATCATGTTTTCAATATATATTAACCTTTCTTTGATCGGTAAATATAGATACGCACTGAACTTAGTAACTACAAAGGCTTGAATCCTTCAAATATACATTAACCTTGACACGGTAAAGAAAAAGAGAAAGGAGATGGCATTAAAAAAAAAAAAAAGCACAGGGCTCAACAAGGAGTCAGAGATGTTGTCATTCTTGAAGGATTGGAGGTTCGGAGGAAGAGGAGAGTTTCAAAGACCATCCTCCAGTCTACGAATTAAGGCCCAATTCATAGAGAGAGAAGCTAATATTAATGTAAAAAAAACTTTATAGCTTCGGTTCACATTACCAGCAAAGGCCCATTTACTTCTTTAAGACTCTGGTGGGAAATTTCTTCCTCGATCAAATCATATGATTTGATACAGCACCTACATTCAAGCATTCAATGGCGAAGAGGAGAGTATTTCAAAAAAGTCCTCCATCCCCAACAATGGAGGCGGATCAGAAGCTGTCATCCTAAGAAAATCTGCATTAAGTTTTTAGCAGTTTGTAGGTCTGGGCCATGGTTTGGCTTGATAGCAGGGGAAAAAGGAACTTCTGAATCCGATGCTACCAATAATGCCAGGAGGATCCCTAAGACTTGCTTATAATGCACGCAGATAAAAAAGAAGGGCATTCAAAAACGAGTTAGAGAAGGAAGCCAAAGGCACTTAGCTAAATAGTGTACGGTAACCACGACCAGCGTCAGTCTCCAACTTCCTTTTCTCCATACTTTCAATCCAATACCAATCGGAGAAAGGAAGTCACTGACATGACAGTATTAATCTCTCAGAGTGCTCAGAACTCAAACCAAGCCTTTTTGCTTCTATGGAAGAAGAAAGCTTTATTGAAGAAACCATTTTCTAGCCATTTGAAAATTGTTGGTCAAGGGCACGGATGGATCGGTTCCATCTCAAAAGGATTGGAAGAGGAAGAGGGTTTCAACCTCTCGCGATATGCTAAATGGGAATGAATTGACAAATACAAGCCTGTGTACAGATGACACTGGTGGGCATTTCCTCTGGCTGAAAAAACAAATGCTTTGACATGGTTTCTAAATTCAAGTGCTTGATTGCAAACAGGTTACAAGTAGTATTTTCAGGTCCCTCGTTCTATCTAATGTT
Organism: Santalum album; assembly: GCA_034195605.1. Classification (NCBI taxonomy): domain Eukaryota; kingdom Viridiplantae; phylum Streptophyta; class Magnoliopsida; order Santalales; family Santalaceae; genus Santalum; species Santalum album. The sequence goes on along the minus strand of CM067259.1, from coordinate 7,341,709 downwards.
CACTTTATTCATATACGTTAACTTTTCAATAATAGGGATGGATCAGAAGTAGCCATCCTAGGAATTTCTACACTAGTGGCGTTCCAGACAAGATTTAAGCATTTGCAAGAGAACTCACTTTTAAAGAAGTTCCCACCAATCATGCAGAAAGGATCCTTGAATTGAAATACATGCAGACTAAAAACAAACAGGATACTCAAAAACATGTTAGAGAGGGAAGCCAAAGGGCAATCTGCGTGAACTAATCCAAGGAGGATGCCCCTCAGAAACAGCGCAAGTAATTCAACCCATAAACCCTTGATGCTGTTTTTATTGGTTTTCCTGTCCAAATCCTTGCAATGAGAGGAGAGGAGGCTTGTGCAGGAGTTCCGCCCCTTTAACTCCTATAGCACAAATACAAAAGAAACAATTTTGCAAAAGGAGCCACCAGCCATGCTTAAATTAAAAACAGACAGACAATGAAGCGTGTGTTTTAACAGAATGCAACAAGAACAAAAAGTACGCCTTTGTCCCAATATTTGGGGTCGGCTAAGCCTGTGTTTTAACAGAGTCATAACCAAAAAAACAAGTAGAGAAATGGTCGCCCGCTTAGATGCTTTTTTTTTTTTTTTTCCTTGATCACTTCTCTTATTGCACACAATACAAAGGACACAAGGAAATAAAGCATCTTGTAACTTACCAGGATTGATATCTGAGTTCCTCAGTCCCCAAATCCCAGCCTTCGTCTCCAGCTTTCCATTTCCCTGATATCACGACAACCGAAGCAGATATCCCATTAACATTATTCATCCACCATGAATGAGTACTCTGTCTTGACATTTGGTTGTTAGTCAAGGGCACATATATCATTTCAAGGGCTAGCCGTCGCTAGTGTTGCACGTTTCACTGAATCCATCTGAATAAGGAATCACAAACTTCTCATTAAATTTCTCATTAGATATCTTAAATACGGTCATCCAGCCAGGCTTTTTCTGAAGCAAATTATTCCTCTCCAGATTTATGATCACCCAAAATCGTGGTTTGAGCCTCTTCTCCAGGCTGCAAAGTAATATCTCCGGATGCTTATATACAAGGGAAATATCAAAACCTTTGCATAGCAGAAATTGTGTTATCTCCTTAATTTTGTTCTCAGACACAGCAAAAACCTGAGGGATTCTCCTAAACACAAGTAGAATATCATCTTCAGAAAACCCCAGATCCCGAAATAGCTGTAACTTGAATTTCCAACTCTCTGTAGACATTGAACTCAGAACTCGCATAGCAGACAGATACATTTTAGACATCCTATCAAAGCCCATTTCATCAACCCTCTTCGCTAAACCCCTCAGGTTCTCCGGCTTAAGCAGGAAAAATCTTGGGAAACTATACATGTATCGGATTATCTGAGTGTTGCTAATTCCACAGCTCTTCATGAACCCTAAATTGGGCAACAGAGTCTTCTCCAGATCACCCTTCAAGAACCACCCAGAAACTTTCAGGACTTTAGCTACCCCCTCAGTCGAACCCAAAACGGTTTTCAAGGCTAAAAGTGAAGGCCCTAGCGTATTGTCCACACTCCTTGTTAGAATCCAAGGATCACATGAAATTATATCGGCAATGTCGGAGGAGGAAATACCCAGGTCCCTAAAAATCGCAATTTTCGGTTTAATGGTGGTCTCAAGATTGGAAGAGAGGACACGGGGCACGGTTTTGATGACTTGCTCCAGATGGGTCTGGGAAAACCCGCTTTCCTTGAGATGTAGTATTATCGAATCGGAGTACTCGGGGTTTTTGAAGCGAGTTGCTGCGGAGGAAGCCTTTGAAGCTGCTTCCGGAGAAAAATTATGGTGATTAACCAAGTAATCGACGATTGAAAGAGCTGGGTCTGATTTTTCAGGGCGAGAAGAAGTGAAGAAGAAAATAGAGGAGGAGGACAAAGGGGGTCTGCAGAGACGTGTAGGGTTCTTTAGGGAGTGAAAGATTAGGGTTTTGTAGATGTAGCGAGTCATCATTTTTTGGGCTTTACTGGTTTCTACCGAAACATAATGAATAAATCATGAAGATCAAAACTTGCCTGTGACAATGACACCGCCTCTCTCTCTCTCTCCCCCCGTTTGAGGCCTTCTCATCCGAGTGCTTCGCCGTCCGGATAAACACTAGCCGGTGATTCGGAGACTCGACGACGGCGGATTCCAGATCCTCTGTTGGGCCCAAAATTCGCAGCCCAAGCCGAGAAATCTATGACTGTTAAGATTATGATTTATCGTTGAGAAAACAATATCGAAATTTAGAAGGGAGTCTTAAAAAATAATATTTTTTAAGCCTCTTAAAAAATTCGAAGATTATAGGAGAAAAAGGTGTTGTTTTTTTTTTTTAGTAAAAAGCAAGTCTAAGATTGTTAAGATTATGATGGATTGTAGGTTTAAAATTTAAATTTCTAGAAGGGTTATAGTCAAATCTTAAGGAAAAAATATTGAGGAAAACAGAATCATAAAAAAAAAAAAGAAAAAAAAAAGAAAGGAGGGAGAGATTTTAGAATGAAAATGTGTAGACTTTTTAATAAAAACTAACATAGAGATTGTTAGAGTTTTGAAATATTAGTTACCTAATAAAATAAATGTAAATGAGTTTAAATTTAAGATTTGGGAGTTATAATTATTTTTTGGGTGGCCAAGTTAAATAAATTTTTGAATTTTTTTAAAAGAGAAAACCTAGACAATTAGCTTCATATAGAAAATGTTTAAAATTTATGTGGGGGCCATGCCCGCCCCCATTGGCTCCGTTTTCACAGTTCTCACCGTCCTTGTCTCGGGCTGCACCGCCCCTGGGGCGCCATTTTCACAGTTTTCTCAACCATTTTCGCCTTCCTCCATTGCATCTTTCACCATTTTTTTTTTCATTTTACCTTCTTTTCCCGTGCCTTCCTCCACAGAGAAACTATTTTTCTTTACGGGTTTTCATCACCTCAAGTTCCATAAACCCATGCCAGTCATGAAATTTCTTCACAGCTTCAACCAACCGACCCTGGGTCAGTGCCCCCGGCTCGAAGAAGGCCTAAAGAGAGACAGAATGGGAGAGCCTTTAACGAATGATCCAAGAAGAAACAGAATCAGAGGGTAAGAAATGATCAAAGATAGTTTTTTTTTTTCTTTAACCTCTTTCTTCACTTTCAAGAATTGAGTTTCCCTCACATCTCCTAGCACGTTTTTGCCCATCTCGTCGTCTCCAGCAACCATACAGATCTCATCTTCAATTTCTCTGTGTGCGGCATGTATTTATGCGGGAAAAGTCAATGTTTTATGTACAAAGGACCATCTTCCTTTTCTCTTTTTCTCTCTTTTTTTTTTTTTTGGGGATCTTTTTAAGTGTTTTCATTGCTTTGATTGTTACTGCTGCTTGTAAAAATTTAGGCAGTTTTTATGATTATTATTATTATTGTGTGTTTTCAATCTCAGCACAAGGCTTGTATAGAACAATAACACGCAGATATAGTGAATTTCACTGTCTTGGTTGAGCGCGGAATATATATGAACTTAATCACCTCTTATGAGGTTTAAGTGTATTTTTACGGCCTAACCTTTGATAAAAGTTATAAATCTAGTCCAACTTTTACAATTGGCTAATTATATCTCAATCTTTTCAAAGGGGTGCAACTCTAGCATACTCTTAAATATTTTTCAAATTTGACCTATATTTATAATGAAGTTTTTTCTGACAAACATTCTTTAATAGTAAAATTCTAGATTTCACAGTAGAATTCTTCAAATAATTTTCTTTTATAAAATTTTACGAATAGGCCTACTTTATTTTATTATTTTACAAACATTTTTCCTAACATTCTTCTTCTTTAAACCTTTTACTTTTTATAAATTTGGACCACGAATTTTGTATGCTCTAGTTATCATAAAGAGGAGTCACACATCAATTAAAATAAATTTCATTACTTAAGTATTGGTCATGAATTTTACTATGAAGGTCACATTTTTTTCTTTTATATTATTAAAAAAATTCTTCAAATATTTTACTTTCTACAGATTTTTTGGGAGAATTGTGAAGAAAAATATTTGCGGCTAAAATTGCACATCTTTAAAAGGATTGAGATATAATCAATTAATAGTAAAAGTTATGTTAGATTTGTAACTTTTATCAAAGATTAGATTATAAAATATAATTTGGCCTAAAAACTAACTAGGTGGAGTTTTAAGTGGGAAAAAAAAAATTTACGAATGGGTGCTCCCAGTCGCCACACTAGAGGCCTTTGATGTTTAAATATTGGACCTGAAAATTCCGTGATTGTAAAAATTTGGGCCGACCGTGGGCCTGCACATTGTCGATTTGGGCCTCCAGCATTTGATAGTAATGAGGCCCGCGGCAATAAGCAAGAGTTTTATTTTTTTGGTTGGGCTGATCATGAGTCCTCAACAATTCTTTCTCCCATTATGTAAAACCATGTTTATTGCGCCGGATGAAAATCCGGGGTAATATTTATCCTACACTACATTTTATGTAGTACAACTGGACATGATAATTGTCATTCGGTGGAATGTATTAATCCCTAATAACTCGGGATTAAAGTTAAAAGACATTATTACTCATGCTTGACCGCCCTTGAATCTCTCGAGCTAACCACTGCTCCTTAAAGCCACATAAAACATAATCATATAGAATATGCAACTATTACGTGGCTCATACTATATTATATGAAGTAAATGGGATTACAACATCACTCATTTACCACAATACCTGAAAAATATTACCTATACCCAGCTACTTCTACACTGATAAATCTCTACGTACCACTTGAATCAGATGAATTTTGATGATTTGATTCAATAATCAAGTCTCGCTAGATCAAGCCAAGTGTCGAGAAAACACTATATTGTTGGAATATCTCACCAGAGTACAAAGGGATTATTATTATTATTATTATTAGTAGTATAAGTACTATGCAACCAAAGATTATTAGAGGAAACGAAACCCTGCCGCCAAATGGGGTCTGGTCTCCAATTTTGTTGGCTAATATTCTACTTCGTTCACAATGATTCTTTGAGGCTTGCTTCTATTGTATCTAAGCAGTGGACAATCATTTGTGGAGATTAAATTCTCTTGAGGAATAAGCATCAGCATCAAGTGTTCCATACATCCAACGATCATCATAGTATAATAAAATAAATCAAATTGCTCAAAAATAAGAATAAAAGTAAAATGAGCATTAGGTTATTTTATAATGTTTCTTATTAATTACTTATCATCCCTTGGCTTTATGGTTTCCCCTCATACGTGTACAGATTCTCTAGCTAGGTGGGTGTCGTCATCCATTTCAGATATAGGAATTAATCCCTAGACACATCAAATTGAGGGGGCTACAATTGGCGTTGCACTTCAGGATGCGAAGCTAGTGTTTGAATATAAACTCAATATGATCTTATACTAGTCTTTGACGACTTCACACAACATTTTTTTTCAAACAAAGCATTTGGTACTTATACTCAAAATATCTCAAACTACAGATGAATTGGTATTTCTTAAATTATTTTTTTGGATGGATAAAGGAGCATAAAGGTGTAATAGGATCACATAGAACGAAGGCATGAGAAGGCCACCCTGCTATGATCGATAAGTAAAAGGGGATGCAGAACCGCGGGGTTGAATCGAGAAAGGATGATCAGCTCCATTGTTGTACGATGCTAGCTAATTTGCGTACCCATTATCTTCTTGGTATATGTGACACACCTTAATTGTCTAGTTGTGATTTCTCAAATTTAGAATATCTCGAACAAGCCTTCTAGGATTCTCATGAGAATCAATGTCTGCGCAATCTTGCTAGTCGAGCGGCTCAAGTTACAAATGAATTGGTATTTTTTAAGTTGAAAGGAAATAGCAATACGTACACACACGCACACGAGAAAATCCAATATGATGCGTTGAATATTACTTTTCTTCTGAAAAAATATAAAAACTTGGGTTGACATTGGTACCGTACTATTTGAGTCACAAGCCAATTAAAATGCATCATTTCATGAAAATATGAAATAGCCTGTAGTTAAATTGTCTCACACTTTTTCAACCAATGCTGAGTTGTCAAGAATTGAATGAAAGTGTCACCAGGCCACCGTTCATCCCACCTAATTTTTTCTTAACAAAAAAGATAAGTAAAATTTCTTGTGTTCCAATCATTTGTTATGTTTTGGACTATAATACCTAGTTACCGTGATAACATCGTGGAATCAATTTTTCCAGGACAAAAAAAACCCTACTTCCTCCCTACTTATAAAGAGTCAGCTCCCCCATTTCCTATTATATTCTTCCAACCCTAGTTACATGCATGAATCAAGAATACATGTAGATTTCAAAACATTATACATTAAATTATATATTTTTAACAAATGCCCATTCGACTTTCACTATGAGTTCAATGTAAAAGAAAATAAACTAAGGTTGGGAGAGATGTTAAAGTTCTCTTTTAACTCTCAGAAAAAGCTGGTGGGAAGTGTGGTGTAAAGGGCTTCCTTTACACTGGCTCACGTGCCTGGCTAAAATATTAGGCTTCCTGCATGAAGCTAAAATGGAGAACTCCTTTTTAAACCTAATCTAGTGCTTAACCCACCAACAATATTCTTGGGAATCCCAATTTTTCACACTATTAATCCTTCAACATGAATATATATATATATATATATATATGTATGTATATATGTATGTACGTATGTGTGTGTATATCTGCTTATGACCTCAAGAATTTTTCGAGTAAATTGCAAGAACCCACAAAGCTTGTCATCGGAAAGATTTGAACACGAAATCTCTTTAAGATAAATTTATCGTTATCATTAGATTAAGATTCATGTGGCGCCATAAATTATAAACATAAGCGAGGATTAGGGTTCTCTCTCTCTCACCTCCCTCTCATTTCTCTCTATTCCTCTCTAGCTGTTTGTCATCATGGTCTGTTTAATGGTTTTAAATGAGAAAGAGGGAAAGTGTCTCAAGGAAGGTCCAAAATAAAGGCAAAACTTGAATCCAAAGTGGGCAGAGGGGGCCATCACCCCCTATGCTTTGTGTTCGAGGCCATCACTCCCTCCCTCATCATGGCATCCCCACTTTAGGTAATATATTAGCATTGATTTAAACGAATCTTGGTACTCATACCCTGTCATTCTACATTAACCCCCTCTTTAACTTACTAGGTTAATTATTAACTATGGTTGCGCCCGATTGGACGATGAAATGAAAATCAAAACTTTCAATCATACCTAGTACAGATATTTTTCGATTCATAAGGAAATGGAATGAAAAGAGGAATCGAAATTTAAAAAGAAACAAGGAGTCTTTATATTCGTTGTTATTGTATAGCTAATTTCTCTTTCCCTTAATGCCTTTTGATAAATAAATGCATCCTTACTAAATTAGAATCAAATCTCAGTGTCAATGCACGAGTAAACCAAATTTTTTTATGTTGGTTTATTGACTTCGATTCATGCGGTTAACGCCTTGTTTGGTTAAGAACTCGATTGGATTTGGGAAGGATAGATAAAATTATCCACACCCTTTGCATTGTTCGAGCAAGGTGAGTGGTACGATGATATAGTTTAATGTGGAAGGGGGAAATGCGAAGTGTGCGGTGTGCGAAGCAATGACTGGCATGGGCTCACGTCTTGACGACATGATTGGTTCATGACACGGTGCTCGTGGGTGGCCTTAAACTTTCCCCCCCCTTTTTTTTTTTTCCCTCTTTATTTAATCTGTGTTTGGCAAGCAAGGGAAGAAACGCAATTAAAGTAATTAACCAAAGCAGGAAAGAGAGCATGGAGCAGTACTAACCCCTTTGAAAAACAAACCAACCAGACGGTGAAAAGACGCACAGAGAGAGAAAAAGAAAAAGAAAAAAGAGAAGAGATAAAAGTAAATAAAAGAAAAGCATATGATTAAAAGCTGGGGTGTGGTGCAGTAGTCCCTCCCTCCTCATTTCATTTAAAAACAATCCAAACACGGCACAATGTAACACTCAGAGAGAGAGCCTCACATTTCAAAAACCAGAGGGAGGAAAATAAGGGAAGGAGAAGAAGAAGAAGAAGAAGAAGAGGCGATGAGGGGGAGAGAAGGGAAAGGAGCTCCCCCTGCGGATCTCCTAGTCTGTTTCCCATCGCGGGGCCATCTGAGCCTCATGCCGAAGCCCATCTGCAGCCCGGCGCGGCCCACCGAGCACCACCACCACTACAAGAAATCTGGCGGCCGCGGCGGTGGGCCGCCGAGCCCGCTCCTATGGGCCAAGAGCAAGCCCATGGGCGCGGAGATCACCTCCGAGCCCACGTCTCCCAAGGTCACCTGCGCCGGACAGATCAAGGTGCGCACCAAGGCGGCGAGCACCTGCAAGAACTGGCAATCGGTGATGGAGGAGATCGAGAGGATCCACAACCACCGGAAACAGAAGAAGACGAAGCCCAGTTGGATCGAAGCCCTAGGGTTCAAGAAGGAGATCGTGCAATTCATGGCGTGCCTCCGGGGCATCCGATTCGATTTCCGCTGTTTCGGGTCACCCGTACCCGAATCGGACCTCACCTCCGACGACGACGTGGAGGAGGAGGAGGAGGAAGAGAAGTGTTTTCCCAGGAACCAAACGGGTCCGGAGGAAATCGAAGGAGGTGGGCCCTCCAGAACGATCTTCTCCAAATGGTTCATGGTTCTGCAGGAGAATAATCAGAGCAGCAATAATCATTCCGTCGCGAAACAGGGAGATGAGGGGGAAAACGGGTCGGAAGGGGAAGAGTCGGTGGTTGCGCCGCCCCCGAATGCTCTGTTGCTGATGCGTTGCAGGTCCGCTCCGGCGAAAGGCTGGTTGGAGGGGAAGAGGGATGAACAGAATTTAAAAGAAGAAGAAGAAGAAGCGGGGAAGGGGGAGGAAAAGGAAGAAAAGAAGGAAAAGTTTATGGGTCCTGTTGAGGAAGAGAAGAAACAGAGGAAAGATAACTTGGTGGTGATGAGGTACGACTCTGATTTCCATAAATTAAGCTCTGAAATCGCAAAGGAGACTTGGGTTGTTGGCGGCGTCACAGACCCATTTTCCAGGAGCCGAAGCTGGAAGAGATGATCGTCAGGACGAGCACAGAAGGCTTCCCATTTTTCCTTTTTTTTTCTTTTTTCCATTTTTCCCCTTTCAATAATCGTTTTGGTTGCTCTGTGTTTCTTCTTCTTCCCTTTTTTGTTGGTATACCCACTTGGTTTTGTGTGGAAACCCATTTTTAGTTTCCCTGGGTTTTTTTTTCCTTTTGTTTTTCTTCATAAGCCTTGATGGCATGATTTGAACATGGTTCCCATTTGTACAGCTCTTCTTCTCCCTCCCAAGCTTTTGTTTCCTCTCCCTGTACATTTTGTGCTGTATAAATATATAAAAAACAGTAATCACCTTTCTTTTTAGTTGGCACTTCATAATTTGTTCTTTGTTCACCTTCTTTTATATTGCTTTTTTTTAAAAGTGCACAATGAGATTATGCATACCATGATTCGTACAAAATGTCTTAAAACATAATAAACATGCCGATCCATAAGTAATTTTAAAACCAAGATCGTACCAAAAAAAAAGTTTGAAATTGAAAAAATGGTAGTCATTCTTCCCATCTCATCGATGGAGCAAATCGAATGTTTTTTTCTCCTCCTATTATGCGCCGGTCCTTGTTTCACCTTGGCATCTTTTGTTTTATTCGACATTTGAAAGAAAGAAGGTAGGCGGTGGAAAAGATTAAAACGTTACATGCCTTAATCATGTCTTGGGTAATGATCATGTCAGTTGAAATATAAAGCTAGAGGTTTATCTTTTAAGCACCATCGCCTTTTTGAGCTACACATGAAAGGAATCTTCAAAGTTGCAATCATTTCATTAAGATAGGAATCGATGCATCTACAAAATGGCACCAACCCAAGTTAAAATATGGCGACTCAACCCTTTGTTAGGGCTTTCTTGCTGACTGTACACTTGCTTTAGGTTCGTTCCAACCTTTTGTTAGTAATAATCTTAATTCCCTTGGGACCACCAGCTGACTGGGGGTAACAGGAATAGGACACACCAGACCCAAGACGGCCCGTGAACAAATCTTAATATGGGCCGAGTGGAATCGAATTTGGGCCTAGTCTGTTTTTCGAGTTTGTTTTAAGGTAGGTTGGGCTGATTTATTCGGGTGAGTTTGGCAACATATGGGCTTGGGCTTCATGCAGCAACTTCAGCCACAGATAGCCTGACAAAACAACAAAGGTGCAACCGACAAAAAAAAAAGGAAAAAAAGAAAAAGAGAGAGAGGTGGTCGTCCTGCAATGGAGTCAAAATCTATTCCCTTGGATGCACGTGAGATTATTTTATTAACTCTCTGATAATATTCAACTGACCAAGAAACAGTAGGGTGAAGTTGATTTTGTCAAAGCAGTATGAGCTTCCATTACAAGTTTCAGACCCAACACTGCAACACAAATACGATGATCAACTTACATTATGTTTGGTCCGTGAGAACGGAATAACTAATTCATAAATAAATAAACATGTAAGGAATAATATTCCCAAAAACTATGAGTGAAACCGTTAGTCTCCGTTAGTCTCATGGATGAAATAGGCATTATCTTTATTTATCCCACTCATGGTCCTTAAAAATTCTTATCTACCCCTTTTAAGGTCCATGTTATGTTCCTATAATATAACTATTACACCCTGTAATTCAAACATAACATTCATGCTCCATTGATTCACTATTCTCTAGATGAATATATATACACAAACTATAAACCATATACCTATAATTTTCAACTTTCAAAATCATATGCAAATGAACTTGATAACAAAGCAGAAAATATAAGAAGAAGATTACCACCCGATATATTTTAATTCTATCGGCAGATTAAATCGATAATGGTGTCTTTGCTGATTTAAGTCAAAGGCAGCACTCTTCCAAAATTCAATCTTTGAGAGAACCAATTGATCAGCAAAGAGGCTGCTCACCTGTTCACTGTCATCATCACGACAATGATCCTCATATAGGCTGGTACCTGCACATTTAAGGATGCACAGAAGCTCGGGATCGCCGCCATTCTTCTTCATAAAACATCAAAGGAATCTAAAAGCAATTGCTAACGTCCAAACTCACATCACAATTAGAAAAGATCATGATAGAGTAGCCAAACTCTGCAGGTTTAAGAAATTACCAGTCCAATAACATAAGCATCGTCACATCAGAGAGCTTAAGTTCCAAAGGAAGCTGTGAATCACCATCCCAATCATGTTCCTTAAGAAAAACCCAACAGCAAATACAGGTGCTCCAAGCTATACCATTGACATGTTTGGTCGTTTTATATAATTTGCTTAGTTTAGCAATTATCACCTTTGCAACAATGAGAACAAGTAGAGCTTTTAGCTACACATGTTTTCATGTTTTTTTTTTTCTTTTTCGCGACACGTTTACCTTAATTAATGTTAAAGTTTAGCTACTTATCATCTTTGAAGGGCATTGTTTACTCTCATATTCCGCTCTCTCCCTCAAGAATTCAGTTGAAAAACTGCATCCCTTTCATCCTGCGCAACACAACAGATAAAGAACCAGATATGAGCCCTCGAATGACCAATTTTCCTAGAACCCATTCTAGAACAAAGCACTGCAACTTGAACTAGGCCCTTGAGTTTCTAGTCTCCACCTACCTCATAAACATTTTCCACCAACAAAATCAACAATAAGTCAATACAGAAGACCATGAGGAGCGGAAACCAGCGGTCAGGTACACATCGATTGGTCCTTTAAAGAAATTTTAAAAGTTTCATACACTGGCGAACGAGCGGAAGCTGTGCAATCAGATGCGTGCCAACTTGCCAGACACCAATATATACCACGAATCTGCATTTGTAACCAATGCAAAGTCAGACATTTGACATTTGATTCCACATTCTTGAATATGTCTAACTGGTGACGCTAAACACTGGGAAATCAATCTCAAACTTCAGTTAAATCCATCCATCCCTTTTAAGTTCTAGGCGCTATCGAACGCATTAAATCAAGGAACTTCGAAATGTATTCAGTTTTCAGCACTTATGAAAGGGTTTATTAGACACTCCACATACAAATGCGTTGCAAAATGAGCTTCTGCACGAGATCAATATGCTTTCCAGTTCACCAGGTCTCACAGTTAAAGGCCGCCTAGTTACTGCCTGGTATAACATTTTACGAACCCAAATCTCCAAAGCTAACCCCAAACAGGATGGCTGCAATAGAACAAATACAGGGTGGCTAGCTGAGTGTAAGTTGGGTGTGACAATAATGGTAAACTCACAAAATGGCTTGGAACGTTTTCACCCAAAGCACACATACTGGATAACTCATCATCCTTCGAATCATTACCTTTTGCCTCATGATTTCCCTTGTATCTTTCCATAAACATGGAAATATTACCCTGTGCACCCTGTAATTTCCGCCCAACAAGTTTTCCGCCAAATAAATTCTCTGATATGGATCATCAGCGAACGGTCAACAATCCCAGATCGACAGCCAAAAAATTCTTGCCACCTCACCAATTTCACCTACTACCAACCAAGAACACCCTTTTAACCCTCTGCTGACTTTGACTTCCACGCACCCAAATCACTGTCTCAGGTCAACAAAACTATACATCCCCAGGACACCATTTTCAATGCCACGTATGCTCTCAAATTATACGGAGATCTTTACACTCGAGAACTCGGCGAGGGATAAATCCTATTTACGGGAATAACATGACAAGGAAAGATCAGAGAAACCTCAAGCTCGAAGAAGATTCGGGGAGGCGGCTGAGTGAGAACAACAGTGGAAATGGGTAGGAAACCCCTCATTGAGATTTGAAACCAGAAAACCCCTAACACGGTGGAGACAAAAGGGGTAAATGCACAAACAGATCCAAATTGGCACTCACAGATTAAACTGATTCAATCCCGTGGCTGCTAGTTTTGGAGGAATTTCTCCTGGGCTTCATTTTCTGAATCCGAGAATTTGCGAATTCCCCGATGGCGCAAACCCTCAGTAGCCGATGGGCAATACCTCTCCGGCCCGTCTGCAATTTCCGAGGTCCATGAAGCCCACAATTATAAGCACCGAAAGATAACATCTTCACAAGTCAGTGTTGACTTAAACCTATAGTCTGGATTGATAACGGTGGAAAAATATTTTTCTTTCAGTAAAAGGCATTTACAATCAACGGCCTGTTGGTTCAAGTGGATAGGAGATTAGTTTCTCTTAAACAAGATCTCGAGTTCAAGTCTTATGAATGGAAAAAATAGGTACTGGGAGAGCTTTACTCTCTTTTGGGTCCTCTCGGCTCGAACTAGATCTAGTCAGGGTCATTTGACGGGTAGAGCAAAAAAAAAGGCATTCACAACCAATGACTTGAAGTCATGAGTAACAAAAATGGAGTATTCATGTCTACTTTGAAAAGGTGACGGAGTATCAATATTTTTTATTCTTCTTCTTCTTGTTTTCATTTTTCTCTTTTGATTACAAAGAAGGCTAAAGGCCTATGACATGGGAACTAATGACTTGAACGTTTGAACTCCACCATGGAAAGTCAGGTAGATAACAACTTAGTATTTTGGATACATTGCGTTAAGATATAAAAAAAAGTTCAAATGTGCTCCACTTAGAAAAAACTAAAGAAACTTCGTGGGTGCATGTCACGGGGAATCGAGCCCAACCAAAAATAGACAATCTTGGTTGATCATAGTTAATCCTATGTGAACCTGATTTCACGTATGGGATTAGGAATTTCAGGGGCTAGCTTATTACTGCAATTGAAGAAATGTACTATGACGATAATAATAATTATGGCGGCACTACGGCTAATTAAAAATTAATTAAAGGGAAAAAGATGAGATGATTCCCGCGGCGACATGCACGAAAGAAACACGTGAGAGAATCGCGGGATACGTAGGGATTGGGATTAGCTTCTTCTTTTTTTTTTTTCCCCCATTGTTTAGATCATAGCTGATCTATATATAGGTATAACGTAGAAAAGACAATTTCCCCGACACTTTCAAATCTTTTTTTAATTTATATATTTTAATTTTATATATTCTATGCGACGATTCCCTCAATTTTCTTTCTTTATTTATTTAGGTCAAAGCAGAGGCTTTATTTTCTGGAAGAGAAAAGATTAAATATGATTGCCACTTATTTTCTACAATATATATATATGATTGCAACCGTGTGGGTAGCACCGCACACACATGGGCGTATATAATTTAAAAAATATAATGTGTGATTTGGTTGTTAATTGTGTTTTGTGCAACTCCATATAAATCTTCCTTTTTTTATTTATTTATAGATTTTGCCCACTATTGCAAGTTCAGAATTTTGGATCCGTTTGTTGGTCAACTTGAATTTTCGTAAAATCACTTTCCACTTCAACCCTCTGCTTGTCTTAAATACTTCTAAAAAAATAAAATGCTCCTTAGTAAAATGATATAAAAGAATATAAATTAAATAGTAATACAACACCTGGAAAAGAAAAATGTGGGTCGATTGTACATTTGATTCCTGGCTCGATCAAGGTCGTGAATTTAACAGTTCTCTCCAACAGCAGGTCGCAAACTAAATTTGTGGTAATCATACAACAAATCTTTTTCTCTCTCTCTTTTTTTTGAAAATATAAACAAAGTTTTAATGTGTTTGTACAAAATAAGATGCTTATGTATTAAATAATGTACGACATGCATGTATGTATGAAAAATAGTGGGAGACTTTCAATTCATCATTGAAGACGAATCCAAACCGTTATGAAAGAAATTCTAGTACCCTTCTTCTTCATTTTTCTTTTTTTATTTTGGTTATAATTGTACCCTTCTTCTGTGGTAAAATTAAATAACAGCAAACTGTAAAATGTAAAGAGACTATGGGAGGGAGAGAGAGAGAGATTCTCTGACCACATAACGAAATAAAATTTAGACAAGTGATTTTGACTTGGTCAAAGGTGGAGGCAGGTCGCCATTTGCATTTTGTCTTGACGTTGGGATATTTTTATCGATTCATTCGTTTTTATTTGATCGAAAAAAATTTATTAAAAATGCATCGTATTAACATTTTAATAGAGACGATGTATGAATAATATTTTCCATACTTTTTAGAAATTATTAGAAATTATTGATTATTAGGGGTGAGTCCGTACATTAATTATTGGGCGTCAGGGTACCCCGGTATGTGTAAAGGGAAGAAAAGATTGGGAAGCTTACAACAGTGGCGGGCGGGGGGATTCCGCGAGGTCAATAAAAATGAAGGGTGTGTGTCCGTCTCTCGGCCACTTCCGTTCTTAGCCAATGCAGTAGCGAGCTTTATTATCCCAAACCCAAACCTTATTTATTCCTTTTATATTATCTTTCTGTCGCCCCACCTTTTTACTTTTATAATAAAAAAAGTAATCTCTCGTCTTTCCCCCTTTTTTCTTTTTTCTTTTTATTCACTTTGGATTAATCTATTCCCCCATTCTTAACCTCACTCTCACATCTTTTTCTTTCTTCAGTTCACATTACAATCTACATCGAACTCCCCCCAACACCCTATCTCTCTCTCTCTTATTCTCTCTGGGATTGTGTGTGTGTGAGGCTGACCTGTGGCCAGCAGCCACCGGCAGCGCTCTCTCTCTCTCTCTCCCTCTCTGTCTGTCTTTATATTCTCATCATCTGATTCAAGACCCCACCATCGCTGCAATCTTCCCTAGGATCTTCCTCTCCGGGGGAATACCTTCCCTAAGTTAAGCCAAATCTCTCTCTCTCTCTCTCTCTCTCTCTCTCTCTCTCTCCCTCTCTCTCCTTCTTCCCCCGAACCCTAGACCTCTCCCTGAATTTTGTGAATTCTTTTTGGAGTATTTTCTCCACTGAGTTCTTGAAAGCTGTTCTGTCTCTTTTCCTGCGTCCTTCCTATTGACTTTTTCAGATTAGTGGTGGTGAGCTTCTCTTTCTCTCTCTCTCTCTCTCCATTAATTGAACTTCATGGGGGCTCTTTTCTAAGATCTCTCCATAGTTGTCTGTGCTCTTTTGTCATGTTTTCTGCACCCTTTTGAATCCTCTCTCTCTCTCTCTCTCTCTCTCCCCATACATACCCATATACCCACCTCTCTCTTTTTTGAAATTAATGGATTCCGGCAGCACCGGCAGCATGCAATCCTCCAGTGGCGGCGGAGGCGGCGGCGAGGAGGAGTATGAATCGAGGGCGGCGGCGGCAGCGGCGGCGGCGGCGGCGGCGGCGGCGGCGGTGGCGGAGTCGATCCCATCCTTTCTGATCAATAATCCTCCCGGCCACTTTCTTCAGATCTCAAACCCACACCCACCACCATTCTTCTTTGACCCACCTCCCTCCAACTGTATTCATACTTTCAATTCGACGCCCACATCGTCGCAGTCACTGAATTCCTTACTGTGTCATCACAATCAGGACTCGCTCTGGTCGAGATCATCGCTCCCGAGGACCGATCCCCATCCCACTGAACTCGCTCATCTAGTTGTTTCATCATCTTCTTCATCAGCCAATTCGCACTCCCTCTTAGGCACTTTCTCCAACACCTCATCCGCACCCTTGCCCCCGCTGCTTCACGACGGCAACAACAACAACAACAACATAGATGCCATCAGGACTTCATCCTCGGCTCATCCCTCCGATCAATTCAACATGATTCCGCCCCGAAGCACCTCCAAGAAGCGGACCCGAGCCTCAAGGCGAGCTCCCACCACCGTCCTCACCACCGACACCTCCAATTTCCGAGCAATGGTGCAGGAGTTCACCGGCATCCCGGCACCGCCGTTCTCCGCCGGCGCGGCGCCTTCGCTGTACAGCTCGCGCCGTCTCGATCTGTTCTCTACAGCGGGATCCGCCATGAGATCCACCCATTCTTCATCGGAGTCGCTGCAGCTGCCGCCGCTGGGCCCCGCTTTTCCTCTGAGGCCTTCGGCTCAGAAGGTGAATCAACCATCACCGCCCCCTCCTCCACCTCCTTCACTAATCTTGAAGCCATCACCCACTGGGTTTGTAGATGATGCCTCTAATAATGCTTCCGGTAGTGGGAAAGTGGGTAATGGTGGTACTCACGCGATGAGCTCTGTGATGAACTACCAGAATATACCCATCAACATGCAAAACGACAACCCCGGAACTCCCAAATTCAATTCACTGTTTGCAGATAATGCACCTTTTTTCAGTTCCAAGGCGCATCAGGGGATGAGTGAGGAACAGCTGGAGGTAGTACACACCGCAGAGCTCAACATGAGTGGGTTTCCGATTCATGATTCTTCTTCTGACAGATCATTGCAACTGAGGGGGATCAATCCGAATAATCATAGTAACGGTAATGGTAGTGGTAATGCTGATAATAATAATAATAATAATATTGATCTGATCACAAGCTGGAGGGTGGATGGGAACACTGGGAACGGCCAAGACCGCCTCACGAGGTCTTTCAATTTCAATGACTTCAATGGGAGCTGTAAGTTAAACTCGTCAACTTCATGCTCGGCTTCTTCTTCTTCATTCTCAGTTTTCCAGTCAGAGAAGGGGCCACCGGAGAATGTCATCTCCAGGCCAGAAGGAACTGTGGATTCATGGATTTGCAATCCCTCAGATTAGGATTTTATGTATATATACTATATACATATATATATATGTATACCTGGGAGGGGCAATTTTACAAACAGTTGGTGATCTACAATGAGGAGGAAGAAGAAGAAATGAGAAGAAGTGATAATGAAGGTTACCTACCCTAAATTAATGTTCCCTTCATTGTGGCATCAATGATCATACATTCTGTGTTACGTATTTGTATATAGTAACTTCTTCTTTTTCCTTTTTTTTTTTTTTTTCCTTTCTTACGCTTACATTGTTGTGACTGTTTTGATTACTGAAGGTTTTTGATTTGTTATTCATCAGTTTCAAATCGAGCAGCTTCTCTCCCCCATCATATGAATATTATTGATTCACTAATCTCGTCATGATTCTGCCATTAAAAGCTCTTGAAATAATTGCGAATTTTTAGGGGTGGTGATGAGTTAATCTTACCTGTAGTTAAAGCGAGACGCGGTCCTCCCATCATCATCTTCCTATGATGCGCCAAATGGCTTTAATCTGTGTATATGCATACATATTAGTTATTTATTGTAGTAATCAATCTACACTTCCCTGTCCATAGATCCCAACACAACTTCCTAAAAAAAAAAAAAAAAAAAAAGGTTTACAAAATGGGATTAATCAAAATTGATTATGTGTGAGGGTTGTGATCGTGGGTCATGCAGCATACGTTCCTCGGGACTGCTAAGTTGATTAAATATAGTGGGTTTTAAGTTTTATTCATTATTATTTATTTATTTTTCTGGGGAATGAGATCTCGTGATTCAAAGGTATTTGTTTATAATATCATATTTAAATTAGGACTAATGTAATGGAGGAGCGATCGGCGGCAAGATTTGGGGAATCTGCTCGCTGCCACAGTTCAATCATGAGCTAGCTAGATTTGAATTGTCCATGTGGTTTAGTTCTCTTCTTATTATTTCATAAAAACAAATAATCTCGTACGCGTTCATAGCATTGTATTAAAAGGAAGACTTGTTTTAATAATATCGAGACTTTTGATTGGTTCAAAGTCAAAACTTCATATTCCCCATCTAAATATTAATTAAGCATGCTTTTGTAGCTCACAGCTATCGATCACAGGTAGATTTAAAAGCTGTTTTGTGTGCTTGTGCATGAACAAGACAAGCTGTGAACTCTTCAAAGCAGGTTTGGTGGTGGTTTATATGGTCCAAACTTTGTCCCTTTTTTTTTTTTTTTTTTTTGGTGGAAGCGGTATTATAAATCACAGACTGAAATGATCAAATTTCTAGCATTGTGTCACGAAAAGGTACAATAATCTTATGAATAATTGGGAGAAAATGATGAGGGATAAGATTTGGTGGATTGAGGGCCTTTTGGGAGAGGGAGAGGAGGATGGTACTTAGGCATGTGACTCCCTTTCCCTCTCTCACTGAATCATGCTTGGGCCATGCCAGGGAATAATAATAATCTACCATATTGCAATCATGCTCTCTCTCTCTCTCTCTCTCTCTCTCTCTCTCTCTCTCTCTCTCTCTCTCTCTCTCTCTCTCTCTCTCTCTCTCTCTCTCTCTCTCTCATGCCCTACAATATGAATATTTTCGAGCCAAACCCTACAAAGATAGAACCCTTTTTTGCCTATAATTTGCCTTAACAGAAGTATTAATCTATTCGGGGACGTTTCGTGCCGCAGATTGCGCTCATATTAAGGCATCGTCTTAGATTTAATTGGCGAGTGGGGAGCGAACCCTAGTTACTCCTTTCGGTAATTTCTGGTCTGGCTCACTAATAATTGTTTAATCATATATATATATATATATATATTTTAAGATGATAATAATTTTACATTAAATGTGCCTCTCCCATGTCCTTTCCCCCTCACTTTAATCATTCCTTCACTTTCACTATGCTTAAAAAAAAAAATCTAACTAATTCCTCACCAAAAAGAATAAAGAAAATATACAAACATGTGCAGTTTATTTCCTAAGCAAACGTACGTAAGCCGTGAGGTACAAAACACACACAGCTATTTCATCCGAAAATTTCTTTTGTTATATTAGATTTTAATTTTTGAAACCATCCATATTTAACTTGTCGGCTAGGTCGGGGGTGACTGAAACCCGAAGATTAGTGTTCAATTTCCGATTATGCCCTCAGATTATATGCCAAAAGTGCGTAAGCACTGATGGAAGTAGGCTCTGGGGTGGCGGATGCCTCATGGACGGACCAGACTGGAGAAGATTGGACCGTTCCATTGAGGTTCGGGCCAAGACTTCCTGCTTTGACCTCTCTTTCGCTCTGTGGAATCTGGCCACACCACCACGTCCATAAAAATATTGTTCGATATTTACAAGGATAATACGGCAATTGAATTACAAATTGATTACGTTATACAATTACATGAAAGCAATGGGTGCGGTCCTCCCTTAGAATAGTCAATGTTATACATGCAGTCAGGGTCATCTATCTTGGATTGATTTGATTCAGGTGATTAACGAGTGTTGTTTAGATTCATAAAATACTGATACGATCGATTGTACGTATAACATAACAAATAATTTTATTTTATCGTTTATTATTTGTATTAGGAGCTTTCAATTTTTCCTTAACACAAAAGTGCATGCCCAAAATATGTACAGCTTACTTCCACCTCGAAGAAACGTACATTAGCTGTTCAAACAATTGAAACAAAACTTATAGTAGAGAGAGGGCGACCAGTTAAAATTGGTTTTTGTCTACATTAGAAATTATTCTAACATGTTTGGGAAATTGAAATTTTCGACTATCTGAAATGGGTTTCATGAATTCAATCTAATCATTGATACTAGCCTTGGCTGCAAGTCACAGCCCTCAATGTGTTTTTAGGCATTCTGTGTTTTTTAGGGTATATACGACCTCAATAGTTTAAATTTGTTGGAGCTTTATGGGCATTCTCTACCCCCAAGAGTATTAGGGTTATTTAGATTTCTTTTTTAGCTTAAATTTTTTATAGGTTTTTCTGGTATTTTGATCCTTCAAGTTTATTCTAATCGTGAGAAATATTTTGAGCTTTCGAGTGTACAGTAATTATTTTGGTTTTTCTAACTTTAAGACTTTTTTGGGCATGTTGTGATTTTACTCGCCTGTGTCAAGCGCCTAGCCCTGAATTACATCCAGCCTTTAGACCTTAAACTGCTTAAAGAAGAAAAGCTAAAGGCGCCCTGGTATAGTTATAGTTTAGGATGGTCGGGATTTCTTTCTTCATATACACATATTTAATCTATATATACTGAAAATATTGTATAATCTTAGGTAAGGACTTTATGGCAGTTAAGGTATTTTAGTAATTTAGCATTTTAAAAACACGTAAGGCATTTTAAATTTATGCAGGAATAATTTGAGAAACTATAAAAAATAGCTTGACCAATTATATTGTTCGGTCTCCTTACCGCATTATAGAAGTAGAGATGTCTGAGTCTATATATTTATTCGTTTTTAACACATGGGGTGGACCCTTTCACTATCAGCTAGGGCTTTCAAACCAAATAAAGTGGAGCATGGACCACTAAACTTATTTTCTGTTTCATTCGCCATGCTCAACTTTGTAGGCATTAATTTGTTATTTTAGGTGATCGGTAAGATGTAAAATTATTGTTTCTATTATTATTAGATGAAACATCTATCTTTACGTCTTTTTTTTTCAAATAAAAAAAAACAAATTTACTTTGTTAATTGGAAGTGGTTGCAGATGGAGTTTGGTTATGCGTCTGTCCTCTTTGCATGCTCTAGAAAGGTCGATGATTTTTTAAAAAATAAAAAATAAAAAATACAAGGGCTATTGAGATCTTAATAGTCAACGAGCGAATTTCAAATATAATATTAGTTGATAATATAAAACTAAATGAAATTACTATTTAAAAATACAAGTTTACGTGCTCAATTCTTTGTTCACATTTTTATTTCAACTCCGTCGTTCGCATGCAATCGTAGAGTGATGAAAGACCTGGCAAAAACAAAATTGTAGTTTTAAACATAAGTTGATTTTTAAAGTCAAAATTAATAATAAAAAACAACGATGTTTATAAAAAAATAGTTTCTCTTACCGACGTCTATATCTAGGATAGAAAATAAACTCTACTGTTTGTCCACAAATGATCAGTAATTATTGAAGATTCAAAATCAGGTAATTAAATTTTCATTTATGACCGTCGTATTCATATCGATGACCGTCATCTTCATAGATATAATTCCACCTCTTATATTTCTACATGGCAAAAAGAAAGAAAAAAGTAGAATTTTCGGCGACAAAGTCACATTATCCATGTCTGCCTCAATAGGGGCTTAGATGATTTTCGTGAACCCCACATGTTTCCCACAACAAACCTGTTTTTCTTTACTCTAATTAATTAAGTCCAGACATAAATGTGTTACTAATTAGCAACCATTGAGGATTATCCCACGCACGCACCACAGATCCCAAAAATTAATTTTAAAAAAAAAAAACAAGAAGAAAACCAAAAAAAAAAATAAAAAATTACAAACTTTGCTGCAAAAACGTTTTAGTTTGCAGCTGCGTCCCCCTTAATGTGTTAATTTAAAAATGCTTAGCTTCTTCTGAATCATTAATGGAGTATCGAATGCAATAGGTCCTATATACGTGTGTATATATATAAATATATATATATAAAATACGACAGAGAGCCAGAGGAGAGAAGAAGAATTGGTCCAAAAATATTTCAAGGAATAAGGGTCCCCCGTGCTGGATTGTGGGCAGCATGAAGAGCATGAGAACCTAACCTGAGAGACAACGAATCTGCAGACTAAAAGTGGTGAGCGCTCTCTCACGCACCATGTTCTTGTGGATGCAATTTTTCTTCTTACCGGTTCGCGTCACTGCAAAAGTCCTACTTTTCATCCTCATCCTTTTAAAAATACGTATCGGTTTGCAACGATTATTAAAAGCAAGCTTCTCACGAGTTTTCTATTTCAAGGGCCAATCGAAAAATTTTCATTTGAGAACCATAATCTGAATTTTAAGGTTAAAATTTTATAAACATCTAAAAAAATAATGGTACTCTGCAGTTTTACCCTTAAAATTTTAAATTTGGATTTGATCAGAGGTGACGCGATCCTAGTTCTAGGTGACTTAGCAATTGAGCTCGTTCCGAGAAAACAAATGGACCCTAAAGTGAAAAAACATATCATGAAGTCCTAACTTATTAACGGTTCAAACGCCCTATTCCAAATTCTTACAATTATCTCAGTGCATAAATCTTCTCCTATTTTTTTTGCAGGTCTTTTTTTTAATGGAGTGCCCAAAGGACACTGAATAACTTGATAAACATTTTATAATTAGGAATGTCTATGCCTCTAATACATTATTGCATTAACTATTAGTGATTTTCAATGTATTAGAAATATAAAAGATTTTTATTGTTGGGCTGTAATTAGAAAGGTCCTTCTTTATTCATTATCTTTACATTCTCAATTTTACTGGTGATTGAGAAATTATAAAGATTTTACGATAGCGGACAAGACGACACCACGAATGGGGAGGGGGACAAGGTGAGGAATAGGTGGGGGTCCAAAATTTAAGAATAATATTTTTATAAAGAAAAAAGAAAAAAGAAAAAAGAAAAAGAAAACCAAGTGGTAACACCCCAATTATTTATTGCAAAACAAAAAAAGAAAAGAAATCATCGCCAGGCTGGGAGTAACGGCGCCGTTAGGCACGGCCCCGTCCGACGCGCACCGCTGGGGGACGTCAGTACGACTTCATGCTTACACTGTCAGAGCCACGTCATCACCGTGATTCCCGGAACGCATTCCACGTGTGCTAGACGGGGGCCGGGCCCGGTTCCGAACCGGTGGAAGTTGACCCTTCCCTATCCATCCATCCGTCTATCTCCACAACACGGGAGCGTGGGGCCCAACGTAAGGTGCGGGGCGGTGCTGGCACTTTTAACCCGGCCGTACAAATGACTGTGGGTCCCGCGCCTCACACCCCGCACAACCCAAAGAGTTATGATGACGACGACGCTGTATATATATATATATGCTTTTTACTTTTGAGAAAAAAAAAATGCATTCAGACGAATGCAAATTGAAGACGTTGATTCATAAATAATATTATTTTATTCAAATTCTTTACTATTTATTTATTATTTTTAATAAAATAATATTATTTTAGGAATGTTCGCAGGTGCATCATGCTCATTTTTTTTCCCTTTTACTTTTCTACTTCATCAGTCGACTTCGTGAATTTCCGGCTGTTTCATTTTTATTTATTTATATATTTTGGAATTCGACCGACTAAAATGTCAAGTGTTTCAAAAGGAATGAGACATTAATAGGGGTCTAGCTGTTTCAATTATTTCCTCGTCGTATAAATCAATAACCTAATATATTCTTTTAAAAAATTCACTTTTACACGATTGATTTCGATTTACCTTACAACAGTTACGATAGGAGGTAAGACTTATTCGAAATATTATCATATCTTTAAATATTAATAATGTCTTAAGGAGGTTTTTAGAGATAGGGATTATCATTGAGGCTGTCACTAGACAAGTATATCATTGTAATCCTTTTATATTTATTCCTATATCACATTTGTACATGGTATTAGAGCTTTCATGCCTAAAGGCTTTCGACCTTGATTTTTCTTCCTTTTATATCGGAGGATTGATGTCTAATTTCCCCAAAAATGCAAAAGTGAACCTTCTCTCACTTCATCTCAAGCCCAATTTTATTTTTAATTTCACATTGTTGGATGTCTTCATTCTCAACACTGTTTTTCCTCCTCATGAGACTACCTTTTATATTTGCTCTCATTTATATTCATTAGAGCCATAATGCTGCACATGATGCATCATTTAAGGGCTTGATGTATTCTGGAAAAAAAAAATGAGAAAAAAATGAGAATTTTAATTTTATTTTCAAGATGAGCATTTCTTTTTATCCGTGCTCATCTCGAGGGGGCATATTAGAGATATTATCATATCTTCCGATATTGATAATATTTTAAGAATAAGGATCATCCTCACCCTTATAAGTTATCAGAGACAGTTGGTTATTATTGAGCCTATAAACAGGCATATAAATAATTATAATCCTTGAGTTGAAATTTAGTGAAGTATCTGCATTGTCCTTGCAAAACTACTAAAACCTACTGTATCCTTTTATATATATATTCCTATATCACATTTCTACAAGAATAACTAACTATTTGGGTAAAATTGTATTGTATAAATGTAGATTAGGAGGGTACGGAAAAGTAAGGGTGTGCAGGTGGATGGGTTAAGTCTATTTTAACTTCTAATTTTATAATTCCAATGCTGTTAAGAAATTTCAACTATTTTAAAGTTTGTGGATTATACCGTATAAGTATGTTTAAAAGAAACCCTTGACAAACAAAGTAAAAAAAAAAAAAAAAAAGTCCTCAAAATTTCATAATATGTAACTTCATAGTAAATTAAGAAAGCATCTAAAAAATTACATATACAAATAAATACTAATTATTTATGTTGAACGAATTAATAAAGGAGATAAGTTGGGTCGATTCGAGCTGATTTAAAATATTTTATACCCGTAAAACTGACCCAATTCACCCTAGGATCGAAAAATATAATAAGTTGATTTTTCGGTTTTGTGATTACGGGGAGGGTTTCCTGGGCTTATTATAACAAATGATTTTAGTCACAAATAGAAACCTAAGCGGAGAAGCCCATCAACATTTGGGCCCATTCAATCACTGGTTAGCGACGAGCCCATGGACATGAAATAGCCCAGTGTTTCCACAAGGCCCAGACGGCAGCATTGGCTCAACTGATATGCCACGTGTCAAGAACCCCTATCCACTTGCGAACTCGCGCTTTGGGAAGCTGAATTATCAAAAATTACATTTATCATGTGTTCATGGTAATGAAAATCATTTAGGCCCACTAATGTGTAATGGCAGACCTCAGATCTCACCCGCATATGATTGTCATTATTTCCAAGTCACGTATACCCACTTTCAATGCTATTTTTTTATTGAATAAAAAAGTACTTATACCATAATTTTTTATTCCATAAATAAAAAAATATTATATTTTATAATTGACCTTTTAATGTAATATCAACTTGCAGTAGGTAAAAATGTCAAGCTAAAAGAATGAAAGGGAGTGAAAAAGCCTTTTAGAAGATAGAGGAGTACCGAGAGGGTATTACTATTAATATCTTTTATGCAATTTTATTTGACTGAATTAACCCCCAGTTTCATTTTATTTTTTGCAAGTCCACCGCAACAGGATCCTTTCAATTCACCAATAATCTACATCGCACAAATGCGGGAACACCCCATGAACAATCTGCTGTACAACAAACACACCAACATAGTAGAAATTAAGTACATATGAGGTTTTCTAAAATTGTAATGCATGGAAAGTGGGGGAGATAGCGGTCCAGAGGAGAGCTGTTAGATGGGTTTTGTAGCAGAGATCATCACGAAACGCCCATTCCTTGCACAGGTAACGCCCACTAGCCCGCAAGCTCTACACAGATCTTCCAGTTCGCTTTCAGATAAAAAGATGTTGGAACCCGAGAATCGTCTTGTGCTCTACAATGAAAATCACATATTACTCACCGGACCATCATCGGTGGTATCATCTCTAAGGAACCGCTTGAATGCAGGAAAAGGATAGGGATGAGAATGTTCATCTCATTCCATTGTTTGATAAGATATGCTATATGAAAAATTAGGCTCTTCCATGTGGTTTCTTCTTTTTCCCGTATGAATTCAACAGCAGCAACCAAAAAAAAAAAAAAAAAAAAAGATGAAGAAGAAGAAGATAAAAAGATAAAAGGGAATGGAATGGTAATGGCCAGTATGAGGGAATCATCAATCCATTCTCATTCTCATTCCATTATCCTTGGTCTGTTCCCACAAGCCAAACACAACCCAAGTTTCATGGGTCGTGTGACATGCACCCACTATTTCTCAGAAAAATTGATACACCAAAAATTGAAAAAAAAAGGGGGGGGGGGGGGGAGGGAATGCAATGTCATCTAAGATGCATACTACACTCAAAACTAAAACATGTGATGCCACGTAAGGTGAATAACCTTTTGTGGATGCTTTTGGTGAAAACAGTTTGAGCTGCCAACAATTTGTTAAGATTTGATCATCCACACACAATGGGCTTGTGCAACTAAAATCGCATACCTGGCGAAATGTCCGCAATAATGGAAGCAAAGAAAAGGGCCCATCAAATATGAATGTCGTAGCAACAAAAACTCCTCCAGGTCGTAAAACTCTACTTATTTCAGCTACCTATAAAATTACATATACCGATTAGTGGATATCTCGTGCAGAAGAGTATAAAACAATAATAATAACAAATTTGAACTTGAGGTAAGGAGATGGGGAGAAGACATGGTGTAATATAAAGGATAAATTTGAGCTTGAAATAAATGGATTGAGAACTCAGAATATGAAACCTACCTACCTCAGTACAGATAGAAACTGTGCTGGTATTATTTTTTAATCTTTCAATGAAGTTCTTTTTAACAACCTTATCTTTCCCTTTTAACAGAATTTTCAAAAATGGCTCACTTCAACTTGGAGAATAAAAAAAAATCCTTCTTCATCTCAGAAAATCATGAATAGTGGGGAACATTGGAGGCCGGCGGTCAAGGCCAACAGTGCATAAGGAAGTTTAACTGAACTAAATACTTACAGCTGCTGATGGTGAAGGCCAACAGTGCAAAGCAGCACCAGCATGCACAGCATCAACAGAGCTTGAAACAAAAGGAAGCCTAGAGATATCAGCTCTGACCAAGGTAATGTCCCTGGATGAAAATAAATTGAACCAGTTGTGAGTCAAATCATAGTGTAAAAAAATAAAAATGGTTATATTAAATTTGATTTCAGAAAGACTGCTACTACTGGTATTCAAAATTTTCAACCATCTTATAAGATGATCAAAATCTAAAGGTAAAACATGTACTCCTTAGGAAGTTCTTCATCCTGCTTTACGAACTCATAGCACTCCCGCAACATATTCTCTGAGAAGTCCAGAGCAATAACATGAGAGAAGAATCCACTCTTGGCAAAAAGTCTTGAAAACAGCCCACTCCCACAACTAGCATCAATAATATTACCACCCAAGACTGGCCTAAGGTAAGCCATAGCCATTTCAAACTGCAGACAAAAACATTAATACTCACTGGTTAGTAGTTTAACCAATTGTGAAACTGAAGTATCATCCATTTACTGCTCAAATTTTATTCATTGTAAACATAAAGGCCAATTATATATTGAATGAGTATTTACTGGATCGTTTGCTTGCCGAACAGAATTATATTTGAGCATCACTTAAAACTGTGCACATTGTATCCTTGGAAGCTGGTTTGAACAAGCATTTGAAAGAATCAATTCCAGGACATCATTCAAATAATTAGAAAACAGAGAAGATTTGATATCCATGGCATATCCTAGTAATGTAACTAATATAACATATTTGACTCAGTCCCTCTAATGCATTTTGCTGCAAATCAGCTTTTAGTTTGTGAGCTGCAACTTATCCCATGGGTAGTTTACATCATGGATAGGTAACAGTTTAGGGGGGGGGGCTATATACTACTTGCAGTAAAACCTAATTCTCAAGGTGTCTTAAAATTATAATTTAATGGGAGCAAACAGAAAACAAACCAACTTTACCTCTTTCTCCAGGCCTGGGAAACCACCCCATACAAAATTTTGACGCCAACCCCTCTCATAAAGAAACGACACCAATCGAGTCCTGTTCCCATAAACAACAGACACACAAGCTTTAAGAAACAAACAAATCGTGCAGGTTTGATTTCAAAAGAATTTCAATATATGCCGATGCAGAATCCCTGCAAAGAAACCAAGGCGTACAGACCTAGACCATTTTACAAAGGTGCAATGGGCACAGCTGCTTATTTAACAATATGAATAGTTAATACTCTGTATTTTGCAGAGTATTTTGATATTTTGCAGCTTCCTAGCCATCCATTACATTCCATTGCAGGTCAAAGTATGTTTTCACAGCCCTATGTAATTTTTCTAAGAATATAGGAATTTTCCAAGAGTAAAACATCCAGTACCTAAATAACTCTGTAGAAGCGGGTCTTGCTTCACCATAGTCCTTGGTCCCACTAGCAACCGTCAGGTCCACAAGTGCTTCATTGCCAGAGTAAGTCTTCTTGCAAGTGTCACATTCTAGACTAGGCCTTGATGCAGAACCACTATAGCATAGTCACAAAAAGTCAACCTAGTAGAACAGTTAGAATGCAAATCTATAAACTAGAAAAACAACTGACCAAGGATTGCTTAAAAAGTTACTTCTTATACTCCTGGACAATGCAGAAAATGTTTAACAAGTAATCAGATGTTATTCTTCTCACAAGCCCTTGAGAAAAGTACTTACCCAGATAAGCTTGATTCCCCATTCCACATCAATGGATTATAACAAATAGGACAAGCTAAAATGTTCTTGCTAGTCCCAGCCTCCTTTTTAACAATGATAGGCTCCTAAGCAGAAAAGGATGCAATACAAAAATAAATATTGATTAGTTTTGGCCTTTGGCCTACCTCCACACACAATAAGACCATTCACGACTACACTTGATAGTTACAGAGCTCAAACTTTTCTCCAACTCGTTGATTGGGTCATGGGACTGAGGACATATAGCATACTTCAAAATTGTCTGAACCCATTTCTCACAGGCCGATTTTCTTTCATCGATAAATTCACATGACCCTACCTAGCAACTATAAGGATTTGAACCCTTACCCAACAAGGATTTTAATACATGCTCGTACACCTAGACTAGACAATTAGTGGTCTCAATGACCGATGTTCTTAACTTCCACATACATGTCTAAAGCAAAAACAAAAAACATAGATGGCATAGCTAAAGCGTCTAAAAGTTAAAAAAAAAAAAAAAAAAAGAAGGTCAACTGTCGGACAAAATAATTCACCTAAAGTACAAATTATAGTTGATTCCCTACACATGCCAATAACTTAATCAGCCAGTAACTAACGAATCAAAACGTATAATTTGAACAAAATAAAGTCAACGACAAAGGATATTACCTAGATGAAAGTGATCAAAAGAACACCAAGCTTTACGATTTTTGACTAATGAATTGAACAGGTAAAAAGAAGAGGGGATGTGCAAATTTGCTCTTTCAAAACATTTTACCAAAAAAATAATAATAAATAAATACAAGGTTGAGCAGGTGTTCGAATCTTCATTCCTGTTTAATTAAGAAAAAAAAAAGCATGGAGGAAACCCTAAATTAGAGATACCGGGCTCGTTTCAACAACGGCGGAAGAAGAAGCTCGAAGTTTTGGCGCGTAATTCGGTGCCGATGCCGAGAAAGGTGCGAGGGGTTTCCAGATGAAACGCCTGGAATAGGAATGACCGATAGCGAACGCTGTTAAGACCTTGCTTATGAGTGTCGCCATTAGAGACTCTGCGCTCCTGATTCTGAAGCTTTCTCTTTTTCCTCTCTTACAAGTTGTTATGCATTTGAGTCATTGACTCTGGGGCGAGGAGAGAGAGAGAGAGGGAATGTAAGAGATGAAGGAATAGTTTAATGGTTCCGTCCGTCCGAATAGGTGTGTGGGTTAATGGCCGGTTTGGGGCCCATAACGCAGGCCCAACATTTCATTACGGTAAATAACAAAGAAAGCAAAGAGACAAGCTCCCCTGCTGCTGCACCAGTGCCTGGCACGTGCTACGGATCACCTCAATTTAGGATGCTGTGAATGAAATTATACAATCATTTATTATAAAAAAGAGAAATAAGAAATAAATAAATAGTTAAAATTATCTAAATTTATAAATTCAAGAACGATATTTATTTTACTCTATAATTTTCTAGTATCATGCCACCTTACTTCCATGAACTCATAGTGCTCTTTTCAGCAAGAAAATCGTATGATAGTTACCGATTCACATGTCAATGCACGATTTACTTTCATCTTTTTTCTTCGATTTGAGATGCAAGTCCTTTTTTCTATTTAATATATTTTTGAAAAAAATTTAACTGTATAGATAAAAAATATATAAGTCTATTATTTTTATATAATTTGAAATATTCAATTAAAGTATACAAAATTTTGATTCAGTTTTTAAACTTGAAACTTTTTGTATGCTTAACATGAATAGAGTTTTAGTTTTTTCCTGAAAAAAAAAAATGATGAATAGGTTTGACTTTTTCTGATGACATGTGATTTTAGTAAAATAAAAGACCGTCGTTTGTGGCGGCTCCTCTTTTCTGTGGGGCCGCATGTTTATGTGGCAGGAAACTAGTGGCTTGCACCAGGTGTCAGCAAATGGTACAATATCAGAGAAACTTGTCTCTTATCATATATGGATACATTTTTCTCTGGCTGGGGAAGCAAAATTAAATAGGGTTGGTGTATGGGAAGGGAAAGATTATTTAGAAATGAGAAAAATAGAAGGGCTACTTCGCATGTAAAGTAGAAAATGCGCTCTATAAGTTGCCGATAGGTAGGAGCCACGTATATAAAGAAACATCATGGTTATTTATTTAAGTTTGATATTTATCAAATTCATTTAAAATATAACTTTTAAAAATATTTTAGTTTATAGAATAGTGAGTATAAAACTTGAATAAATGATAAAAATATTTTCATATACACATAACAATCATTCATTGACAAATTGCATAGTACATTTCTCACCCTAAATACAAAGTAACCCCATTTATACATTTACCTATTTGTACTATTCAAAAGCGTATCATCCCGATGAATTGACTTTTCTTTTAAATTTCATAATTATTCTTAATTTTTTATCTTAATTTAGCTCTCGTAGATAACGAAATGGCGTCCTTCTCCTTCTTCAAATTACACTTCTTCTCTATTTGTATGACAGTAACTTAATACGCATTGTAATCTAAAAATCTAAACAATATAGCTGCAAGAGAACGAAGTAATATATGGACCTATCAAAATTTATATAATTTTCATAATGTTTAGGCTTTCATCCAAATAGTGAAAGAATTTAAGAAGATCGTTGGGTTCAAAATTTTTATATGATTTTTCACTCTCTAGATGAAAATCCTATGCATCATAATATTGTATGATAATTAATGAGTATTATCATATGCTTTTTTAATCTATACTGATGAAAAGTTTAAATTATGAATATATGTAAGTTATTGCGAGAAACTAAGTAAAAAAAAAAAAAAAACCGCTCATTTCAAATAAAATAAGGGACAAAAATGACAACTCACGAGCAACATCAGTGTGTTCCAATTTGAAGCCACCTTTTTTAGGAGCAATTTTGACTGCGACAGTCTCACTTTCCCAGGCTACGTATCTCATTCTCTCATTCATTATTTTATTTTAATTTTTCCTTGTCTCTTACCGTTACCGGGCTGCACATCAATTGAAAAGCCTACGATGAACAAGTACGATGAGTATGTATTATTATGGAAAAATATTTCAAATATCACCAGTGGTTTGTCCTATGTTACAAAGGATCCTCTCTCATTTTAAAAAATTCAATTTGATCGCTCGACCTTTTAGTTTGGGTGCATGACATTTCCTCCATCTCTCTTATTTAAAATTCATAAGATATGTGACGGCTAAGATATTTAAAATTCATAAGATATGCTACTAATTTTGATGAGCTAAGTTCTTCAAATTCGTAGAAAATGTTAAAAATTCGGTCAAAACCCTAATTCTTAAATTAAGAATTAGAGGCTGTAATTTTCGAACTAAGAGTCTTAAGATATCAACTCTCAAAATTGACTCTTGGAAGTCAAAATAAGTGGCTAATCCCAACTCTTTATAGGCATTGCCGCTAAGAATTTAAAGGGGTAAGAGATGGAAGGGGTATCATAAATACAAACTGAAAGATCGAGGGGTGTGACGAAGTCAAATTGAAAAATTGAGGGGTCCTTTTTTTTTTTTTGAAAGGAGAGGAAGTTTACCATAAAATGGTCCAAACCACAAAATATGTTTTTAATATTTTCTCTGTTATGTAATATTCAAAATTACACTTTTAGCTTCATGGATGGGCAATGTTAACAACAACTCAAAAACTAAAAAAGTTATTAAATGGGTGATTCAAATAGGACCTTGTCAGAATTTTAATAAAATTGGAAAAAATTAAAATTTTAAATACATCTTTAATCGCTTTTATTGAGCCCTTCTACCCCTTGTCCCACATTAAAAGTGGAGAAAATAATTCAAGGCTTTGAATGTGTATTTACTCTCCTGTTTTCCGGAGGCCCGAACCCAGGCCCAGGGGCTCGTGGCTTTGAATGCGCAATTGGGCTTTTTACTCTAGGCATTTGTTTTAGCGTCATAGAATAAGCAAGCGTGTTCAGATACAATGCCGGTAGGATTTGAATCCACTAAACTTGAAAAGTCAATGATTTAGATAATTTTGATCACTTATTATTTGAAAAAAGACAGGAGAAAAAAAATTAAAGATGAATAAAAAGAAGGATTGAGATTGTCAAAATCTACGAATTCATGACTTTTTTAAATCGAAAGATCCATATCCATGAAAGATACAAATTGCTCTCGCTATTAGTTAACAACTGTGAGTTAGGCCTGTCAATGGGTCAACTTTGGGTTAGGATTTACTCAAACCTTGTTCTAGACCTATCAATATTTTCTTGGATCTAAGTTCAACCTGTTTAAATAACGGGTTCAAAAGTAAAACTGAATCCAAACAAGCTAAAACCATTGGGTGAACGGGTCTACCTTAAATCCGTTTACAAGACTTAAATCGTACTTTACTATTCTTATAATTTCTATTTCATTTTCTTTTTCTATAGCTAATATGGTGGAGGTATTCTTGGTACTTTCTACACTATTTTGAAATTTTCCAAGCAATATATCTATGAATAGAAGACGGTAATATTTAATAAAAGACCGTATTATTTGATACAAGACCATAATATAAATAAAATTATGCTCCAGCTAACTTTGTATTTGCTATTAAATGAGATGACTTCTACCAATGAATTTTTATTGACTCAAGTTTGTACAATTCCAAATCACAAAAAGCATTGAAAATAATGACTTAAGTATTGTCTACAAATGAAAGATTATATTTTTTTCCTTAATAAAAAAAAATCTTCATTGTTAAACAAGCAAAGTGAGAAAGAAAATACGAACATGCATAACCTGAAATAAGCTCCTTTCCCATGTAAAGAAGTTATTATTCTTTTCTTTTTACATAAACAAAAGAAAATGGTGATTGCATTGTATGAGTTTTTTTATTTTTATTTTTTTTATCTAAATGATCTATGGCCAGCTATAGGTTTTATCAAACCTAACCCATCTATAATCTATAAATGGACCTGAGTTTGGGTTTGGGTCTAGGTCCATATATAAGGGACCCAATTCAGTTAAATGGGTTTGGGACCAGTCGTAGACCCGATCCATTGACAAACCTACTGTGGATGAAGTCCTCAATCTCACCATATATGTAGGGCGTGAATGAATCGGAGTACGCAACTCTCTTGTGTTCTTGTGATGAGATTGACTTAGCTAGTTTGGATTTGCTTCTTTATGGTGAAAGTTAGAGGCTCAGGTCTTCCCAATGTTGATCAATGAAGCATCTTTCCATTGTTCTTTTCTGGGCTACTAGTCTTATTTGTAACAAATAAATAAATAAATAAATAAATAAAAGGAAAACTGTCTCCTCTATTACTTGATTTGGGTAAATGACTCTTACTAATACAATAATAAAGAATAACTAAAGCAGCAGTATAAACAAGTCGCAATTGTCTTCTCTATTATTTTTGCTTGTAAAATGGCAAGAAAGTGAGGATAAGAGAAGATTAATATTTGGTTTTAATAATTAAAAAAATATACTGAGAAGCATTAGTTTAATGATTTACTTTCCCCTAACTGAAGGTTAAAGGTTTAAGTTTTCATTACATCGAATTGTAAATCATTTTTAATTTTTTTTTCAAGCTATTAGCCTCATATCAAAAGGAAAAAATATATATAAAAAGAAAATCTGAGGGTCAAATGATAGCTTTATTTCTTTTGTAAAGAAAAGAATAGTAAGAAAAAGGAAATTTTCAAGAGCCATTAGTGTCGGGTAACTTAAGTAAGTTCCCTTTTTCTTTTTTCTTTTTTTTTTTCCTTTTTGCGTGTAAAATCAAAGTAAAATATATATATGTCGTGCTCAATTTTCAACTCGAGAAAGATTTTATAGTCCACCTTTTATCAATAAAGTAACCGAGTAATTTTCTTCAACAACACACCTTTTAAAGGCATGTGAAACTGACATCCCACGTGTCGCAATGATGGCCGTCCCCAGCCATCATATGGTCCCATGATCCACCCAAGAACCTTTCCTCGTCGAATCGGGTCGGGTCGACCCATGCCGCTGATGTGCTTCGGCCGCGTTAGAATTTCAAAAAATGGATGATTACGTGATTAAGTTGATGTTTAGTTATTAAACTAATATAATTATCGGCTCCCCGATCAACGTGATGTGACTTTTATCCTACCTCCGACATTTATGAAAGACGCTTGACGTGGAAAAGCAACGGATATCTTTTTAAATAAAAAATAAAAAAATTGCTTCCTGTTTGGGAAGAGTTTATCCCAAGCGTACCCAACAACAGAAGAATTCTTAAAAAGTTGAGATGAAATTACAACCTCACCCCTCCCTTTTTCCCAAATAGAAAACACAAATTGATTTGATTTTGTTATAGGAAAAATTCTCTATGAGATGTATTACTCTTTATCAATTTCATGTAACAGCACCTCAAAATAATGAGATTAATCACATAAAAAATAACATCTTATTTCTCATTAACAGCGTGAAAAGCACTTTATTACGATATATTATCATTCTTCTCATCCTTTTATTATTTTAAGATCAAAACATGAAGAGATTTCATTAATTAAATATTTTTTCATAATTAGACGATTGTTTATTTTTGCTGGTCACGCTTTAATTAGTTAAATGTAACCTATAGCTAGCGGACATCATTTCTTCTACTTTTCCATTTGGGAAGTAAGAAATTTAATTTTACGGCATATTTTGAAATACTAATTTTATTGGAATGAATTGTGCAATAATTCACATGGAAAAAAAAACCTATTCTAATCTAAACAATATCTTCTTTATATCTTTTTTAAATTTGGGCGAAAATGGTGTGGAAAAAAGAGAAAACGAGGGGGTGTATCCCGGTTTAGGCTCTTTAAGACTGACACCTGTCAGTTGAGCGCACATGGTCTTATCTTTTTTATTTTGCGGAGCAAGAATTCAAATTCAGAAATCTGTGATCTCTCTCTCTCTCTCTCTCCCTCCGATTATAAACGGAAGTAGAAGAAGAAGACGGAGATTTGTCTGTTTGAGTAGATAAGTGGGACTGGTGCGGTGTGGGTACTCTTCCGGATTCGTACACTGCGCCACACAAATTCCAAACTTACCCATCGTCGGGCCACTGAAGAGAGAGAAATTTCTAGACCCGGGACCGTTTTCTTTCCCTTTCTCGCATTTTCTCGCTCGAGAAGGAAAAGGAGGAGGAGAAGGAAAATGGAACGGACCACTCCGGTGAGGAAGCCCCACACCTCCACCGCAGATCTGCTCACCTGGTCTGAAAATCCCCCCACCGATTCTCTCGCCTCCGCTTCTCGCCCCGCCGCCCGCTCCCATCAGGTCTCTCTCTCTCTCTCTCTCTCGCCCTCTCACTCTCTTTATGTTTCGCTCTCCTGTTTCTTCTGTGATTAATTTTTTTTGGGTAAATATTTAGCCGTCTGATGGAATCAGCAAGGTGGTGTTTGGAGGCCAAGTGACGGATGAAGAGGTCGAGAGCTTGTTGAAAAGGTGAGATCTGGTCTGTTCTTAATTACTGTTTTTTTTTTAATATCTTATTTCACTGCTTCACTTGATCCTCTTTATTACTGTATATATTCGCAAATTCCTCACGGTTCTCACAATGCTTATGTTTCTTTCTTTTGGTTGATTTTTTTTTTTGTTTGAATCTCCTTTAATGATACTTCCAATTTCAAGAATGTTTCTCCTCTTCTCCCAGTGATTATTGATTGGTCTTCTCCTTTTTCCACCGCTATTTTTGAATCCCTCTCTATATCTCTATCTGCAATTATGAATTCCTCAGATGCGATCCGTGATCTACTTGACTTGTATTCCTCAGATCTGCTGTTCAATTTGGCCACCCAACAGTTCCTGGCAGTGAATCTAATAGCTTACCAGACGCCGTTGAATCCCTACAGCCTTGCATTTATTAAATACCACTTCCTTTTGAGATCTTGGTCGGTTGCTTAATTAGGTTTTGAAATGCCACTGGGATTTTCATTAGGTACCCTTTTCAGTGATTTGGACCAAAGTTTGTGTTTTACCAATTCACTCTCTCGGTGATCTATCTTTAATAAGGGAAGTCGAGAAGGATGCTGTTTTTTTCCCCATGATTTTCAAAATAAACTGTGTAATGTTTCTGAGTTGAATTTGATTTGCTTTCTACCTCTTGCGTCTCTATTGAAAAGTTCAATGGAAAGGCTGTTGATTACTTTACCGTTCTTGTTTGTTTTCCTGCTCCCTTAGCACTGACAATATAAGCGCATAATGCAACAAGGCATAGAGAAGAAGACTGAATATAAGGCGTAGTCAGGAAACTGAATATTTAGTTAATTATTTTCCTGTAATTTCCTTCACTGTATTTTGGATTTGAATGGAAATGAGAATAGGAATGGAATGGGATCATTCCGTTCCCTTTTGTGTTCTCAAACAATGGAATGAAGATCAACATTCTCATTTGCATCCCAAAGTGTTTTTGGATGTTTTGGATTCTTAAATGATACTACAAATTTTGATGCAGATAAGATTTTTGTGGGATTGTTACTAAACCCGTAAATAGCACAATGTACTGAGAATGCTCCTCCATATTCGTTTGTGGTTCTTGTGGTGTTCTTTTTTTTTTTTTTGTTTTTTTTTGTTTTTGTTTTTTTTTTTGCATTTCACTTGATTCTGCGCTTTTTTTGGCTTTGATTCATTGAAATTGTTGAAAATCCACTTCAGGAAGCCATGTTCAGGGTATAAATGTAAGGAGATGACAGGCAGTGGCATTTTTTTAGCTGATGAAGAAAATGGTGCTCTGGAACCAGGTGGTGCCAACCCAACCCCAAATAGCAAAACAGGACTGCGTATGTACCAGGTGTGCATTACAATTAATAAGTATGCAAAATTTCTACTATTCAGTAATGGCTGAAATTCAGTGAATTATGTTTGATTACATAAATTTTTTTTTTCTTTCATAACATACGTCAATCTCAGCAAGCTGTTGCTGGAATTAGTCAAATTTCATTTGGTGCTGAGGAGAGCGTGTCCCCCAAGAAGCCTGCTACACTGCCTGAGGTAGCAAAGCAGCGTGAGCTGAGCGGGACACTGGAGAGTGAGGCGGATGCGAGGTTGAAGAAGCAAATCTCTGATGCTAAATGCAAGGAGCTTAGTGGGCATGACATCTTTGCGCCTCCCCCTGAAATCTTACCACGGAAGGCTGTAGTGCGCCCATTGGATTTCACTGACAGCAGAGGTGTGGGAGAACCTGCAGCCCCTAAAGTATGCTCACTGCCATTTTTCTTAACATTATTAACTTGTTTGGTTCACGAAATATATAAATATGCATATATATTTGTTTAAATATGTTTTTGTTCAAGACTTAGCTTAGAAATTTTTGCCAAATGTGCATGCCCCCATGTATCAATAATCGGAAGTTATGCCAATGGACCCCATGCCCTAATTCAACTGGATAATTTGCTCTAACTGCAAAGCCGGTAGATCTCGGAGCTGGGCTTTTTCTATAATGGGCTGATATTCCCATTTTCTTCTGTATTATGCTCAGGCTTAGAAGCATTTCTTATTTTGTTCATATGCCTGTTTCTCCTGTCTTGGATTTAAATGTCGTAACTCACCTGGACTTGGTTTTGATTTCTAAAAGCCCGCTGGAGGCCAGAGCAGTGTTATCCCTAGCGAAGAACCTGTTAACAAAACAGCCAAGAAGATATATGATCAGAAATTTACCGAGCTGACAGGGAATGACATTTTCAAGGGTGATGCTCCTCCTCAATCCACTGAAAAACCACTGAGTGTGGCAAAGCTGCGAGAGATGAGTGGAAGTAACATATTTGCTGATGGCAAGGCGGAGTCTCGAGACTACCTCGGTGGAGTTCGCAAGCCCCCGGGTGGTGAGAGCAGCATCGCTTTGGTTTAATTTGTTAGTAGGTCTAACCCCTTTAATTTACATATTATCTGGTTCTATATCATGTGTCACCTACTGGGGGTATGTTTTTGTGTGATTTAACCGTGCATTGTTGTTGGGTTTGGCAAGTATTTCTTAGGTCTTAACATGCCAACCAAAGCTGCGGACTATTTGGCTAATTGGGTTGTGTGTCCATAATGTTGTGTTCTCAGGATTTGTCTTAAATAATGAAATGTTTGGGCAGGTTTTTCTGGTTCAGCCTTTTGTTTCTTACTGCTGCGTTAGTGATCATATGATTTAGGAAGAATACATGTACATTCATGGAAAGTTCTAGAACATTGAAAGTCATCTGAATATTAAATCAAACTAGAGATAAATCTATAGAAACACAAATCGTTAGGTTACAAATATCTAGGAATGAGAATGAAATGGTTATTCTCTCGCCATTTTCTTACTTTCTATGCTATCAAATAATGATATGAGAATTGTCATTTTTATTCTCACCTTCCAAATAAACTCTTAGAGTCATTATCAAAATTTTAAGAGCTCAGGGCCTGTTTGGTTTGCGGAATCTGTTCGGGATGCGCTCAATAATGTTATATTTTTGGAATCTCACATTCTTGGAAAAGAGGCGACTTGACATTCATGAGTGAGTTGAGAGATGAGAATATGAGATTCCGAATATGCTAGAATATGCACGTGCAATAGAATGTTGAAAGTTGATAAAATTTTTACTTAACTCATATAACTTAAAATAATAATAATAATAATAATAATAACAGCAGTAAATAAATATATTATTCATAATAAAGAGTTAATAATACTATTTTGAGAAATTTATTATTATGTTATAGAAATTCTATTTTTAGTTAGTAAATGTTTGAACTAGATTCTTCTTACTTGAAAATTTAAAAATAGGTAAAACTTTTACTTTAATACTAACTTTAAACTAAACATTTTTATTATTATGTAAACAATTTACTATATTTTATGTTTTGAATATTATATTTTTTTATAAAAGGTTACTAGTGATAAACTTTAATATTCATTAAATCTAATTGTTTATACCAAATGTAATGATATCACATTTCGGGGAATTCGGCTAAGTATACTAAAGGGAAGAATGTCATATTCCGGACATTACATTGCCAAGCAATACATTCCTTGTATCAGGCGAGAATGTAAGATTTCATGAACCAAATAGGACCTTAAGGTCACAAGGTGACAATTGCATTCAACTAATGTGCAGGTGTTGCTGCATATTAGTTTTTTCTCATTTTTAAAGTAAATGAGGAAAAAACCATCCTCAACTTATGTACACCCTCAGCTACACCTTTATGATGCTCTTTTCTTTTCTTTTTTTTTTTGTTCTTGTATTTCTTTTGGCCACATGATGCGTGTAGAAAGGATTCCCTCAATGATAAATATATGCATTTATTTATTTATTTCCTAATTTGGGTTTTTCCATATATGGTAAAAATGTTTGAAAAGCAAATAAAAATCTTGCTGCCAATGGCTGTTCGGTAGGATTAATGCGATTGATCATTTGGAAACGGGTGCTTATCCTCCACGGAACACCGCACTCGTTTATTTACCGGATATAAGGATCTTTTTTTTTTTTCCTTTTTTAATTGTTATGAGATTTTTCTCCAACTTTTCGCAGGGAAAATTCCATTTGAACTGATCTTTAACTTTTAGGGTAAATTGTACTTAACTTTAAAGTATTATAAAATAATAAAATTAGGGCTCAATGTCTCTAATTTTTTTTTTACCAAACTCTTTGATTTCTATTAAGATAAAGGTATTCTAGAATATTAAAGTCATTTTTCCTCATTTTATAAAACTTGATGCGCACAAATTATTAACTTTGACAAAAAACTAATTAACTTTGACAAAAAACTAACTGTTACAACTTCAATGAAACGTAGGATGGGTGTAGTGCTGATTTCTAAACTATATGAGGATTCATCACAGCTTAATCAAATCACATGGGATTAAATACTATTTTTCCTAACTTTTAAGGACTCTTTTGAAAGTCAGGTAAAAGTTGTATTTCTCCGATTATGGTTGAGGCCACAATCCCACCACTCATATATAAGGTGGACCCTACACATGTGATGAATGACCCGTGTGAGACTCATCCCTACATGTGAGTGGTGGGATTTGAGTGGAATTACATTTTTCGCCATGAGTAATATTACTCTATCTTGAATGTCCTCAACTCTCCATCAAGGATTGAAGATAAGACCTGATTATGATTAGCACAATCCAATTCGATGGAATTAGAAAATAAATATAGTTTATGTAATTATATAAAACTAGGGAATGAAATCAAATAGGTCACTATTTCCTCGTAGATTTCAATAACTAAACTCGACTAGCATAAAATTATAATAACTAGATTCATCTTTCAAAACCTAAAAATTTATAAATTTAATATATACAAGTAAAGGGATAAAATATTAAGTAATTATCCATATGCTCATACCGGTGACGACATTGTTTCTGTGATCAAAGAAGAGGTACCTAATATGCAATTATATGTTATGGGCAAAATTTAAGATAAAAATGAGTCATAATCAAGCAGGAGAGATTAGCATGGAGGAAGGGTATGAATAAGATATAAGCATGACATGTGTCAAAATTATATTGATATATAAATATGATATGTATTGTCATCATAACTCTATCAGATCATTATATATATATAAATTCTGCTTTAGCGTATTTACATAAAAAAAAAGGTTTTTTTAATAAAACATTTTCTAACTACAGTAATATATATTTTATGAAATTTAATTATTATTATTCATGAATTTTCTCAATAATAATAATAATAATTATAGTTAAAACTCAAATAAAAAATAGAAAAAAGGAAAAGAGAGAGAGAGAGAGATCTTTGTCTCAAATGTCATATCAGAGATCATTTTTGGATTATCTAACTTATCTGAGCATCAGTTGTTATCAGAAAAAATTTCATGCACATTTATAATTCAATTACGAATTTTAGTGCAAATCAAGATTTCCTGCAACTAAATGCATAAATGTCATAATGTATATGAACCGGAGCACTAGAAAAATAAATTATTTAATCCAACTTTCAAACATAAGTAATTAAATAAACGTGCGGTGTTTAGTTTTTCTTTTGAAAAAAACTGAAACAATTAATGGAATTCTCAAAATTAATGGGGCCAGTTTAGTCTTTTAATACCGTGTCAACTTCAAAGGAGAAAATCAAGGTACATTTGTTAGGGAGGAGGTTGGAAATCTGTTTAATTGATAAACATAATAACGGAAATGGCCAAATTAATATCATATTAATTCAAAATAAAATAAAATAAAATGCTGTCAGTCAGAAGATCACTACCAGAGTCCCCGGTTTCTTCTTTTTCTCTATCTTCCCTCTCACAGCTCTCTGTGTTTTCTGTGTGTGCTGCGACTTACTCATTTTAATGGCGTGACTGTGAGCAGTAACAGACCCTCAGAGCTACGGTCGCAATCACAAAGCCTCCCTGTTTCGCTCTCCTTGTTCATATCGGATCAAACCCCAAATGTCATTCAGATGCAACTGAAATTCCTTCTCTTCACAGCTCCCTATCAAACCCACGCATAATATCTTATTGATTTATGCTTTTTAGAATATATGAACCGATATTCGACGTGGGTTTCGTGATTTGGATTGGGGTTTTTGGGTTTTAGGTTGTTTCCCATTGTTTTCCTTTCAGCATCTCGGTGGTCTTCTGTGTTGTGATGTTCAAGCAAGGTGACACAGAAAGGGTTTTAGAGAACATGAAGAGGGGAGACGACATTGAGGCGTTGTTGAATGAGATCCACCATGGACAAAAATCTCTGAATCTTCGTCATCGTCGTCTGCTTATGGGTACCGGGGTTTCTCTGCAACCGGAAAGCTCTCCTCTGTCTTCAAATCCGTTTTCCGGTGAGTTTTGTTTTCCCGACGATGGATTGTTTCGTTATACCCTACCGCAGGAGACTAAGTATCAAACGCAAAATATCCATTCCAGAAATGGACTGTGGGTGGACTCAGAATCCCCCGATTCTCATGTCAATGATTTATCTGAACATTTCTACGGAATGAACGTGAGAAGTGAAAAGAAAGCTTCTTTGAAAATGTATCCATTACGGAATCAATCGGATGACCCGGATGAGTTTCGGTTTGGTCATCCATCTCCCAGCAATGTTGTAAACAGAAGTGCTCGTGAGAATGGAAGGTATCTGTCCTATCATTATGGAGTTTCTACACCTTCAAGTGATCATATGAACTATTGGGGACACACCATGGGTAATTCACTAGGAACAAATCCTTGCGAAAATCAGTCTAATGCTTTGTATCATGATTCCGGTTACTGCCAAAACAGGGTAAATTATTGCACAGGGCGAACTAAAGAGCAAGGAAGTAGCTACAGTCAAAGAGAGATGCAATTGCAGAATGCTCTCTATTTCTCACAGCAGAATGGGGTGGATTCTAGTACAGACAAGAGAATTCCCAATTCCAGAAACTTGATGAACACTGAGATGGCATTGAGTTTTAATCATGATTCTCCACTACATCGTCATTCTAGGCCGGATAAAAGGACTGGAGTAATGCAAGGGACTGAGGGGATTCCACTAAAACTTAGGACAAAGAAAGGTGGAGGGGATCTTAAGGCCTTTAGTGGTTATGAGAAGAGCTTGATAGTTCAGGAAAGAAGTTTGAATTATGTTGTCAATGAAAAAGCTGATCCTTTTAGGGGTCATAGGAAGAATTCCTTGTATGGAATAGCACTACAAAAGCTCAGTGAGAAGAGCTCCAAAAATGATATTCCATTCATGCCTGGAGGAATTGGTCCGAGCCCAAAGAGTTATTTCCCAGAGGTTTTACAACCAAATTCTAGCTCACTGGATGAGTTCCAAGGCTGTATATACTTCATAGCAAAGGATCAGAATGGTTGTCGGTTCCTGCAAAGGATTTTTGAGGAGAGGGACCTTGCGAGACATGGAAGTAATATTTAAGGAAATTATTGATCATATTTCTGAACTAATGATGAATCCCTTCGGAAACTATCTTGTGCAGAAATTGTTGGAAGCTTGCAGTGAAGAACAAAGAATGCAGATTGTGCACATGGTAACGAAAACCCCTGGGGAACTCGTCAGAATTTCTTTAAACATGCATGGGTAAGTCCTTTGTGCGTTCTTAAAATTACGGATTATACTTGGTGAAGTTTTGATATGCCTGTGATGCTAATAATTTTTGAATGAAATTGGCGTTCTGCACATCAGTACACGTTCTGTACAGAAATTGATTGAGACACTCAAAGGCCAGAAGCAGATATCCTTAGTTATAGCAGCTCTGGAACCAGGCTTCCTTGACCTCATTAAGGACCTGAATGGAAATCATGTGGTGCAGCGTTGCTTGCAATGCCTTAGCAATGAAGATAATAAGGTATAAGCTTTACTTTTTGATCTGATCATGGAAGTT
Organism: Santalum album; assembly: GCA_034195605.1. Lineage (NCBI taxonomy): Eukaryota > Viridiplantae > Streptophyta > Magnoliopsida > Santalales > Santalaceae > Santalum > Santalum album. The sequence continues at coordinate 7,297,470 of CM067259.1, read as the reverse complement.
CATCATCATTCATAAGAGTTCATCACTTCTGTTGCTATGAATGTTCACTATTTCAACATTAAAAACTGTCCTTAATCGGTTGAGATTTGTGGGTTTGCTGCTTTTGTGCAACCTCATTTTGTTACTTCCCTCAGGACCCATTTGGATGCTGGAATAGGAATGGGAACAGGATTGCTGATTCCCATTTCCATTCTCACCATCCAAACGAGCTAGATGCTTTCATACCTGCTAACGTGAAAGCAAAAGTCAGTTTCTGCCATTGCATCTCCATCCTTGTAATTTTTGTAAGTGGAGATTATTGAACAATGAACATACGTAGTCCTTACCCTCATCTTCAGAGGGATTATTTGCAAGTTAGGAGATTATGGTTCGTCTACCTTGATGTCAAGTTTCGTAGCCACCGTAACTGTCTCCATGCTGAATTGTCTTATGTCCTTTATGAGTCTGAACATCTTCTTGCTAATCTGATTTAGTTTACCTTTTTTTCCTTATTTCTTATATATTTGATACTCTTGACGGAGTGCATTTTATCTCTTTCCCTGTCTTGGTTGTTGACAAGTGACTTCGTATCTGAATGGATACCCACTGAGGAATTCTTCAGGATGGAATTCTTGCATTTGTTTACTTGGTTTGGATGCTGAGTCAGCCTCAAAAGTCTCTCAACTTGTGTGGAAAGAAATAATAAGTAATACCGGTTACAGGTCCAATTTGGTTTCCTGGGTTCTAAGTTGGAACCATCTTACAATCGAATTATAGCACGACTTCTACAAATAATCTCTAACTTTGCTTTAACCACATGCAAGTGAATGCATGATGATGGAAGGCCTCACTAATGTTAAATGAAACAGAACTTTAGCTTAAGTTGCTATAGTGCTTTCTTTTTATTGTGAAGAAATTTCTCCGAGACTTCTTTTATGACACTGGTAGTTATAATGCGTTAATTAGATGTATTAAGCGTCTAGATATAGTGTCTTCATGATTTCAGCTTCCACCTGACTAAACAGATGGTCTCTTTCTGCTTTCTGTCCTTATCTTTGACAGTTTATTTTCAATGCTGCTGCAAAGTTCTGTGTTGATATTGCAATTCACTGTCATGGATGTTGTGTTCTGCAACAATGCATCGCTCACTCAACTGGGGAACATCAAGAGGAGTTGGTCCGTCAGATTTCAGCAAATGGGCTGCTCCTTGCATCAAGATCCTTTTGGGTAATCATTTTGAACTTAATTTTTTTTTATGCCCTTTAATACTGCATGACTGCATAAAGAGTTTACAATTGAATCGACACCTGAACTATTAACTATTGCCTAATCCTTAAGCCAAATTTCTCGCCTCTGAAGTTCCAAGCTGTGCACCTATATGCGCACATCGTATCTCCTTTAGCAGGAAACTTATTTATCAGAGCTTTCCCTTTGCCTGGGGTATTGTCTTATGTGCCCCGCCAACTTGTTCTCAATAAGCTCCCTGAGTATTCTCTGCTGAGAAAACTTTTTACTTGAGAAAGTATGAGTTTCCTTTCACAACGTATAACTTCATTTATATTTCCACTATTTTATTAGTTTAATGTAATGTTGGGTGTGAAATTTTACCGTGTCACAGAAACTATGTCGTTCAATACATCATCGAGCAAAAGATAATGCCCGCTGCTGCCAGCTTGACTGCTCAGTTCAAGGGGAACTATGTGCAACTCTCAACCCAGAAATTCAGCAGCCATGTGGTTGAAAAGTGCCTCAAGCATATCGAAAAGAGCCGCTCACAAATTATTCACGAATTGCTTTCACTCCCTCACTTTGAACAGCTTCTGCAGGACCCATTTGCCAACTATGTCATTCAATCTGCACTCGTATTTACCAAGGTTTGCAAACCAAACACACACACACACACACACTCAAGGCCCACACCGTCTCTCACGTTTTTTCTTTATTTTTCCCGTTAAAAACAGGGAGCTCTTCGCGCACTGTTGGCTGAAGCAGTCCGTCCGCACACAACTCTACGGACCAGCCCATACTGCAAGAGGATTTTCTCCCAAAACCTCGCAAAGAAGTAATGCATAGTCACCCTGCCCTGGCTAAGGCATGCTGTTGTTCTCAAGGTAACTCTTTTTATTGTTGTTCCATCAATAAATAATCTCTCTCTATATATCATCTACGTCTGCTACCGAGCCTAGAATGCAGTTGTAACTGCTCATCTCTTGGAAAGCTTTACGACTCCGCCTGCCTGCCTGCCACAGACCGCTTCCACGAGTCCTGTAGAGTGCTACAAGAAACCTGTGTTTTCCAGCTGCTGATTATAAGTACTTGTATTATCGTGTTGTTTTTGTTATGGGACTTTAAGGGGATGTAATAACTCTGTGTTGTCCAGTCTACTCTCAGTTGTCAAAATGAAGTGTCTATGGATTTTCCTGGTTCACTGTTCCTTCTAATTCTCATCCTAGTGAGATCAAGAACCAAACGGTAACATCATCTGCATGAAGATTCTGGGTTGGTCATATGGTGCGTTGGGAGTTAAAACTCACTCTTGAATAAATAAACACATGGTTCGGCATGATGATTTTTTTCTTTTTTAGTGAGACTCTGAACCAAACAGTAATATCATCTGCATGAAGATTGTGGGTTGGTCATATGGTGCGTTGGGGGTTCGGAACCAAATTCCTCTTCCACCATTAAAACTCTCTTGAATATATAACACACAGTTCGGCATGAAGACATGTTGGCGGGGCTTTGCGTGGATTTAAGTGTTTCCCAAAGTCCAGAGTTCACCATTAGAAAGCGTAAAAGTATTTTGCGAAGAGGAAACCTCCTGTGTTAGATTATTCCTTGGTGGTTTAGTCCCCCCTTATCATCACGCAACTTAAAATATTAAGAAGCAAGCCAATATATATATATATTATGATCATTATTTATAAAATTAGCGGAAAGCATAAGGTCCCTGCAAGGGATTGGCCATTTTCATAATTTGCCCAGTCATACAAGAACCTCACGCACACGAGAGGATAAACACACGGAGAAATGCAGCCACTCAGGAGAAAAGAGAAAAACAAAAGGAACAAAAGAAAACACACAGAGTGCAAATAAGTAAATATAGGGTAGGGTGGTGCAGTTCAAGCATCCTCATGCCCAACCAGTGCCAGAAGCATTTTCTCATAGTCTCCAGTGGTGTCCTTCTTGATGGCCTGATCAAGAGGGACACTGTTCCTCCTGTGGTATTCATCCTTTATGATCTTCATGTCCACCTCAGCCCTTGTGGCCACCACTCTACTCAGAGCCCCTTCATCGGTTCCCCTCTTGTTGATTGCCAACCTTATTACCTTCTCAAAATATTTCTCCGGCCGGGTCAGACACTTAACTGTGGATCTCAGCAGTGCCAAGAACTCATCCTTGGGATCAACTTTCAGATCCTGAGAACACAAGTGGCCATTCCGTTTACTCAAAGGCCTGTCAGCTAATTGTACATGATGTTTCATGCTTTGGATAAGGTAAAGCGAAACGATACCTTGTTGATATCATTCTTGAATTCGTTCTTGTAGTGATTCAGCGTCGCATTGATCTGTGCTTTGCTCCTTGTGGTGAAGATCCTGATGAGATCCTCATTATTGTAAGCCTTCTCCGAGATCTTCTCGTGGAGTAATTTGGCCTCTGTTTTTGCCAGAGTCAAGTTCACTTCCCCTCCCTCGTATCGGTATGAGGCCACGAGAGGTACCAAGAGCTGAGAGGAATGATAATCAAAATACACACCAAAAGCCACCGAATCTAAAATTGCAGGATAAATGTAATAGAACCCGCACAAGCACATAAACACATCTATTGGTTTTTTGAAAATTAGAACCCGCCAGCAATCCACTATACCTTACGGAAGTCTCCATGGGTGTGGTATGCAACATCCTCCTCGATGGATTTCTTGAAACGAGCATGATAAGCTTGCTTCGCTAAAAGAAGTTCGTGCGAAGACCTAGTGCACGCGATTTCCATGAGAACCTGATTGCTTGAAGTCCACCTCTTTGTAGCTTCATTAGCCAAATAGGCATCGCGCTCAGGAGGATCAAGTACCCATAGCACCACAATCCTCTGATGATCAGGAAAACATGTTACCCTTTTTTAACAAATCATAATTGGTTCCTCCCAACATATCTCAAAATCAATCTTAATACTTTCTGGGAACCAAATACAGAATAAGACAATCTATGATGCGTTATGGTAACACATAACCCTCGTGTCATGCCACGAAATGTGCACAAACAAGGGAAAATGATCATTCTAGTGAAGGAAGGAAGGAAGAGTGGAGTATTGAACCTCAAAGTCGCTAGTGAGTTCTTTGTCCAGTGCTTTGAGTAGATCTTCTCCGTAAGTTTCATGATAAGTTTGTCGAATTGATTTCCGCTGAGCAGCATTTCGGTGACCCAGAATGGATATGATCAAGTCCTCATTCGTTCCCCAACCTGAGAAAAGATAGACAAAATACCCCAAGAAGAAGTGAACATCTCCTCCGGACAAGGAGCCAAAAGGGTGTTGAACTGATGTAAACTATCATCATCGGGTAAATCAAAGATCGGAGTGCCACAAGCTGCGGAACATATTCCGATCAATCGTATACATGGTCCCCAAGAGTGAGGCAACTACACAGATTCGGATCGATACAAATTCAGGAACAACATATGGCTACACAAAGCACTAACATCTCTTTCCAGATCGTCTCGAGATCGTTTCCAGAAAGCCATCATGGAGAGCGATCGCGCGAGATCTAGAATGATCAGGAGTAACACCGATCAGATCATTTAAGCTACGACTTTCAGATTAAACCAATTCCAAACAAAATATACGCCCGATCGAAGCGAAACGAAACTAAACTGAGACCAAAAAAAAGGCGGAAACCAACAAGACGGGGAGAGGAGTGACCATGCGAAGGCTTTTCGGAGCTGCTCACAGTCTTCGGGCACAGGAGGAACGGTCACCGGCACAGTGAGAGTCGACATTGTCGTTGATCTCTCTCTTCTCTCTCGATCTGATTTGTGTAGAGAATCGACAATGGACGCGTGTCCTTATGAGGACGAAAGGAGCCGATAAGGGAAAGGGGAGGGACCCGTCGTGCTCATGCATAATTATGGGCGCATTTCACGATCCAATCGGGTGCGCAAAGGCAATTCTCGAAGAGTATGGGAAAAAAAATTTAAAAGAAAATGTGATTTAAGTTATTTTTACTTATCGCATTTTTATTATTTTATTTTATTTTAAATAGATTTTTAATTTATTTATCATCTAATTTTATTAGGTGGGAAAATACATGACAAGTTATTAAATTTTTATATTATTATTTCAAATAAAAATTATTAAAATTCTGAAAAATACTTGAAATATGGAAAAAAATTTAAGAAAATTTAAATAAAAAAAGAGAAAGATGAAACTCCATTCTTCCGAGATGTGTATACATATAATAATGGAATTAAAATTTTATTTTGAAAAAAAGTGCACTAAAACCTTCAATATCTTCCTTTTAAATTTTCAATTCAAACATAAATATTAAGATTCATAGTGATTTGACATATAGGCTAGGGTTTTATTATTTTTTATTTGTATTCTTAATTTTCACATTGTTAAGTATTATTATTATTATTATTTTTAATAATTTATTACTTGCTATATATCCACCCACTTAATGAAATTGAATGACAAATGAATAAAGAAATATATTAAAAATAAAATAAAAACATAATATAATATAATAAAATTTAAATCATAAATAACCCAAAACCACAGCTCTTAAGGATTTTTCCCAACATATATAATATTATTTTGCAGCTGGCCACGCGTACATGATATGATGTGATATATTGGCGCGCGGCGACGTGGAGCGCTCGCACGCTTTCCACCCTGGGCACCAAGGAGGTGTGGAAATATTTTTATCTACTACTATTAAAGACAAAGAGTATTTTAATTTCCATTAACCAAAATTAATTAAATTTAAATTTTAAATTTAAATTTTAAATTTTTTACAGTTATAGAAGTTATTTCTTAACCACCAATTCTCAACTTTTTTTTCTTACTCCTTTAACTTTTATTTTTTAAAAGTACATCTCTACTTCTCCACTATTATAAAGGCAAAGAACCTTTTGGTTCCATTAACCAAAATTAATTTTAAATTCAAATTTTAAATTTTTTTATAGTTATAGAAGTTATAGAAGTTATTTCTTAACCTACCAATCCCCAACTTTTCTTCCTACCCCTTTTACTTTTATTTTTTTAAAGTACATACTCATTCTTTTTTTTTCTTTACAATTTTATATTTAATCTTTTATATTTTAATAAAAAATTCGTTGAGCACGTGCATTGCACTGTGCGATGCGACTAGTAATTTGTAAGGGGAAAAGTTTTATGTAGAAATTCGAAATTTCAACTCCGTCAAACACACCATCAATATTAATTTTTATTTTGTACGGTTTATTTAGGTGCTTTCGAACATTATGCTATTGGAAGAAAATTATTATATGTTTTTAATTGTCGATGACGAAGGTTCACACTCTACTCAATTAAAATAAGTCGGTCATTTAAGTATTAATAAACCTTTAAGTAAATAAATTTTAAAATTTATGATTGATACTTACACGAGATAATTTATTTTTAGTTCACACATCAAAGCATATATGATTTTTTTTTGACCATTTGTGCCGAAAGATCTACGTCATTGATGATGATGTCCACTCGTTTTTTAATCCATTAATGAAGAAGAGAGCCACCAAGGGGGAGGATGATTCCATTTGATGCATCTCAAGACTTATTCGGCTCAAATGGCTTTTAAATTGCTAGGATACAACAACATAATTATTAATATACCCCACCACCCTAATATATGCCTTTTCTTTCCTTGTTGGGTTTTGATTCCCCACGTGGATGTGGGGCTTGGACAGCTCACTTGGCGGGAAACAACAGGAATTCAAGAGCCTCTCCTGCCCAATGTTATAAATAAGTTCCAATGAGTCATTTTTATGGTATTTCATTCTCATACCTATATTATCCTAAATTAATTTTCTACATAAATGTGCTATAATTCCATTAAAATGGATGCATATATATATATATATATATATATATATATATATATATATATATATATATATAGGATTTGATTTTTTTCTCATTTCCTTTCTGCATGTCGTGTGTGCTTGAAACATATTGTATAATTAGATGAATATGACACGTTTATAAAAAATACAAAAGAAGAGCAAAGTAAAAGTCATATGGCTCATGATCCTCGATACATGCAAGGAGGAGCCACGAAAGCGCAATACATATCTTATGTCTTTAAAGTCTGAAAAATATTGCAAAGCTTACAAATTCCATGCAATTGGGGGCCAGAATGAGTAGGAAGTGCAACATTGCTTTATTGGATTTTATTTCCCTGTAACGGAGAGATGGGAGATGGAAGGGGTGACCAAAATGCGGAACATCACTTGGAGCATGGCTCTGAGAGCGGGGGGCCACACAGGTCACTGTTGCCATCAAAACTGCAGCAATGGAAATAAGTTTTGAGCCTACGGTCGCCACAAGCCAAAGCACGCACGTATCATGAGAAGGGTCAAGTTTCACGAGCCACAAACCTGGCTGCCGGGAATTTTGCCAGGGCGCCATAGTAGGGAATTTTGCCTGTAAGCTGATTGTTCGACAGGTGCCTGCGTTTCAATATGGACACAGAAATACCAGATCTCACGTCAAATAATTCATGAATAAAACCCCAAGATCACGGCTGATACTTACAGAACTTTCAAATTCGAAAGACGGGTCAAAGACTCGGGGATGGCGCCGCTCAAACGATTGCTGTCCAGCCAACTACCCATACGCAAACAGGCATTCAAAAAGCATCATAACTTTAAAAGCTAAGCAGCAAATTCAAGAGCATGCATTATGAGCTAATAAAGCTAAAAATTTCGCAGAAGATGTACGAAATTAATTCTAAATATCTCGCAGGGACAGTAGGGTCATGCATACAGGAATCTCAAATTTGTAAGCTTCCCCAAGGAGGCGGGGATGGATCCTGTGAAATGGTTCCCCCGGAGATCTAAGGACACCAAGCTACTTATATTCCCAAGCTCGCTGGGGATAGCTCCATTAAGATTGTTGTCGTAAAGCGCCCTGTGATGAAAATCAGATTCCATTTTTTATGAGCACAGAGAAGGACCAAACATAAAAACAGGATCATGGTATGTGAGTGGGAACATAATGTTCGAGAAATACTGTTTAGTGGTAGTACTATGGAAATCATTCTCGAGGCAGCAGCTAACCACGGTCGGATTTCACTTTGTCGTCATAGAATTAAGGGGAAAAAGAAGAAGAAGAAAGAAACGAAGGGAAGAAATTGATCTTGAATTGAAAAAATAAAAAAAGTAGTTGTTAAGAATCGCCTTATCACTAAATTACCTTCTAACTTTGTCTATTATTTTTTCTACCCAAACCCTCATTCTTCTTCATTCTCAATCTCGGCGAGAGGAAATTGGAGGTGGAGGAGGATTAGGAGGTGGTCATGGAATCGGCGGAGGAGGCTGAGTTGGCGGTGCCCCAGGTGGTCACGATGATGGCATTGGCGGAGGGGAAGGTGCTAGAGGACGATTAGCTGGCGGCCACGGAGGAAGAATTCAAGGCGAAGGTGATGGGGCTAGAGGAGGTGGACGTGGAGGCGTAATTGAATGGGTGGAAGCGATGCCGGTAGAGGCGAGCAGAAGAAGAAGAAGAAGAACGAGGGTTCGGGTTAAAAATAAGAAGAGGAAAACAGAGAGATTTAAGATATAATTTATGAAAATTGATGATTTAATGGAAATTAAAGTAAGTTGAGGGATAAAATGTTGTTTAGTAATGCATTTTCTCATTAATGGTTTAAAACTAATTCATCAAACTCTCCCTGCAATTCAATCATGTGGGAACAAAAAATAAAAGCAGAAAAAGAATAAACACAGCCATTCAACGTAAAACACTAATAACCCAATCCGCCGATTGCAAATCTCACAAATTTGATCCAACTATTTCCATACTGTGAAGGGGTTTATTATTGGCAAGAAATGGGATGATAAAACTCAGATGTAGAAAGGCGACAAATGCTAAAAAACAAAAGTGAAAAAAAAGATGCGAGAGAAAAAAAAAAAAGAAGAGGAAAGGAAACAAGAAGATCATGACTTACAAGTACTTCACAGTTTTAAGGTTTCCAAGGCTTGCCGGCAGCGGACCTCTTAGAGCATTCCCTCCAAGGTCACTACAAGAAGAAGGAAAGAATCAGATGACAGAAAGTGCCCCTCGCGAGTCCTAATAACTCTTTGAGAATCAGATCACAGCAACTGCACGAAAGGCTCGGCACTCGGACTGAGCTGCTTACACTCTCATGACCTTCCCGTCGCCAGTGCACTCCACGAAAATCCAGGAGCAAGGAGAGATAAGGTCTCCACTCCAGCTCCTTAGAACATTGTCAGGATCATCCACCGCGGACTTTAAGGCAAACAGGTTAGCGACCGACCCCAGATCTAAACAGAGAATGATTAGGCAACCCCAACAAGTAGCGTTAGCAATACACAGCTGCAATCAACGGAGTCTAATCAACACAAAGCAGGATCAAGTGAGACAATCACCCATACCCGACATACCCCAAAAATGGAAGATCAAGAACTCAATAACACACAAAAAACGAAAAAAAAATAAATTAAAAGAAAGAGAGAAAACATACCCAAAACCTTAAATTCGCAACATAAATTTCGAAAAACAAGAGTAGAGAGGAACGGACCTTCGCGTTCAGCAGGACGTCAAACCCAACGGGTTAAAGAACAAAATCAGCAACCCGAGCACCGCTGAAGTTTTCATCTCTCTCTCTCTCTCTCTGCCTCTCTCAGAGAGTATCTTTGGGCGTGGGGATCATATGGAGACCGAGTGACCTTTTATGAGCAAGCCGGCGAGGCGCGAGTTCAAACGGTGACCGTTAGCGCAAAACATTTGAATTTCTTTTACAAAAAAGAAAAAAGAAAAAGAATGAAATGGATTTTATTATCATAAATTCCCTAGCTCTTTAATTCTGCAAAAAAAATAATAATAATAATAATAAAAATTGTATCGTCCGTGGAAAATGGATTGTTTTAAAGTTGAAGACGGCGTCAGTCTTCGAAGACTTGACCCGAAAGGTAGATTGCATTTGGATCCAACGACCGTTGTTTTGATCATTAATAGAATTCTAAATTACAATTTTAGTGGTGGTGTAATTATCACTGGGTAATCATGATAATTCTAAGGCCTAATTTCCTTTTTAACTAGCTTTTTCTTTTCCTCGTAATGTTTGCCTGTAATGATAATTTTAGGACTAATTTCCTTAATCTTTTATTTATTTATTTGTACTGCTTGCCAAGTTGTAAGCTTTTACACAACAGTGAATATTTAAACTTTTAAAAGTACAAATTTAGTTCAATTTTTACCCTATATTAACTCAATACCAAGCTCTTTACGACTCTTATAACTATACTTTTATTTTTTTTCTTTTCAAGTTTCATGTGACTATGTCCATTTCAAAATTTTTTTTTTTCACTTCTAAGTGAACGCTTGATTTAATTTGCGTCAAATAATTTATCCTAAATAAACAGGGAAAGTTCATTTAGTTAAATAATTTTTTGGTCACTTTTATAAACAAATTACAGTTAACCTCTACTATTTTGATAATCAAGTTACAAAATACACTCCAATAATTTAGAAATCACAACTGAACTTTTCATGAGGAAATGCAATTTACCTTCCAGCTAAATCTCTCGAAACTCAATTTGTTGGGAAATTTGGGTTGGATCGGAGTAGGTTTGTCAAACAAATAAAAAAAATTAACGAGAGGATATTTTTGTTTTTACAACCATGCCCCTTTGAAGGCAAAATTATAAGAATAAAGCTACGTAAACATCTTTTATGCACCCTTTACATGGGAATGTTGATGTGCCAAAATTATGTGATTCCATTTTAGGGATGTTTTGGTCAAATAATAATAAAGGATTACATACATTTTGACATGTTACCACTTTAAGTGCGAAGGATATATAGAATTCTCTTTCTTTATCATTAATCGAATCACTGTTCATAACCTAGGATTCTATTGGTTAAGTACAAGTATACAAAGTTTCTTATTGAAAAATTATGTATAAAAAATTCAGAGTCAAAAAAAGACTTGAAAAGATGGATTTACCTTTTATACAATTGGTTAAGTACGACTATACAATGTTTCTTATTGAAAACGTATGTGTCAAAAAAAATGATACTATTTGATACCTTTTCCCCCCACAATATACTTAAAATCCTTTACAAAAAATTAGAATGAGAAATATTAAAGTAAAAAAGAAATAAAAATTATAAATAATAAGATAATTTTTTCATTAAAATATTGTCAAAGTAGGGCAATATCTTTGGGGAAAATTATAAAAAAATATTTTTAATTACAAAAAAATGGCAGTCACATGGTTCGGATCATTTTATATGGAAATTATTTTGTCACCTAAAAAATAAATGAATTTTATCCAATCTTTACTAATTGGATGGTAGATGACTATTCTATAGCAAAAGTTCAAATTCGCATTTATTGGTGAATTTACTAATTATGTTAACCTCGTAACCTTTATAATTCTACCTGCATACACGTGGTCATGTATGACTGGTCACTCTCTTGTACTCACGCGCGCATGTTTAACGTACAAGCTAGTCCATGTTTAACTTAATGAAAATTCTGATAATAATTCAACACTTTGAAATTGGGTTTTGATTTTTAAGCTACTTGTTGCAAATTTCAACCTGATCGAGGTCCTCTGTTTTGAAATGTGGTGTTGCTTTAAATTTGTCGAATTTCTTCACCCACCTTTTAAGCCAATCATAATGACTTGCCTTCATATTCGAGCCTATATAGAGAGTTATTAAGCACCTTAAAAACATGATGAGTACATAAAAGAATTTTACCTTTAAGTAGGGATTTAGTGAATCAATGCTGAGTAAATTCACAAATTATTCGCAAATCTGAATTTTTGGGTAAGAAACGTGTTTTGGCATTTGATTCACAAAAATCGATAAAATTCACGTATTTTTTAAGTAGTAAAATAATTCTTGTATAAAGCCAACTGAGCCATTTGATGACCCCTTCTTTACAATATTTTAATAAAAGTATTTTCTTTTTTTTATTTTATTTTGTCCTTCCCTATGGGATATTTCCACTTTTTTTAAAAAAATATTTTGTTGAATTTTATTTTTTTCCTTTTTTTTTTTATAAAAAACTAAATTTTATTAATTTTTCCCTTAATATTTCTCACTCTAAGTTTTTATAAAGGATTCTTAAGTACATTGTAGGAAAAAAAATGTATCAAATACTGCCTTTTTTGGATACCAAACTTTTTAATAAGAAGCATTTTATACTCATATTTACATGAACCATATAAAAGCTGTATTTGTATCTTTCAATATATTTCTGACCCTAAATTCTGGAACACTTTACATACTTTGGCTGTATGATTCTTGTATAGTACTTTATGAACTATGAATGAATCTAGTGTTGTGCTAAGTTTACCCATTTGTAAGACACAAAAAATTAAGTATATTACTCTATTAAGTAGAAAATAACATAAAAGATGATATTTCATACTCTCCACTAATTTCCCCCTATTAATATAGATGTTTCGAAAAACAATCAACGTATAAAACAAGGTGGATTATATATTTTTGCCTCTCATCCTTCAATTATCTCAAATTTTAAGAAAGTCATGAATAGTTAACTTGACATGCTTTATTCTTTGGAGTTAACCATTCAATTATAAGTTGAACTTAGTCCTTGAACTAATCCAAGTATGGGAGAAATTAATATATAATAGTTATACATAAATTAGACACAATCGTACCTTATAATATTATTAAAAAAAATACAGTACTCAAAATGACAGTCGTTTTTAATTGGATCAAATTGAGAAAGGAGAGGAAGCTTAGGGGTCAGATTGCATAAAATTCAGATTGAAGGGTCAAATAAAAAATAAGAGTAAAATTTGAGGGATAGTTTGACGCTTTTACCTAGTTTGTTGTGTTTGGGCCTCGCGGCCTCGTGTTCCATGAAAAATAAAAAAATCATAACAAGGAGAGTCTGTACCACGTGGCCTTCCCAAAAGGGACCAAAATTTAAAATTTTAATTCCAATGGAGCTAAACCCGGAAATCAACTAATAGAAGGGGGTAGAAGGGCAATTCATGTAATATGAAAAGCAATTTGCCGCAACAGAACACGATCTTTACCAGTCGCGCTCTCTTTTATCGCTGTCCCCTCGCTCTCGCTCCACCATAAACCCTAGCCACCAAACAAACCCTAGCCTCTCTCTGGAACAAAATGTCGCACTTCGGGAGATCTGGGCCTCCGGATATCAAAGACACATACTCCCTTCTCGTCCTGAACATTACTTTCAGTAACTAATCCCTTCCCTCTCTCAGATTTCATTATTTTCCGGGCTCCTTTTTATTCTTCCTCTCTTGTTGTTCTTACTTGTGCTTTTCAGGAACAACTGCGGATGATCTTTTCCCTCTTTTTGACAAGTATGGCAAGGTCGTTGATGTATTCATCCCCAGGGATCGAAGGTTCTCTCTCATCTTTTTGTCTCACAAGTGCCGGGTTATGATTTGTATGGAAATTTTGTACGCAATTTTGTGGTGCCTGTAGGACTGGGGATTCTCGGGGGTTTGCGTTTGTTCGGTTTAAGTATGCGGATGAGGCCCAAAAGGCCGTTGAGAAGCTTGATGGTGAGTTTTCATCTTTTAAACTTGTTTTGTGATATGTGGATGCCGAGTACTTCAGTATCTTGGTGTACTTACTCAGGAAGGACTGTTGATGGGCGAGAGATTATGGTTCAGTTTGCAAAATATGGTCCAAATGCTGAACGAATGTGAGTTGCTAACTGTTTTCATGATCACTCAGATTGCTAGGAATTCGATTCCACTTGTATGTGTCAGTTGTACCAAATGATTTAAAAGAGAGGGAAGAGTGTTTGCAGTGTGTCCCATTAGGTAATTACCTACCATGGCACCCCAAAATGACTAGTTTGATGTCCATCTTGCAAATTTTCAACCTTAGTGATTGAATGAGCCTGGAAAATTAGATGGCATATGCCAATTTTAATACAATTTCCTTATGTGCTTGGGTTCTTATCTATATTGTAAACTTCCAAGAGATCTGAATATTTTAAACTGTTTTGTATATTTAGACCCTATGGATGATGAAAGGTTTATACATAATGAAATTGTGTGAAAAATGATATTGCCCTCTTATTTTACCTGATGCAGCACACTAGGTTCACCATGCTTAAAGGAAATGTGTAGTATTTCATATGAAAACAGCAATTATTTGGGTTTTTTTTTTCAGAAAGTATTTGGGAAACTACTTGTTTATGTAATTCTAATCTATTTACTGCTTGTAGGCCAAACAAAAGGGTCCAATAAATGAAAGAGGCCATGTCCCCTGCCCTTCTTCTGTCCCTTTTTTTCTTGTTTGAACTTTTTTCTTTCGTATAATAATTTATGTATGCCATTACTTCAAAATTATATCAATGCTTTAAATAATCTCATCTAATTGAGATACCTCTACTTGTGTGGCCTCTACCTTCTGATACTGCTAGTGGTAACATTTGTATGATCTTATTATCTTCATTAGATATTCTGTTTGCCCTTTTTCTGCAGTCAGAGAGGCAGAATTATAGAATCATCTGAACCGGCAAGGGGCAGATCAAGAAGTCGCAGCCCTCGGCCAAGGTATCTAATACTCAGTTTATTTAAATTTACATCTGACAAAGGTCCCCCAGGCATCCAGCTATCAATCAACCCAAAATGGAACATTTGCTCCATCCCCAATGAATATCACTTCGTTTCATTATTTGCTGTTAGGAATGTGTTTTCATGGTTTAGCCTCTCTCTTTTTCAAGTGATCATCTTTGTTTCTAGTTTCATAGTGAAATATTTTACATTCGGTAACTTATTTGTATTAGTACTTCCTATTTTATATCTGCTGGCTGATGGGAAAGAATATTCAGGTATCGAGATGAATACAGGGAGAAAGATTATAGAAGTAGGGGAAGACATGATCGTGATAGGTACAGAGGGAGGGAGAGAGATTATCATCATCGAAGTCGAAGTCACAGTGTTAGTCCTGATCGTCACAAAGAGCGTAGCAGAGGCAGGTATGATGATGAACGGCAGGTTCGGAGCCGCTCCTATGGAAGGTAGTTTTTGTATCTCATTTCTCATTTCTTGCTACTTTAAATAATTAATTTTATCCTTTGAACTGTTTATCTAATGATGTCTGGGTGCGTTTTGAAGTGCGTCCCCTGCTTCAAGTGGTCACAGTGATGATGGTCGCAAACCCAGTGGACGCTCGCCTACTAACAGATGTGTCTCCCCACATCGTCGTTCTCCTGGTCCTCAAAGCCACTCCCCAGTGAATTCTGATGCTGAAGTGAGTATTTTGCCACATTTTTTTTTATATTCACTTTTGATGTATGGATTTGTTTTATTTTCCAGCTTTGATGTAAAGATGTAGTCACGAGTAAATGTGTTATGTTCTTCAGGATAAATGAAGGAACAGATCATCGCTGAAGAAATATCTGGATTTGTGCCAAATGTTTCAGCTTTTGTAGTGGGAACAATATATTTCGGATTATGCATTTTGGTGTTGGTTGCTAGAATAGATCGGTGCGGATATTTTGGTGAAGGTTATTTGCATCTTTGTTGGAATCAATTTATCCCTAAATTAGTTTGACTTAAGCTGCTGTATCTATGACTTTCGCAGGCTTTACTGTCTTTTGTGATTCTATGTTGGATTCCTGCATGTATTTTGATTCCTTTTTTGTAATATTGGTTTCCGTGTTCTTCGCCTTCTCTTCCTTTTTTCTTGTTTAATTTTTTTTATTTGCTTGTTAGCCCCCGACTCCTGCTGTTTCCCTTATGAAACATGGCTTGTTTAATTTATAGTGTAGTTAACCAAGTTCTTTTTTGTTTTTTTGCTTCTTTTAAACTCATGATGGCACATTGGTTTTCTATAGTTGTGTTCGGGAAGAGTCATTGTGGCTGGGTGTTGAGATGTGATTGTAGCTGTTGTTGATGCTGGGTATTGAGATGTGATTGTAGCAGTTGTCGATGCTGTTTTACTTCACAGATGGTTGATGTCACTGATTCCTGGTTCAAAGTTCAAACTATAATTTCTTAACATCTCTGATGATTCAATGATTGGTAAGGGTTAGAACTTGCATATTATTTAAGTCTTCTATCCTTTAGGGCTTTGACCTTTGAGCTGACTGTGCTTCATCATTTTCAATGATCTTAAACATTTGGACCGGGGAAGGAGTTTTAGTAGCTGTATGCTTGGGTTGCTTGAGCATGTTGAAATTGTACGCCTGTTACGTTTAGCTGGTGCAGTTATCTGCAAATTTATACAGTTTTGCTGATAGCATGATGATTCCTGCTACATTGGGCTGTGCACTCTAGTTGGTTTTTAATCAGTGGCTGTTGCAGCCGAGTGCAAGACCTAATATTCCGCTGCACTGATTCAAAGGTGAAACCTGCAATGCTGTGACTTATCTTCTAATCATGAATTTGTGCATGGTAATGTATATTGTTTTCTTCTGCTTCAATAGTGCCTCATTTAATTTGAGGTTTATAGCATGTCAGCTTGTGTTGCGTCATGCCACGATTCCTTTTTGGGGCATCTGGTTGTGACTGTAGTTTTAAGCTGATAACCTTTTGCTTTATATTACAGCATGAGTTCGTGGCTGTAGCTGTGAAGTGATAGCTGTTATTTTCTTGATTGGTTGTTGATGAGCTTCATGCTGATAGCTACTGATTCGGTGCCACTCCTTTTGGTGTTGTTGGGCAATGCCTGCTTTGCTAGCTGCAGTTGCAGCTGATACCAGTAGATTTATTTTGTTACTATCCTTTCCATTTTATTTTGTGCAAACCGAAATTTTCTTCCAAATTTTATGCTTTTTAGGTGCATTTACTTGGGGATAATTTTTTTTTCGCTCTTTTTTTTTTTTTTTTGGGGGGGGGGGGGGGGGGGGTGCAAGCCATCTGGGTCCTTAGATAGGTTGGATGATAATATTTAGGTTTATTGTTCATATTTTGTTGCAATTTTTTTTATCTGTGTTTCTATGAAGCTCTTAAGCCGTTTCACTTTTCTGTCTATTATGTTCTGGTCTACCACGGATATTTGAATGGTATCAGCATTTGAGTTTAAGCTTGATTTTCTTCTCGACCTTATTGCTTGGATACTGATGCATGTTCATGGAGATTTTTTATTTTTTATTTTTATGCTTGTTAAGTTTTCTTGGTTGTGGGGTGCTTTATGTAGGGCAAAGGGAAAAAAGATCACGCCTGATGCTAGGGTTGGCTGATATTCTAAAGCAGGAATCCCCATAGGTTAGATATGTGGTTACACCTTTAATCTCCTTGGTTGCATCCGTAGCTGTTAGAGCACTATGGTAATCGCTCATGTTAGATTCCAAGTAATGTACCCTTTCTGAATTGTGCGGAAGAGTTGGTTTTCTAAAGCGGGGAGCTGAAGCCTAAATCCCCTTAATTATTTTCAGAAGTTCTAGTAATCCATGTGAATCACCATTGATTGATATGTCTAAAAGGACTAATGAGAAGTGGATTTTCGCACAAGTGGCCATCTCGGTACTGATCTTTGATCGATAAATGGTTAAATCTGTTGAGGGCGCCAGGGATCTCCAATTCCAAATTTGCTTTTATTACTTTTCTGTTACTCTCCTCTCTGAACCCAAATTTGGTTTTATTGTGTTTCTTTTAGTAGATCATGCTTGGAGTGCATTTTGTGGGGAAAACAGCAGTTCTTGGGGTCATTTAATAACTTTTATGCATGATCCTGAATTCCATTATTAGCTTCAAGATGTTTAAATTTTGACTTTTAAGCAGGTGTAATTTGATCTAGTCCATTACTGGGATTGAAACTTCTTTTATATATATATATATTCTACAATATTTATAAAGTCCTAAGTGAGGTTTTTTTTTTTTGGGTTGAGTAATTGTAGTTGAGTTGATGTTCAAAACTCTACATGTAGCATAGGGTTGACAAATCTCTAATCTCTAATTTGTTTTGACTGTTATAGTGCAATGTTTAAATATCTAATGTCGCTGTTCCGCCACGGTAAGCATTCTCTTTTTTCCAAAATTCATTTTTCTGATAAGGAACCAAAATATTTATATTGCGGGCTACCCACTCCCATGGCCCAGACCAAGCGACTACAAAGCAATGTTTAACTGACGTTCAGCACCAACATGACTTTTGGTAGCTGCATGTAATTATCTCTGGTGATTATTTTTATTATCCAACCCCCCCCCCCCCGGGGCCCTCTGTCTGATTCTGTTGAAATTTGGTGGCAATCGACTGACTGCCATATCTTCTGATTTTTTCTTCCTTTTTTTTTAAAAAAAGGAAAATTTTTCTTTCGTTGTCTTCAAAGATCCAATCTTCTTATTTTCCCTGCCAACAAAATTGAAAAATGGGAAAAAGTCTCAGTTGACTGGTCGGTGCTCTCTCATGGCTAACTACCATTACCCACGGATTCATTATATGGTAAGTTTTTATTTATACTGCGAACTTTCATTATGTTTGAGTCATTATAATTATTTTTAAAGATGTGTGATTTGTATGTTATGAAATTTCATGAAATTAGCATATATTCTATTATTACTGTGCAATTAAAATTTGTAGATTGGATTCAAAATGCCGTTGCTTTGAAGTGCTACGGTTGGGAAATTTTCTATGGTTGTGCTACAGTGAGAAATCTTTTCGTGATTTTAATTAACTTGTTTAATAAAAAAAACCCACCGCTTATTGTGATTTGTGAAAAATAATAATAATAATAATACCGCCTGATGAACAAAGCTAGGCTATAAGTAATAACCGCAGAGCCACAGCTGAAGCTAGAAACGCGGACGGGGAGGAGCCCTTGACCTTCGTTCCAGTTCTCTCTGTTCTCTCTCTCTCTCTCTCTCTCTCCATCTCTCCCTGCAATTCTCAACCGCTTCCTTCAGAGGTCTACTCGATGATCTGAAAAGTGTGCTGCTGAGTTTGGAACAGAAAATCTGAAATTTCAGAGGTTTGGAAGTTAATTAGGTCGCGTCGAAATGGTTGGACCGGTACTCGTACCCGATGGAGGAGCCGCCGCCGCCGACGGAGGATTCGATGGCGCCATCACGGCGTCGGTGGTGATCACCTGCATCGTCGCCGCCTCCAGCGGACTCATTTTTGGCTATGACATTGGCATCTCAGGTAGGTTCGTGTCTTTTCATTCTTCTCTTCTCTGTTTTTGGATCGATTGTTTCAAGAGAATTATTATGAAATATTTGTTAAATCAGTGTCTTGTGCTATTTTTTTTTTTTAACCCCAAAAAATGGATTAGAAGAAAGTTGTTTCGAAGAGAATTAATTTCTTTTTGAACCAAATCTCAGATAGAGATGTGGTTTCTTTGTTTGGCAAAGGCCCAACCCACTAAATTTGGTTTCTTTCTATATTAGCATGACCCTCCTGAGATCGGAAATGGCTATAATGATTTTCAAAGCCACATGTGCTCACAAAAGATAGATGTCCTCAGTTGTGATAAATAAAGTTTCAGACGTGATTTCATGTTGAATCTTGTTTTGATCCGTATGATCTTTGATCCTTGCTTTTAAAAATAAATTGATGCCTCTAAATTATTAGTTAACTTATGCCTGTATTAAGAAATATGTTAGCTCCTAAATGGGAAAGTATTTTTAAATGGTTTGGCTGCATCACTTAAAATAAAATCTTATCTGATCTCTCCACTTTGTAAAATTGTGTTTATTACACCCGTTTCACCTATCATCCGTTGAACCTCATAATATCAACGCCCGAAAAACTGCAATTTTCAGCGGATTTTAACCTGAAAACCCCCCCTAGAAAACTCAATATCCCGAATTGAGAGACAGTGGATTAAGATTTTCAAACTGAAGCTTTCGAGTAAAAGTAAGGTATAAAACTGTGCTGCTTTGGAAAGATTAAAAGGATAAGGGGAAAAGGAGAGGAAAAGTCCATCGTAACATGAAAAGTGAGATAATTTTTAAATATACAACTTTTTCTTTTTCTCCCTCAATGATGCTTTCTCCACAAGCAGCCACTGGTTTCCACTAAGGTGGAAGGAGACAAGAGTAATACTATTTGTATATTTTTTATATAATTTTTTTACATAATAA
The DNA here is from genome assembly GCA_034195605.1 of Santalum album. Taxonomy (NCBI): domain Eukaryota; kingdom Viridiplantae; phylum Streptophyta; class Magnoliopsida; order Santalales; family Santalaceae; genus Santalum; species Santalum album. The sequence goes on along the minus strand of CM067259.1, from coordinate 7,277,239 downwards.
TATGTATAATTATTTATTATTATTTGATCAAAATATTACTTAAATAAGAATCACAAATACTCTAAAAAAACAAACACTAGAAACGTGAATTGGCGAATGACATGACAGGGGGCGTGACCACAATGAAGCCATTCCTGGAGAAATTCTTCCCGTCCGTGCTCCAAAAAGCAGCAGACGCCAAAACCAACATGTATTGCGTGTACGACAGTCACTCCTTGACAGCTTTCACTTCTTCACTGTACATAGCCGGACTCGTCTCATCTCTCCTTGCCGGCCGCCTCACCGCCGTCGTGGGCCGCAGGAACACCATGGTTCTCGGCGGCCTCAGCTTCCTCTCTGGCTCCGCTCTCAACGGCGCCTCTGAAAATTTCCCCATGCTGATCTGCGGCCGTATCTTGCTCGGCTTTGGCGTTGGCTTCACCAATCAGGTCCCTCCCACTTTAAAATTTTTTTTTTTATTCGTCCCTCTTTTTAAAACGTTAAAACTCAATTTTGATCAGATGGGGCAAAATATAAAGTACCCTTGACATGGAGCGTACCAAAATCAGGCGGGCCACTCTTTATCTTGATCCGTCAGATTTGTTAAAAAAATCTCAAATAATATATGCCTGCCTGAGGGGATGATAGCATAGCACCTAAATTAGTGGATGCTATTCAGTTTTTCGGTTCTTATAGAACAATGTAATGAACATAAAGGTCAACTTTATGAAACTATGAGTTATTAAAATATTTTTTTATTAAATTTATATCATATAAATTTTTTATAATTTTATTGCTAAATCGTTTGTGTTCATGAAATTATTAAGTTGTCATGGAATTATTAAGTCTTATAATAGCACTTCAAATGTTACCCAATTTGGGCCAGCAAGAATATTTGACTGACAGAGTTAGGCCCCGCGCAATCGATTTAGGCCCGTATACTTTTTGAGATTTTAGTCCATGGGCCGGGGTTGGTTAGTTAGCCCATTTAATTTGGGCTATGTTAAACCCTTGAATTTGGGCCCATGTTACATATTTAATTTGGGCTTACATCAGGCAACTCCGATTTACCTCTCGGAAATGGCTCCGCCCAAGTGGCGCGGTGCCTTCAACACCGGCTTCCAGTTCTTCATCGGCGTGGGGGTGGTCGTGTCCAACTGCATCAACTACGCTGCGGCACGGGTCGAGTGGGGCTGGCGCTTCTCCCTCGGCTTCGCCGCCGTCCCTGCCCTCATCATGACCGGCGGGGCGCTCCTCGTGCACGACTCGCCGAGCAGCCTGGTGGAGCGAGGCAAGCTGGTTCAAGCCAAGCTGGCTCTCTGCAAAGCCAGGGCCACCGAAGCGGAGGTCGAAGCCGAGCTGGCAGAGCTGATCAAGCTGAGCGAAGCCGAGAAACTTGTGAAGCAGGAGCCGTTTTGGACCATCATGGCGAGAGAGTACCGGCCCCACTTGGTGATGGCCGTTGCCATACCGTGCTTCCAGCAGCTCACTGGAATTACCATAATAGCCTTCTACGCGCCGGTGCTGTTTCAGTCAGTCGGCTTCGGGAATGACTCGGCTCTCATCGCGGCTATCATACTGGGCGTCGTCAATCTCGTGTCGATCCTAATATCGACGGTCGTGGTTGATCGATATGGTAGGAGATTGTTGTTCAAAGAGGGAGGGATCCAAATGTTCATTTGTCTGGTATGCTCCCAATACCATCCATTACTCTCTCAATAAAATCATTTAAAAACATTTTTTTTAAAAAATAAAAAGTCCTCAATAATGTCTTCAAATTTAAATCATTGGAACACCCACGCACTCCTAGCTTATCTTTTCAATTATAGGAGCGTTTAGAATCGGTTGCAACGGTTGACCAAATGCCTGTTATGACTCAAACTTATGGTTTTGTGAAGCTGGTGGTGGGCTGCATTCTGGCCGCAACAACCGGCGATGGGTCGAAGCCAATACGAAGGGCGGACGCGGTGCTAGTCCTCGTCCTCATGTGTGTCTACGCCGCCGGGTTCGGGTGGTCATGGGGGCCTCTGAGCTGGCTCGTTCCCAGCGAGATTTTCCCCTTGAAAATCCGGCCAGCTGGGCAGGGCATAAGCATCGCTGTCAACTTTGCCACCACCTTCGTGCTCGCGCAGACGTTCCTAATGATGCTATGCCGCTTCAAGTTCGGCACCTTCTTCTTCCACGCTGGATGGATCGCCGCGATGACAGTCTTCGTGGTGGTTCTGTTGCCGGAGACGAAGGGGAGGCCTCTGGAGTCCATGCACGTAGTGTGGGAGAAACACTGGTACTGGCGGAGGTTTGTTTCTTCCACGCCAATAGACCGTTTTGAGTATTAGTTCCACTCTTTCTTTGGTTATTGGTGTTGCCCATAACCAAAACTCACACCCCTTTTTTTTTTCCTTTCTCTTCCTTTCGATTAGTTTATAATGAATGCCGGTACATGTAGAATAACATTGCAAGCTCGGAGCTTATGTAAGAGAATTTCAGGTGAGAACAGAAGCCGCCTTGGTGTGGGCTAACGACATGGGCTAATTTGTTATTATGTTATTGATTGGGAATGAAACCCTAATATTGTTTTCAAAAATATATTTAACAATCTAGCAATGTTACTTATCCCTGCAAACTTCATCCCTGATCAGCTTTTATACTCATATAATGAGGTGGGTTTCACGTATGCATTGATGACCAAGTTTTTTCAAAGCATAAACCTATATATTAGATAGCTGTCTTCAAACCTAAGCAGTCTTTTTGTAGTACTTGAAGAAGATAAATAAAAAATGAATCGATTCAAAAATTGAACATAGATGAAACCTCTAGCTGATTTGGAGGGTTAATTGAAGGAGAGATCGGAGAAAAGGTAAGATACGCTTGCTAGCCAATCTGGTTCCTCTATATTTAAGATGAGAAATGCACTGTACACCTCATCCATGTATACCTGAATCACTTCCTCATTTTCGTCGCCGATTTAATATATACAATCACGGTATCCACCCCTTCACCACGCACAACCGTTGCCGCTGAGCCCTCGATGAGTTCGATCATGTCGGTCTAGTAAACTGAGATCCCGGGGCCTGTCCTTCCCTTTGATATCTCCATGAAGCTTATGAAGGAGGCAACGTTCTCAGGAACGCGAACACATACATGACCCGAAGCTCGTTCGCCGGGTCGAGCCACTGGATCCCTCCTTTGAATGGGCGACCGTTTTTGGGTGCGCTTGATGATGTCGATCTCAAGAACCGGAACACCGATGGCGGTGCAAGCGATCACCTTTCCTTTGATATTGTGCCTGCATTCGTTCGCAAAGAATTTTTTGGACTTGGTTGGTGTGACTGTATTTAGCAATTATAGAAAAACTTGAACTCCCATTTAGGAACATAGTTTGTAAAGATTGAAATTACTTTGCTTGAAATAATCACTGTGCAACTCATTAATCACCACAAATACACGAAAATATCCTAACCATTTATTTAAATTTTACACTTATCATTTTGTCAACTGCATTACTTTATAAAATTTTATTCCAAGCAAGTTTAATAAAGATAAAACTTAAATAAATAGTTATGATAGTTTTTGCATATACAGTGACCATCTATTGGTAAGCTGCAGAGTATATTTTTCATCCTAAATATAGAAGGACATGATTGTTCACATCTTTTTATCATTTTTTCCCCTAAAATGTTGAATTTGGATTGGACTCCTAGGAAAGTCGTGGGCCTTGGCCCAGAAAATGTTTGGGCCTCATTGTTTTTGGGTCCGACCAGGCTAAGCTGCCCGTAGCGAACAAGTAAAGAGGGGAACGGACACGCGAAGTACGTGTCCTAGACTGGAATGCATTAAACATATACTCAGAGGAGCAGTTTCTAATATAAGCAAGGAATTTAAGAGAGAGCTATAAGAGTAGCGTCTGACAGTTACTCTCATCATAGTATTAGAGTAAGTGATTGAAGAATTACAAATGAGTTTCGCAAGGAGAGAAAAAGAAGGCTTCGAGTTATAAATGAAGGGGGGAAGAGAGGGAGTAGTGTGTGCGTTGAGAGCATTTAAACAGGCACCGGTGGTGGCAGTAGTAGTAGTGATGGAGAAGAAGAAAGGTGTTGACGAAAGTGAGGTCGTTCAATACTCATCTTCCTTGAATTCAGCATTTAAGTGAATTCAAGATGACTTAATGGAGGCAGGTATAGTTACTACGTCCAACTCTCTCTCTCTCTCTCTCTCATGCAAAGATTTTCTACATTTCGTTTGAAAGTAATCATGTAGAACTTGTACAACCGAGGAGTCTCCCATATGATATATTGGACGCGCGCAAGTAGTCAATTTTCTTACGCAACAGAGTACACAAAGGATTCTGATTGATTAGAGTCAGTCCTAGCATTATTTTTAGAGTATATTAAATCTTAAAAACATCACTCCAACTCATGAGAATTTGGTTTTTAAGACTATTGATTTTAAATTGATCCAACACGGGCAGCTAGTGAGAACCTACTTAGGTGCTCGATTAAGCGTAACATACCGTCTATTTCTTATACACAGGATGGTTCAACTACACGAAATGGTGCACCTAAAGGTGCAACGAGATGTGCATGAGAGCTAGCCCACCGTGATTGAAATTGAGTCAAAGCACTGGCAATTGAATTCATAGCCTAAATATAAATCTAGCTTCACGTTTATATTGTAATCCCCTACAAGTTACATTTTACTAGAATAGTACTCTCTCCGGTCCTTCCAAGTGAAATGAGATGACAACTACAAGTAATACTTATTCATAAGCACCAATTATACCTCTCACTTCATCCATCTCACGCTAAGGGGAGACGAAATTCAAAGGTAAAATCCTTGCAACGGTCGACATTCAGTGTTTAGTATAAGATAGTGATGAATTGTCCTCCTCAATGTGTGAATGACACTACCAAATGAAAAACAAACAATCTGTCTGAAGTAAGTTAAAAAGGAATGGAGCAGAAGACAAGACACAATTCCCCACCAAAACTATCAAGTATGCATCCACTATTTTCAGTAGATTGAAGCCTAGCCTCTTAAATTATTGGCCTACTGAGGGATTTGAATTTGGGTCACCTGAACATTACTAATATTTAGTAGTGGTTAGTGCTAGAGAATAGGAGTTGAGAACTAAGGCTCTCATTCTAGAAAAAAATTTCATGAAAATTTGGTCATTTTAGGTTGTTTGATTTACATACTAAAACTTTACGCTTTTGCAAAAGAATAAAGTGAAAAGTGTATTATTAAACATGTAAGGAGCGTGGATACTATTTAATAATACAATTAGTGGGTTGGGGCTCACTTTTTTGTGCTCATTTTCTGTGCACCAAAGCTTCAATTAGATGCATATGCAAAACTTGGGAGTTAGCACCAAAAGGGGTCACGTCATAATCCTCCGCCACCACGCCTTTAGTTCCACAACATTTCCTCATTATAAGTGCAAGAGTATGAAAAAGATTATAGGTTTTAAAACTCGTAGGATGTATGTGTATTTACTAATTAAAAAAGCAATGAAAAATAGAAATTTCATTTAAGGGTCAGAAAAAAGAGAAGCAAAAGGTTATTGTAGTTTACATTAGAGGAAGTGGGTGTGCTGGAAAGGAAGAGTCATGTCTGATGAGGCTCATGGGATTAATTGGTCTTAATGGGCGGAGGAAGGCGTTGGGACAGAGATGGAATTGAAGGTGCAATAGCGTTTCTTTACGTGATAACACATTGGGGTTGCTTGATGGGAAGGGGATGTGGGTGTGCTCAAAATTAATGGCCAGGGAAGGGAGAGATGTTGAGTGCTTTTAAAGGTTCAGTTATTTGGGTGACCCAATTCTGGAAGTTGGAGTTATTATATTTTTCATTAAAAGACATCCCAAGGGCATTCAAGACCGTCCTCAGCTGTACAGAGACCTTCCCCCATTAATTCTCTCATATCACCAGCCTCTTCCTCTCCTTAACGCCACCGCCCTCCCCTAATAACTACCCCAAAGCTTCAAAATTATATTAACACACTTCCATTTTGACCCGCTACTTCTCTTTTGAAATTGGATCGACACATCATTTGTGCCACAATCCGAAAGAAAATTATCCCCTTTTAAGTACCGATGAGCTACTTGCAACTGCTTGCATAAATTCTAAGATAAAAAGAGGCCCATGCTTCCATGAAAGTCGATATTATTCATTTGATGCATCTGAGCGGATAAATATTGATAATTTTAAATCCATCAAACAGCAATGGCTTTACTAGTATATTCTAATCGAGTTGAGACACCAACCCGAATTGGAAACCTAAAAGACAGAAATTTGTTTTTGGGATTCTCACGTTGTGATTGAAAATCACGTATAACAACTACGGGGGTGCAATTGGGGGCACATTAGAGTTTATGATAAGGTCATGGAGTTGGTTAGGAACTTCCGATCTAAAGCTTTGTTGAAGGGGCCCTTTGAGTTGAATAGTGAAGCATTTGAAACCGTATTTGAAAAGCCACACCTAGAAGTGAAGAAAAAGAAGATCACACGCCATGAAGACTGCGGGGCCCCCTTAATTCTGCCCCCTCTTAATTACTCCCTCACCCCCCAAAATTAAACCTCTAGCTTTGCAGGTGCGCCTCCTCGTATGGCTACAACTCATCACTCCCTATAAGTTCACAGGGAGAGAAGCGGACTAAAGAAGAGAGAAGAGAGCTCTTCAGGTGAAACCATGGTTTCTTTCCAAACACCCACTTCACCAAATCAAAGCAAGGCAGTCCCAGAAACGGATAGCTTGTCAAAGAAGAGGAAATGGGAAGATGAAGAAACCGGTGGCAGAAGCACCAAGTCCATCTCTGGATTCGAGCTTTGCTTCGACACTCATCCATTGCCACCAGAATGGCAACGATGCCTCGATATTCAGGTATATGGTAATACTTATTTCATGATATATGCAAAAAGACATGGAGGGAGTTATAGAGTAAAAATAACTTACAGTGCTTTCTTCTTCTCTTGTGATCACAGTCGGGGGAGATGCACTTCTACAACACGAGGACGCAGAAGAGAACACCGATGAACCGAAGAACAAGCCCGGAGCCGGTGCCAGGTTCAGGCTCTAGCCACATGAGATTAGACCTGGAGCTCAACCTGCCATGTGGCTCCATCGAAAAGAACCACACAGTTAACCATAAATCTTCGAGGAATTTACTTGTGAATTTGGAAAGGTTTAAGACTAAGAGTTCATCGGGACTTACGCGTTCTCCATCATGGTTGACAACGGATGGGGATCAACAGGAAATGGTAACTGCAGTGTGCATGCAGTGTCACATGTTGGTTCTGTTGTGCAAGTCTTCTCCTTCATGCCCCAACTGCAAGTTCATGCACCCACCACTGCAAAACCCCCCACAACTATTCAAGCAGAGTTTCAGTCTTTTCTGTTAGTAAGATTGATGTTAGAACCTGCTGTTTAGGCTCCACCCCTTATCACGAGTGTGTAATAGCCTTGTCATATATATAAGTCAGTATAATCTAAATGTTCAGAGGCTTAATTTGCTTACTTTTTATCCAAAGTTGCACGGAAACATGATGGCTGGCTCTACAGCAAATTTGGAAAGAGAATGTAAATTTAACTGAATATGTTAAGTCGGAGTAATGTACTAAATAAAATCCAAAAATCAAACGTGTCAACATATGAATGGAGGCTACAGTTGCAAAACACTAGGATAATTATTTTATTGCCCTCAATTTCTGCCTTGACCAACTCAGCTTGTCCGGATTTGGTTTACTACCACAGTAATGCTACACACGCCCCTAAAAAATCACAACTAAATCTCAAAAGTTTTGATGCGTCAATATGGATGGAGGGTAATTGAGCAATTTCATTGAAACTACTTTATTGCCTTTATGTATTTGTTGATACCTTAATTCTTTTTTTTGGGGTTTAGTTGGATTTGACTGGATGTATTCTTATAATTTCATTGATGATGCAATTCGAATGGTGGTTCTTTGAACAGAATTTAACAAACAACGGGGCCCCTACAAGGGATGCATGCATTCATATTAGTACACTAATGTATTTATCTTTCCAACATATTCCCTGTTCAAATCCAAACCAAAAAAGATTGACTGCATTCCTGAGCCTACATAATTATATGATCACATCCACCTTCTGTGAGTAAACCATGAAGCTGCAAAGAGTTCACTAGAAGCAATGTGAACTAACCTCCACAGGACCCATCAGTGAAAAGGCATCACGACAGATGAACAATTAAACTCCCGGTCAAATGCATTTATTGACTTCTGTCCTGTGGTCCAGTTTCATCCATTTGGAAGACACCACCCTTCCCTGTCCCTGCAGAATCACAAACCATAAACAAAGCCAGTCCTTAAACATTATTATTTTCCATATTGAAACAAACCAAATCCCTTGAGAAAATTGAATGAGAGCATGCTCTACAGTCCCTCCCTATGCTATGTAATACGAGAAATAATTTAAAGATTTTAGACCTCGATGAGCTGAATTGCGTAACATAACAAAGCAAACAAAATCAAGTGACATTAGCAGCTCTATTGTCACCCTGCTGTGGTTGGTTATAACTTCTCGCCTATGTTACCAGAAATTACTTGGACACAAGCAATTACCTTCCCGAAGCGACAAATCCTAACCAAGGAATATTTCCATTCCAGAACACTAGATGTGACATTCCAATGGTCAAATTAAAATCTTGTTTTATTTTGCATAATTTACCAAATGAGAAGTTATTATCCAGCCCATTCCTTTCCCTTTTTCCAACCATTAGTTTTTTGGCAAGTTCATCATAGAAGCACAGTCTGAACAATAAAACATCAGATAAAAACGTGCATATGTAAATACACCATAGAAAATATTTTCCATTCCCAGAGTCAGCAATATTTGTACCACTTAATCAAGTCAAAGAAGCCTACCCCAGCGTTTTATGTTACATCCCATGCAGCATCCTCCATTCCAGCCTTCGTTCCATGTGCCGTATCACTCTAACCTAGCATCTCACCTCTGCAAGAGTGCTGGCCTTTTTTCTGTTTTGTTAGACTCAAGCTTGTGGGATCCATGAAATTTTGAAACAGCCTAATCATCACAATCCAACTTTAATCAATTAGTTTTCACTCAGAATAAACACAATGGCAATAAAAAATAAAATAAAATGAACAAAAAAATTTTGTCAGTAATTAAGCTTTGCTATCAACATAGGATAAATGCATTCAAAGTTTAATGGATACTAGCCACTTATATGAAACGAAGTTCGGCACAAAGACTTAAAACAGAGAAAAGAGATCATTCCACAGAGAGAACAATAAAAGTGATAGGACTCTACAGAATAGAATCAGCATCGGACCAGTTTAACCAACAATATTTTCATGGCCTGTACACATTCAGACATGAACAATTCTAGGGTTTTGGCTTCCCTCTCTGCAAGACAGTCTGCCACCAAATTCCAAAGCGTGGATTCAGACCACAGACCACGCTATTACGATTTTTAAAATACGTGGGATTTACAAAAAAAAGGAAAAAAAGAAAAGAAAAAACAAAGGTCCAACACAACACTAGCATAGTGCTGTAGTTGCCCTATGCCTTACCAACCAAAGCATTTGACATAATTTGGATTCCTTTAAAGGAAGAACTCGTTGTATTAGTATTCTGCAAAATTTGCAATAAAATGAATGGACCTGCTAACAAATTTATTAAAATATGAAAAAAAAAAAAAAAAAAGACGAACAGTTGTCACATCTGGTTATTTTCACTCCTTAAAGGGTAACAGGAATTCGCCAAAAAAAAAAAAGAAGCCTAATCTACCATAAATTAAACACAAGAAACTATGAGAACACTTACTAAGATTTCAACATAAATTCACCTCACTAACGCCAGGTGATCAAGAGAACCAATAGATATTATTTCTTGAAATTGGATCAAAGCATTTGTAATAGATAAGTATTCTAAAATAACAATACTAAGGAACAAAGATGTGGGTATAACAAGTTCAGTTGAAAAGAACATGCATGCAAGAAGAACAGAACTGATCGTAAACAAAGAGTTTACAAGAGGCTACTTACTTCCTAGACCAAGTTGGGCCAAAATGATTATCTTAGGCTGGAATGATCATGAAATGACATAAAATCCATAGTATGGATCATAACCAGCCTATTACTAATCTATAAGCAACTTCTTGCATGAAGTGGAGCTGACATGAAGAACCTTGGACTGCCCCGAGTTCAATTGCTATTTTCCTTGAGGCAAAGTTTTGCGAGTTTGGGAGGAAGTCGAACAAAAAAGAAACTCACAAACAAAAGAAGAACCCTTACCGCATCAGTGAATTGGCAAACAAATACTTTAGTCAGTGACTGAAATGGGCTACCTGTGCGATTTGCTTGGTCAAACTAAAAGCTTTTTGAGACAGAAAGAAATGACACCTCCATGATCAGGTTAACCATTTATTGAAGTCTACCTGAAGACACTTTGGTATAGTAACATTCTTTAAAACATGTATTAAAAGGATAATATAAAAAAAGAAAGATCCTAGACCTAATCCCCCACGAGGGCATCATAACCTTGATTCATTACCTAAACACAATATCTTTCTCTCAACTACAAGACTTGATGTAAATTCAAAGCACAACACTGGTCGGCAGCTTTAAAATAGAAGATCATATTTCAGTACTTCCATTTAAGCAGAATGGTCCAATTCTTTTCATCTCAACAAAATTTCCAAAAAAAAAGAAAAGAAAAGAAAGCATGAAGTACTACTTTGATCTTCAAAAATCCACAATGATTCAATTCACAGAATATTTATACGACTTTCTTGGACTATGAACAGACACACACACATACAAGTATGAATGTATATGTACATCAGTATATGCACGATTTATTTAATAAAAAAATAAATTAAAAACAAGTTAGTTCCAGTCAAGTTAGAAACATATCCTGGAACGCTGAGCTTTTCCGGCATCTGAGATTCCATCTATGAGTTTTATGATCCGGGAGTAGAACTGAAACAAAGATAAATGAAAAGTGATGAGAGACTGACCAATTGAAGATGAGGGAATGTAGGAGAGCTTGAAATGTTGGTTCATCACATTTGAGTCTCGCAGCCGCGTAGATGAAGGCGGAAACACTCCTAATTTCCGATTTCACGGTTGTGATCCTTGTAGGATTTCTTGTAAATCCATGGATCGGGAGAAAGAGAAAGAAAAGATTGATATAATATTCGATGGGAAAGGGATGAAGAAAATTTTACTGAACGGAGCTAGGTGTTCGTTCTCGGTTCTCTAGGGCTTCTTTTCGATTTGAAATTAATAGTGTAACTTTATCATATTTCCGAAATGAAGATTCCATTTTCTCTTCTCCTTTTTTATTTTTTTATTTAAAGGCGGATAGATTTGCGCGCCAACAATTCAAGTACTCCCCCCCCCCCCCCCCCCCCCCCCCCCCCCCAAAAAAAAAAAAAAGGGGGGAAATACACGTAGCGCTTTCAAATTCCAATTGAGAGAGAGAGAGGACAATCAGATGGAAACTGAAGACGAAGCTCTGGAACCTCAAATCATCACTCGTTGTGCGAAAGCTGCAATGATGCTCTCGTCTCTGAAATCAATCCCTAGTCGCCGCCTGAAACCAGACAAAGATGATGACGAAGACGTAACAATCTATCCTGACCTCTCTCTATCTCCGCTGGTGCGCATCGATCTCTGTCGCATTCTCTCTTATTACTGACTCTGTTTTCAGGAGAGGGAAATGTTGAAGACTGTGGTGAAGGATCTGAAGCTTGAATTGGTGAGGCAGCGCATGAGGAACAGGCGTATCAGGCTTTGCGGCTGGGTTGAGAGGGCTCTCCTGGTCGTGGTGCTCATTTCTCTTTGGACGACTTCCTCGAAGCTCGCCCTGATACTGCTGCTCTGATTTGCGACACTACATTTTTCCTGCAATTATCTCATCTCGTGAACATGCTCCCTGAATTTTCAATATGCTTCTGTTTGTTCCTTTATCAATCGCTAGTTGGAATTTTCAATCGCAGATTTGTAGAAGAAGCAACAGAAAACTAGTACTTGCCTCATATGACAACATATTTTCTCTGTATTTTGTTCTTGCGGGGAAAGTTCATTTGCTTTATAAAGTCATCTCGTCGCCTTGCTGGAGTCTCCGATGTGAAAACGTTGAGGCGGGACTCTCCGGTTCCTGCGACTCAAACCGGACCTTATTCGGGTTCTCGTGAAGCACGAGCCCATTTAAGATCAAACTGACGAAAGATCATGACCACAGTCAAGACTGGCCTAACACTGGATCAATATTCAACATACTTTTACATTTTGTTTAGATTAAACTTCTGGGGATCACAGATGTGTGGTCAACTGCAAATAAATATGCTTCCGTGAACTTATAAACACACGAAGCATCGGTACCGTTGGCTTTTGGAATTGCTTAGGGTCTTCAATCCTCAGGTGGTTTAAGGATAAACATTTTGTGTCTATTTTTTCGGATATGGATCACTTCAATTTGAATGAACTTATAAAATTTGATAACTTTACTAAGATTCTTCTAATCTCACCCAGCCAGTCCAAAATTTAGATCCACTCAATTTTTATTACCCAATCCAGCCCACGACTCCTACTCAGCACTAGGCCCTATTATACTTGTGCCCCAGTTCCACCCTCGGGGAAGCAATGCGTGAGAACAAGAAATCAGAACCATTTCAGAAGACCATTTTAGTTACAAGTGACCCATGTTACGAAGAGGAGTAATTGAGAGTTTACAACCTTGAAAATTTAGGATAAGATCAGAATACACCTAAACAAAGCCATCTAGATCATCTGCGTATGGATACTGATCATCTAGTGAGCCTCCGAAAGCAAATCAATGGTGAGAGACTCCCTTCATTTGTTCCCTGCACACAATTATATTATATATTAAGTTGCACAAAACAGAGTGAAATGCTCTGGCACTGCAATGTAAGTTGAGAAAAGCATAAAATGATCCGCTGTCCAATACATATGGCTATGGAGAATTAATTGTCCTACAGAAAAGTAGACAATGTGGTTACAGCCTCAAGGAAGAGAAAAGTGGCTGGGGAACCATGAAACTTCTAAATTCTAATTCATCTTCCAAAGATTCACCCAAATTTGTGAGAGCATTGTTCTATCAAGTTGCATGAAGAGTTCTAAACTGCTAACTGAAACATCAATCATTATTCTTAAGAAACAAAATGGAATTTTAAAAATACAACTACCATACACAACTGTGGGCAATTCATATCGTACTTTAATTTTCTGGGAGTTTTGGCTCTTGGAGTGTTCATGCCACTTGTTTCTTCTTGGGTGTCCTGAAAAGGTAAATACAAGGAGAAACGGCATCAAGACATACTAATCTAAGCAGGCCTGTCATGCCTGTGCCCCATTTTTCCTCCATTGTTTTTCCAAAATCCAAGTACTAAATTATTAGTGTGCTTCTTTTTACCTGGAATGTCATTTAATTGTAAATGATGGATACAAAATTCAAAAAATTTAAAATTCTGATTTCAGGATTGTGGCATAATTGAATGCAATTTATTTCTCTACCGCAGGCCATTTGTACCATAACTTTCTGTGTCACAACGGAATTATTAACTCAACTACTTTGAGAGGCGAGAAAATTTTGTGTGCTTTGGGTGTGAACTCAATGACTCATACAAGCATCACAGTTGGAGTATACATTTCTTTTTTCCCATTGAAGGAGACCTTATTCACAAGATTCTAGCTTGAGCAAGGAATAAAAATCTTAGCATCAAAGAGATGAACTGGCAGATCAGAAAATGCAAAGCCCAAAAGATAGGTCGGAAGCCAGCACTTTACTGACACAAGGGGGAAGCTGGAAGTATACCCTTCTTCAGCCTAATTGAATGGTTTATGCTTGCCAAGCCTATTCAACTAAAATGGAAGGTTATTTTTACCAAGTCCAGTATACTAAAAGAGAGCTATAAGAAGCAAGCTTTCTGCAATCTAACCACACCAGCTTTTAGACAATCAATAACAAGGCTTTCAATAGTTTGAAATTTTAAAATTCCGAATACCGCCATGTGATTCATTGTCTAAATGAAGTTAGGGAGACCTAGCCTAATATTAGAAATGTGCCACTCTAGGATACGAAATCATTTGAGGCACTGCAATATTTTCTTGTACTTTTCTATAAAGAAAAGTACCCTAATATAACCTACTATGCTTCAGCTTTGCTACAGGTGAAGAAGCTACTGGTTCCCGCTCCGCTATTTTCAGCCACTGGGCATGCTCTGGCCTCTCTCATCCCTGATCCTAGTTCAGGTGTTTAAATTTTATTAAACATCATAGTAAATATTAATTTGTAAATATATATATATATATATATATTCACTTTGGGATAACCTGGCCAGGTCCCGATGATTATTCTAAATCCAGCCATCCCATGATTTTGATCTATCTTCAATTTTAGTTATCCAACCAAGCCATATGATTTCTACTCAGCCTAGCCCCTATTAGTTTTGGGCTGGGAAAGCACCAGGTCCGTGCCCACCCTTAGTGAAAAACCACTTCACTGAGGTGATGTACATATCAATCAAAACAAAAAAAAAATGTGCCACGTAACAGCAGAGAGAATCAATAACTCATAATTCATTGCCAAAATCTTTTTAATTAAACATGAGCAAGCAAAGTGGGATTGGGAGTTGGGCACCTTGAATATTTAGGATCAGAAAACTTCTAATCAAAGGCATAAGGATCATCTGTGTATGGATTTAGTGAGCCTTCTGAAAACAAATCGCCAATGTTTGAAGGACGTGGCAGATCCCCTCCCTTGGTGGCCTGCACAGCATCATAGATCAATTACTTGCAGAAAGGAGACTAATGACTTGGCACTGCAATGGAACTTGAGAAAAACATAAGATAATCATTTGTTAATTGTATAGATGACTACCCTAGAAGAGAGTGGTAGACTGTGTGGTAAAAGCCTGAGAGAAGAAAAACACAGCTGGGAAACCAAATAAGTAATTTCAATCCATCTTCTGAGAACTCACCCAAATTTGCGTCTTCATTGTTCAACCAAATTGTAGAAAAGAGTTGTTAAATATGTAAAAAGTACCTACCTATCTTTGTTTATGTTTTTCAATAAATAAATGAAATAAATAAGGAATCTGAAATTCCTGTTCATTCATCGTATACTTACCTTGACAACATTTCTGGGAGTTTTGGCTCTAGGGGTGTTCATGCTCTTATTTTTTCTTGGGTCCTGACAAAATAAAGACAACAGAACACAGAAATCAAGATATATAAAAATATAAGCAGCCTGTCAAGCTTGTTCTCCCCCTCTGAGCTTCCATGGGCATCTCTAAAACGTTTACATACCGCATACATCACCATGCTTTTTGTTTTCTTTTGGGTTGTAATTGTTTTTCCATTTGATGTCTCAACCTCGTGTTCTTGGCGAGTTACCTGCAATATAACAAAGTCAGTCTTCAAAGGCAGGTGTTGCAATAAGGCAAAATTAGTAACAGTTTACACATGAATAGACGTGGGGAAAGCAAGACTCTTAGAGTTAACATCATTACTAGGAATCTGAACTGAAAGACCACTGTGTCACACACTTCTAAGATCTGGAACATCTTGTAAGGAAAGGTAGTTTACTATATGAACATTCAGACAAGAAAAACCAACCAGAAAGCTACTTTACCTTCCTCCTATGCTTGGGAATACTCAATGCACTACCGGTCTTCACTTCCTCTACCTTCTTCAGTGAGTTCGAAACTGGGGTTTGTGATGCCCTCACAAAAGCTGAATCCTTTAAGCAATACATAAATATATACATGAATATGATACCACACATTGGAATTGAATGTAATAACTGCAGAACATTCTTTCACCTCTTCCTCGTTTCTTTGCAGAGCATGCTGATGTCTTTTGCCATCACTAGAATTTCTCATCTTGGTTGATGATATGGAATGATTCTACAATTAAATGAAGTTAATCAACTTCACCATATTTTGAGATTTTCTCTTCGCTCGGCAGAAGACAATTAATATGCCCATGCATAATCTTTATGGTATTCTATGGTATTTCAACAAACTAAATTGATAATTCACACTTCAAATCAAAAAGTTGGGTAAAGGCGAAACCCTGTTAGTTCCCACAGCATAACAAGAATGTGAAATCAATATTTTTTACCATCAATTTTAATTAATTTTAAATGTTGACTGAAGCTCCTTTCCTTTCTATTGAGGAAAAAAAAAATAGAGTCTAGTAATAACAAGACTTCCACTAAAGTATATTTCTAAGATATCCTCCTTTTTCTCAAATCATATATGATGCACTGTCTGCCAGATTAGTAGAAAGCCATGCCAAGGAGTGTGATGCAATAGTTAAAGGAGTTAAATAAAAAATACAGGTAATCCACATTCTGGCAAATAGCATCTCTGCCATAGCAACCATTTATTTTTAACAACAGAAGAAAATTAGTATAGATATAATATATGCATTATTACCAAATAACCTCTTCACCAAGTTTCCATGGAAGATGGCAAAAGACTGTTTAGGAAATAAGGGAAAAAGATTATTCTCCTCCAAGTTTTTCTACAGTAGAGCATGGGAGAACAAGGCAGCACATACTTGTTAAAAATTTCTTCTATCAGTTCAGCAAAGCCCTCTGGCTCTTAAAATCACGCTTGTGGGGTAACCAAAACTAAAGCTTATACATGTTTTCAAAATTTATATTTCAAATGTCTTCAGCACAAATCTTTGGATTAGATATAGTTAAGGATAGCATGTCACACTAGGACATTTTTTCTACTGCATTTTGGAATATTACCCAAAATAAAAAAATCTGATGAGGTTAGGGTCCTATGCTACTCCACCATTTCATGATCTCATGATTCCTGCTCCATAAACTTACCACAACTATACCATGGAAGCATAATTTGTTGGACTACTGAAACAGACAATCCAGGATATTTTCTTTAACGAAAAAAAAAAAAAGAACAATCCATGATATTTTTCTCATACCTAAGTAAATGGCACAGGCACCCAAAAAAAAAAAAAAAAAACTACCTACTTTCAATGTAAACTAAAATAAAGAACTGGATTCTGTTTCGCAGTCACTAAACTGAACTCATAACTTCGTTCACATGACCAAAATCCTTAAGAATGTTGCAAACTTTAGGTAAAAGAAGTGATCAACCTTTAAATGGCTGTGTATAGTATGTCCATGCCAGCCATATCAAGTATATGAATGGAAAAAATAGAAACAAAAAACAAGTCCAATAAATTTTGTCCGTTAGAGAGAGAACGAAAAATCCAATGTTTATACACTGCAACCTTTTTTGAGTTCACTTCTTGGTCCTCTTGTGGCTTGACACCCATTACTTTCCATTGCAATTGCAGCAAAGCCCGCTGCCTGTCCTCCTAGAACACACCATAATCTAAATCAAGATGAGGTACAAAACATACAATAACACATATCAGATTGCAGTTATATAAAAGTATGTACTTTGGACTTCTGGACATGCAACTCTTCTTGAAGCTTCGTATTTTCATCTTCATGCTGACACCTCAAAGCATTGATCTGAACTTCATGTTCACTCCTGAGTTGCACTGTTTTCTGAATAAATTCATAAACAATTAGCGATCATCATCATGAGGCTTCAAATTGTGCACTAGAATCTAATTTTTAATCTACTACCTCTCTCAACTCATTTTCAGCCTGAAGCTGGACACGTCTCAACTCGTCACTGAAGTCAGCTTTAAGACTCTGTTCCTTCCTCTCATGCTCTCGCTGAATGTGGCTGACCTACAAAAGGGACAAATGATGGTTAATCCAGCATAAGCCAGTATGGAAGGTTTAAAACTCATTTGTCTATCCTCAAATAACATCATTATACAGCAAACAAAATCAAATGTTGATAAAAATGAGCCTCCAAGAATAGAACATTTTTTCCCACTAAATATATAACACTACAAATATAGGTGGCAGGCTTGGAGGTTTTTCAGTTCTTCCTTTATGGTATTAATTTGTGATATGAACTTACACCATAAATTGGTAGATGTTGCATAAAGCCAACTGTTAAAAACCCAAGAAATTTCTCAACAAGTAGAATCATGAGTAAAATGATCTTATCGAGTATTTATTAAGGGTTTTTCTACACCATGGCCAAGGGGTGCATGTTAAAAGTACCTTTTTTTTGGAATGTTCACATTTCCAATGCATTCAAACAACTTTTGTGAATTTCAATGGAATGATGAATATTTCTATAATATTGTTAACATGTGCCCTCTGGACACAGGTTAGAAAAACCCATTAATTAAATTTGTAACAAAAAGAACTAACAACAATAAGGCTTTTTAATCAGTGAACTATCAGCAATAACTTAAACTGTCTTAACCTCAAGATACATACCAAAGCAGCATGCTCCTCCTGAATATGAATTAAGTTCTGGTTTGATTCCTCCTTGCATTCTGCAAGTTTTTCTTCACATTTCCTTTCCACCTCTTTGACAAGTTTTTCTACCTAAAGAGTCATGATAGGTAAGAACATATAAGTGACTAGTTTTTCCACCTCATGGTGACAATCATTAATGTCAAACCTTTTCTTTTTCAAGATTAACAATCTCCAGCTTTTCCACCTCATACTTCCTCCGGATATCATTAATTGCCTGGTTGAACCTCAACACGTGTCAATTCAAGGAACCTGTGCAATCATTAATAATGTTCACGAGGTGAGTGGTAAAAGAAGACACCTGATCATTCCTCTGAGATATTTCTTTTAGGTGTCTTGATAATTCCAATTGTTTATTTTCTAGCATCAGATCATATTGCTTCTTGTCGTCAGCAATTTTACTCTCAGCAGCAGCAAGCAAGGCCTGTATCTGCAAGAATATCATGGTTTCATTCTTAATGTCCAGGATGTTGCACCTCCAGAAGAGTAATAACCAAAAATATTTTGGCAACCTCTGATTTTTGATTTTCCAGCCTTTGCTTCCCCTCATTATGTTGTTGAAGAAGCCTTTCCTTCTCCTCCAGAGTCTTATCTAGCTGGCTGATTTGAATTTCCATTGAATCCACATATTGCTCATGCTTTCCAATCTCCTTTTGTAGAATATCAATTTCTTCAGATTTTTCCCGTATTTCCCCATGAAATTTCTCTGCATTGTCTTTGCTCTCAGATTCAACTGCTGACAATTTGTGCAACAACTCTTGCTGCGTTTTTCAAAATAATAGGTTAGAAGTAGGATAAATACATCCTAAGATAAATGACAAATTGACAAGCAAAACTTCAAACCATTTTGTTTTCAGACAATTCCAAACTCTCTGATAGACTCTCATTCTTTTCCGCTAGCTTAGAAACCAAGTTTTCCATTTCAGCCTTCTTAGAAATCAGCGCTTCCATGTCAGACTCCAAATGCCGAATCCTTTCTTCTGCTAATCGGCATTCCTCTGCATGCTGTACCATGACAAATTCTTGTACCTTCTGGAGTTCACAGACTTTGCTCTTCAACTCCAGATTTAATGCAACCACTTCATCCTTTTTTGTTAGATTGTGCAGGAACTGGTCGTGGAGTTTATTGTATTGCTGTTGAGCAAGCTTGGTTGCAAGGTCTCTCTCCTGCTGCAACAACAATATCAGAGCGCCATAAACAGCTTTTAGCTCAACAACCTTATCACAGAAGGACAGACTCTGTTTATCCAACTGAATCAGCATTGCAGCCAATGCATGAACCAATCCTTCCAGCTCTTTAATCTCCTGGAGAGCTTTAGTTAATTTGTTAGCGAGGTCATCACTGATGGCTTGAAGATCACTCTTTTCCTTCTGCAGGCTCTCGTGACATATTCTTAGATGCTGAAAGCTGTCTCCCTTTGATCTTAACTCAAGATGCAGGCCTCCCAATTTAGAATTCAAACTCTCTGTGGCCAACCTACTAGCTGCTAGAGTGGCTTCAAAATGCGTGATCTCATCATCTTCAGGAAACAAAAATTAGGAAAACCCTATCTGAGTTCTTCTTTACAAATATAAAGCAGCAAGAATGATTAAAAAAATAACTTTTGATTGACATACCTTTGCAACTAATAAAGTCCAGAGATTTCCATCCCAAAACCTATTGGCATTGGCCTCAAGTTCTTATTAATTAAACTACTAGGATTTAATTACCCAATGTAAGACAGTATTCTAAACACACCCTTTCACATGTGGCATTATCTAAGCCAAACACTGTGAAAAATTTAAATTTGGGCATGTTGGCAACATTTAAGCCATACATGCTTAGATTGCCTGCTCTGATACTGTGATGTTTCCTTTCCAAAACCAATTGTCATTGAGTGGGGCAGCCCTAAGATCTTGTTAATTAAATTTCTCAGCTTTGATTTCCCAATGTGGAACAAAACAGCCACCATGGTACTGGCTAAGAAGTCCATAAGCTCACCTGCTGCATCTACTTCTCTCACAACAAATCAGTACAGCTAACTCCAATCACTGAACGTAGGAGGCTCTTCAAAAAGCTCATCAATTCCCAAAAACAATAAAAAAAAATTTGTCCTTTATTATTTCATGCAAGATTGTGGTGAGGGGCATAGAATGGCGAGTTGTGCTTCCAATCTGAGTGCATGACGGGTTTTATATTTCCAGCCTTCATTTAATTTGTTAGGAAAAAAAGTGCTCACTCTTAGAAGTTTCTCAGATGCTTCTTCTCATTTTATTATTTCTTTATTTAATCATAAGCTCAGGCTATTTATATGTTTAAGTTGTTAGTTATAGATTCTTAATGTCCGTTGGAGGATTTTGTTGCTGCATATTTGTTATTTAATGTCTTGTCGGAGGATTCTTAATGTCGGAGGATACTTAATAGGCAGTTTTTGGTCTTGTTCAATCTTATATTTTATTATTTTACCCTTGTTATTGTGCATAAAAATGTGTGACAACCTTGAGTCAAGACAATTTAGAAAAGATTTTAAAAGCCAGAGGATATATGTGACAGAAGAACCTCATGCGTGAGCAGAGAACCTTATTGTTGTGACGAACGGCGGAAATAAATGGCAATCCAAACAAAACGAAAAGAAAAAACCAAAATTTTTTTTGATCGGTAAAAGTTTTAAAAATAAGAGGGTGCGCCAGGCCCATGCGGTAGTGCAACGTAAGGGCGACGCGTGAAGGCCCCAACAACAAGCTGTTGAAATGGGCCTTCAAGATTTATGTCCACAGGTGAAGAAGAAGAAATTCCACTATCACAAAGAGAATTACAAGAGTTCAAGATCGACAAAAACTAAAACACTCAAAGAACTCGCTTCTCTCTCTTGTATTCGGAAAAACTACAATAAAAGAAAAAATCCTAGTGGAGCCGGAAAAATTACCCAAAACGAAAAACCCTAGTGGGCTCGTGAAAAAGGATCAAAAATTTTCTTCCAAATTGGGTCGCACAAAATTTTCCGGGTCGGACGAATCGAGCCAAAATTCAGGACATACTTAACACTTATTAAGAAATAATCCTGTGGAAATAAACCAAAGTGCCTATGTTTGAACCTCTGATGTAGGACAGTGAGGGGAAGAAAGACCTAAGAAGAAGGGGAGGGAAGGAGAAGAAGGAATTAGGGAGGAAGAGGAAGAAATAGGGGAAGAGGACATTGAGGGGAAGAAAGACCTAAGAAGAAAGGGATGGAAGGAGAAGAAGGAATTAGGGAGGAAGAGGAAGAAATAGGGGAAGAAGAGAGGAAACGTAGAGGGAGAGATTGGGAGACCGTATTTCAAATTCAGAACTGTTAAATCCAATTACAAACAACCAATGCAGCTCTGGGAAATAAAAAATACAACACTAACCCAGGAAGTGTTGTGATTTATCACATAACCCATAAAATAAAGACTTCCTAAATAATGCTAAATAGACTGTAAGTTTTAAATTATGACTGACTCTCAATTGGTCAGAATTATTTAATAATTCATCATAAATTAGAATTCCTTTGTCAATGTTCCTCATCCAGGAATGAAAAAGGGAGAAAAAGGAAAAAAAAAAAAAAAAAAACATAGATAATGGACATTTATATGCTTTCAAATGTAGGGATGTCATTTTCAAATGTCATCCCTAAAAGAGGAAAATTTTGAAAACAGGATAACATGTAGAGAAGTGCATAAAAACACTATTTTCATATACTTTCAGGGGCAGTTATATCATTAACCTTGTATATCTGCATCACTAACAAGCAGCCTGTCACAGATAGGCTCCTTAGAGTGGGCCATGCCAAGCTGACTCTTTAACGTGGCCCACTATAATTAAAAAAAAAAAAAAGATTCATCATACACAGAAAAGGCATAACGGTTCTCAAAACATAAAATTCCACTTAATTATTTTTAATGTGTTTTAAACAAAAACTACTTCTCTCCAAACAGGCAAAGCATTTACTCATTCACTCTTTATAGACAAAATGGAAATGCCTTAAAGATGCACAAGTTTTCATACATGGTACATGTAATAAATCCAAAGCTAATCACCCTTTGACTACTTCTATTTAAAAAAAGAAATCTATTATTAAAAACAGATAAGATACATATTCTAACAAAAGTATGCAGCTGTCCTTTTAAAACTTTCAGAAAAAATAATGGGAACAACTTCTCCATAAAATCAAACTTTTTTGAAAGATTAAGACAAAATTCCTGGCTAAATTTTTGAGATAAATCTAATTTTTACTCAATACAGAAAAGGTGGACTCGGGAACATTCTGTCCTCCACGGGCCTCATGAAACGGCCAAGCAGGCTATCCTTCAAGTTTTTCTTGATTGGAATGGCATCAAATGCTAATTTGATGGGTCATATTGAGCAATTGGCCTCCTATACATGAAATGAGGGTCAAAAGGTTCAGAGAAGGAAAATGAATTTGGTCCAAAATCTGGTGGGGCTGACCTAAAGCAAAAGGCTTTGAGCACGAAGTTTCAATGTAACATTCTTTTTGCATGAAGGGAGCAACTAATATGGGCCTTTCTAACACAATGATATTTTGGGGCACGTTAGCATGTGGAAAAGCCACGGTGTATTTTCTTCTAGCTTCTGCTTGAGGGATGAATTTACCTTAAAGACTCAACTGACCATCATGTTCTAAAAGATTGTCTAATGAGACAAACTAGCCCAAACCTATTTTAAAAATTAAGTTATTTTAGTTGTCTGGAAATAGCACAAATAATCAATCTGTACCTTTCTCTTTGATGAGATCTGCCACTCTGCGCTTTTCATCATCAATAAAAGTCTCCCTTTCCTCTTTCTCAATTCTGAGTTCCTTCAGCTCATTTTCACCTAGACTCGAGATTCAAGGCAATTAAAGAAGATGGGTCAAAATTCAAACAAGTCACATACAATGCAGAAACAAGTCAAATGCATCATAGAAGCATGCATTCTCTTAATTTTTCAGCACCTCCACGGCCGATAAAACAAGAAAGTGAAATCCCTTTTAAATGGAAGAGTAGTCAATGAAGAACTCACGAATTATAGCAGTTTCCTCTGCCGATTCTAGTTTTGAAGACAGACTCTTCATCTGGTGATGCAAACTCTCTAGAGCGATTGATCTCATTGATAGTTTGTCCTCAAAGAACTCCTTATCTTTCTCAGCTATTAAAATATTTTTACATATAACAAAGAAAAAAGAAAAAAAGGTCATAACTGAATAATTAGAAGGCTGCAATCTAATAGAAATAAAAGAAGACCTACCATCCTGAACTCGACCAGCCAAATGCTGTAGAGTTTCTGTTAATTGATCACATAAGGTCTTTGTTGAGGAGAATTTTGAGTCCAACCCTTTCCAGAGCTTCTCATCTTCTTTCTGCTTCACTTTAAGCTTTGCATTTTCGTTATAAGCACTTTGCAGTTTTTCCTCCAATGTACGCAGGTGGTCCACTGACTTCTTAAGCTTCAAATTCTGCAATTCCCACGTACCAATGCATGAAAATAAAGAAGGCGGTGAAACCCCAGGGAACGGAATGGAATTAGGATTTATTGCTGAAATAGAAGTGGATGGGCCTGGTTCGATAGCACATCTCAGAATCTCAAAATACATGTGTAGGAAGATAACTCAACAGGAAATTCCATTCAATGAAAAAGAAGAAAAAAATTATCAGTCATAAGCCGAAACGAAAAAGGAACAAAACTCGCACACATGCATACAGAGAGAGAGAGAGCGAGAGAGAGAGAGAGAGAGAGAGAGAGATTATCACTTACGGCCATCTCGAGGTCGCTTTTCACAGACGCTTGTTCTTTAACTAATTTCTCTGAAATTTAGAAATCGATAACATAACACGCGATACACGATCAAAAAGTTCCAAAATAGCGCAAGAATATTGCAATAGAAACCTGCAGTGATTTTCAAATTCGCGAAGCTCCCAGATGAATGAGAATCCGAAGACGAACGAGAAATCATTGGGACGACCCTCGGAGTTCTTGAGACGGATCCAGATAAGGATTTGAACTGGTCCAAACTCTTCGTCCCTAGAAACCCTACCTTCTGCATTTTCCGCAATTGAAGAAGAAAACCTAGGAAATCGTTCTCCTCCTTCCGCGCTCTCGTGGGCTCTCCGAATCTGCAGTCAGCTCTCTCCGCGCGAAGGACTTGAAATGATATTTCGCGCGCGCAAGCCCTATTTATAGTGTTCGGGTTGGATTGCCCGACTCCCGCTCGGTTATAATAAGGCGGTTAGGGGCGAAACGGAGTATTAATTTCGGTTAAAATGTTTTACAGCAAAGGCAATACCGGTTTTGGTTTATTTTGCAAATTCACCATACTGATTAGATGAACTTGAAAAGAATGAAGGGTATTACGGATCTTCATACAATTTTATTATGTGTGAATATCTCAAGATATAAATATTTAAAATAGTTATAATAGTTCTAATATCTTAATAATCCACAATGTAAATGATAATTTAGGATATAATGAATGTGATTTGTCCTCTTATTTTGGCTTGCTTCACCCAACTTATAGGATTGAAATTTACAAAATGAACATCAAACAAGTCAATATAGGGTATCACAATGAAAATTTTTTAACTCCATCACAATGTAAACATTTTTCCCTTTAGTGTGACATAGTAGGCAACTTAAAACAACAGGATGGAAGGAATGACCCATAAAAATAAATAAAAAATAGAAAAGAAGAGGGCATGCCAATTTTTATTCAATTTCTCGTATGCGCAAGAGACGAGCTTAGGAAAAACTAAAATAAATCTAAATAATAAAACTTAGGCAAAATGTTATATTTGGTCCCTAGCTTATTACTCATGCCCTGTTTGACTGCCCAGATAGGATAAGAGTGGAAATAAAATCTGGTCAGATATAGACAAGATAGCTATCCAGCCATATAAAATTGTTATCCTATCTCCCGTTTGATTCGCAACATGATAAGTGAATAAGATAAAAAATAAGTCTTAATTTTTTAATCGAAAAATTAATTTTCATACATTCATATAATCTAAAATAGAAAATCATTAAATCTTGTCCAAAATGTTAAACTATTAAACCCTAAAAAAATTAAAAAAAAATAAAAAAAGAATTGAGTATACATTCGCTCTTAGAGTTGAATCATCTCAAAAATGTCAAAAAATTAGTGAAATGCAAGTAATTAGATGCAAGTAAGTTAATAGTTAATAACAAACTTTATTTAAAAAATCGAGTAGTATTTTTCTTAAAGGCAAATCATATTCAAAATGGCAAAGAAAATAGAAAAAAGAAGGGAAAATGGAAAAGGAAAGAATAAACAAGGAAAAAAATGAGTGCTTTTTTTTTTTTATTCCTTTCCTTTATTGTTTTCCTTTTTTTTGGTGAGATAGATATAATTATTAGGACTTCCTAGATAAGATTGTATAATTATGGTATAAGCTGATTAGTGGACCCAATTAAATGGCCTAATCTATTGTATAAGCCTCCACCAAACACTTGATAGAACTGGAAATAGATTAAATAATCCAATCCACCCCTCTTATACGGCTATCAAACGAGGCAACAATGTTTAATTAGGCTCTTAACCTTTTATTTTATCCAATTAAATCCTTAAATTATCTCATCCGATCTAATTTAGCTTAATATACTAATTCTGTTTACTTATATCCAGTTGACACCCTAATGTGATATTCTTTCTATTTATTTTTTATATGAAAATAAAAATAAATGTAAATAATATTTTACGATGACATGGGTCTTTTTTTTATTTTTTTATTTCTTCTGAAAAACTCAAATAAATAAAAAAGAAAGAGAGCTAATAATATATATTTTTTTTATCACTCTATAGTGTTAATTGGAGATCAGCATACAGGGCAAGTATATTCCGTCGGACGCAGGCTAAAGGAACAGTGCGCGCCTCGAGTCAAGAAAACAAATCAGAATCCGTCATTTTCCTGGGAATTCAATGCCTACTCTCTGGCAGCTCTGAAGCCTCACTAATCCGATTAGAATTGAAAACCAACTGATGCTTATGCTTTCGACCTTCAAAACCCTAAAACCCCAATCTCGCTCCCAATTCTCAATCTCCGTCAACGCCATCGTCGTCTCACGCAATGCTGGGAGTGGACGTGTGGTTTAGGGACAATCCTTCGCTCGATCAATCTCAGAGTACACCTTCAAGTGATTCGAGGTCGAATTTCGTCTTCTTTGTTGGTGGAGGGCTGTTTCTTGAATCCACGGTTTCCTCCTCACTCGTTCACTTCATATCATCGAGATGTTCCGCAAAGGTTAGTTCCAGTTTGGTTTCGTCTACTCACGGCCGCCGGAAGAAAGGGAGTTTTGGGTCTTTCCGGCGGGAATATGGGGGATCGATGATCTTCGGCGGTGGCTTTATATCGGTGAGCTTGAGAAGCGATGGTCTTGTTTCGGAACAGAAGGAAAATGGAGATAAGAGCTCCGCACAGGCGGTGGCATTGGAAGGAGACAACTCTGCTGTGGCGAGGAATGTTAAGAAGAAGAAGAAGAACGTTAGGCTAAGGGGCCGTGGCGCGGTCAACACCACGAAGCATCTGTGGTCCGGTGCGGTGGCGGCTATGGTATCCAGGTCCGCACTCTATTTCTTTTGGGTCTTTCCTAATGGCAAAGTAATTTAATATCCATGTCTCTAGTTTGCTGGCAACTTGATATGATTCCTTTAATGGCTAAAGTGAATACAATTTTTGTATACCAAAGAAAGAAAAGTAATTATTTAAAATGCTTCATGAAAGATGCCTGGCACCATTTGGGCACTTTATTCTCATTCTTACGTTTGTCTTGTTTTTCCAAATTGCCGGAGTAACGAGTTCCAGATTAGGAAATTAATTTTTATTCTTTGTTGCCTTTTTATGATTCCTTTTTACGTATTTGTCCGGAAATTGTACTAGTTCGTTGGTACAGATGTTACATTCTACTGCATTATTGTAAATTGCCAGGTATGCGTTTACTTCATTAGGTCTCTTTAGTGTTTCAACATTTCCTATTTTATTTCAGTAGCTTCCTTATTCTCTTTAAATTGCAATGTAGTTACTAACTACCATGCAAAGTTGGTCTGGACTACTTGACAAAAACTGCTAGCTTTTCTGCAAACAGATTGGTCAATGTTCCTTCTTTTTGTCTTGATCAATACTGTTATTTCCCTTAAAAAAATTATGTACCGGTCGAAGAGAGGCACGCATAAACATTAGACTGTCCCAATGTGCATTTACAAACCGGATATGTTGGTTTTCTTTTGCTGCCATTTACATTATTCCCGGTATGCCCTTCTAATCAAGGACATTGGGTGGCTATTGAAGGGTGTTTAGATGCCTTCTAGATTTGGATGGACAAACTTTATATTAAATAGAATTTTAGTTGAACTCGTAAAAGATAGATGAGGATAACCAACGCATTAACTAGTTGAAGCCAATTGAAGCATGTTAGTGCCTATCTTACCGAGGCTGCTATTCCTTGTAAGCGTTTACATTTTGGCAACTGATTGAGCTACTGAGTATATGCTATATTTATTGTAAAGAAAAGAAAAGTCAAGTACTGAGATAGCTCAGATTATTCTTCTTTGGGTACAAAACGACAACTTCTTAAATTTTTCACCATCTCTCATTACATGGTTGCTACTTTCCCAATGGATCTATTCAAGAAATTGAAGTTCTCCATTCGAATGCTTTGTTAAGTGCAAAGGGTCCTTAAATGCATATGGGACGTCCAAACCTGTTCTTGTTTTTCTTTCTTTCCACCCATTATTAAAACAACTGTAAGAGAGAGATTCTTGCAACAGAGTTCATAAAACTCAAGATGGAATATAAATGGAGAAATTGCATATTTGTCTGCAGATCCGATGTCACTTGTGGAGGAAAATTTTTTGCAAGCTTGCAATTTCTTGGCTATCATTCAACTCACTTGCACATATGAGAAATATTTTATTTTTGCATGAAGAGTCTCCCAACATTGTAGGTGTAAAGTTACCATGGTTTGTAGGCCTGTGTTTCTTTTAAATGTTTCAGCGGTAACAAATCTGAACATTATTAGACTTGCTGAGGATGTAAGTTTATGTTAGGATGGAAGGAAGGCAAGCAATTGTAAGCAAAGACAAAATAACAATATATGGGAGTCCTGCTCATTAGGCTTCTCAGCTTACCCATATGCCGTTTCTTTATTTAAAGCGAAAAAATGAAACTCCATTGGGATCTCTAAGAAGGCAATACGCGGAAAACACCGTTAGCACACTTTGTTTCTAGGACCATCAATTGATTTGTCATTCTCTGTATCCAGTTGTTGCCCTTTTGGTTTCATCCTAGTTTGTTGATTAGTTTGTGTTAAACAATTTTTGTTGTTTCAGAACAGTTTTGGCCCCATTAGAGAGACTAAAGCTGGAATATATACTACGTGGTGAGCAGAAGAATCTGTATGAGCTCATCAGCACTATTGCAGCCTCTCAAGGATTAAAAGGCTTCTGGAGGGGTAACTTGGTGAACATTCTACGAACAGCTCCCTTTAAAGCAGTTAATTTTTGTGCTTATGATACGTATAGAAAGCAACTGCTAAGACTTTCTGGGAATGAGGAAACCTCAAATTTTGAAAGGTTTATTGCTGGTGCTGCGGCAGGCATTACTGCTACCATAATCTGCTTACCACTGGACACTGTAGGTGAAAGTTTTGAGATATTTTTTGTCTTATTTAATCCTGTACTTGGCTCTTTTTCTTTCTTTCTTTTTTTTTTTTTTTGCCAACTCATTTCATAAAGTAAATTAATTCATCATATTGAAGGGTGTATACACGTGCAGATTTGTGAGTGTTTATGAGCATATTTAATGTTATATATATATATATATATTAATAAGCTGCTGGTTGGATTGTTCTAGTATATTGATAGTGAAATTATTGTTTTCTGCAATGGATTAGCTAGTTATCTCTTTTTCTGACAAGGAATATGGAAATAGTATTTTCAACAATGTGACCTTTTGTTATTGCACTTAAAAGTCAGGATGATACTTAACATAGCTCATTCCATTTTCTATTCTGCTGGACATTAGAAAAAGGTTCTGCTGTTTGTGCTTGTATTTTAATAGGACTTAACGATCTTGGTCAGTTGGCAACCTGGAAAACACCATGGTCATTGGTTTACCTAGGATGTCATTTGGAATTTCAAACCCTTTTCTGAATTTTCTGTTTGCACGTTACTAGTTATACCTTGCAAATATACATTTTTGTGGCTAGATATGGGCTGGAGTTGGGGAGGGCTAGACTAATTGAGGGATGTGGAGGAGAGCAGTGGTGAAGAGAGAGAACATCCCTATTTTTGTGCACACTGGCACAGATTGGATTTCCGCATTAATCTATTTAGTATATTGTTACTGTTAACAATAATTTTGTGCAATAACTTTTGAAACCTTATATAAACTTCAATAATTGACTATTTCAGATTCGGACCAAGATGGTAGCACCTGGTGGGGAAGCCTTGGGTGGTGTTGTTGGTGCTTTCCATCATGTGATCCAAACGGAAGGGTTCTTTTCCCTTTACAAGGGATTAGTACCTTCCATTATCAGCATGGCGCCTGCAGGGGCAGTTTTTTATGGCGTGTATGATATATTGAAAACAGCTTATCTTCATTCACCGCAAGGAAGGAAAAGAATTCAGAAGATGAATGAGAAGGTGCAGGAACTGAATGCTTTGAATCAGCTGGAGTTGGGACCGATCAGAACATTACTATATGGGGCTATTTCTGGTGCTTGTGCTGAAGCTGCTACATACCCATTTGAAGTACTGAGGAGACAGCTTCAAATGCAAGTCCAGTCAACCAAGTTGAGTGCATTAGCCACTAGTGTCAGGATAGTGGAGCAAGGAGGCATTTCAGCTCTCTATGCAGGGCTTGTCCCCAGTTTACTGCAGGTATGTAATCGAAAGATTCTTTTCTTTTCTTTCTTCCTGCTACTTTAATGAAATTTGTTATAACCCTTTTATTCTGGAAAGGTACATCGAAATCAATTTTTGTCATGATTGTTGACTGAATATTAGTTATCGTATTCTACGACCTAAAACAACTATTACCTTGGTTGGTCTACTTCAAAACTCCCACCCTAATCAGGAATAATTATTCCACTCATGACACTTGGTAATTGCAATTCTTTAACCTGTTTCACTCATGGTCCATTTAAGAATAGCTATTCCTCACCTATCCCACTCATGGTCTATGAGCACAACTATTCCTTACATGGCTCTATTCTTTCCGAATAATTATTTTATTCCCACTATACTCCATTCCATGAACCAATAGCCAGTAGTTATTTGCCACGTTTTCTCCACTCATGATAATTAGTTCTCAGCTTGTCAATAGGGCATCTTAACAAGTGATAGAAACTGTACTTTTAAGTGCATGTGTTCTTGCTAGCATTTTGTGACATGTCAGATTCTGTCTGTTTGCTGTATGTAATGTCCATGGTAAATAATTGATTATTATTGTTGTGATTTGCAGAGTTGAGTGAGTTAAACCAAAGTTCTGACGTCTTTCTATAAATTGTCATCGTTTGCTTCCTTCAGGTTTTACCTTCAGCTGCAATAAGTTACTTTGTCTATGAGTGCATGAAGATAGTCCTCAAGGTGGAATAAACAAGGTGGGTACTCCAGAGTGGGACTAGTTCCAGGTTGTAATTGAGGGAAACAATCAGTCTTTGCATCTGGTACTTACCATTAATGGTAATTTTTCGGCGTCAACTTAGAAAATCCTTCGCATCTGGCAGTTACCATTGATGTTGATGCTTTGTGTAGTATAAAACACCCTCAATCTTAGCTGCCTTTTTTTTATCAAAAAAAAAAAAAAAAAAAGCTCTCCAGTAGTACCAATTTGTTTGTTTAAACTGTATTCATTTGTTACAGACTTTGCCCATTCAGCCTTGAATCAATTTTGAAGGTTCACCTACATGGAGCCCTTCATGTTAAGCAGCAGGTCTTTATGCCTTTTATTTTTTGCTGATTCAAAAGAAAAATGGATGGCACAGGCAACAACGCCACATGGGAAAAGCTTTGGTGCCATACCTCAGCAATGTCTTTTTCTTGCACTGGGAAAGATTTTGGTACCCTAGTTTTGCACTCTCGATGCACACGTTGGATGTTTAATTTTTCTATTCTGTACTCAGAAATTGATTTGCGTACCATAGTGATGCAATCAAAAGGCGTTGTAACGGTGCCTAAAATATTAATTTGCACTAGGTCTGCAATGCAGCAAAGAGTACAGTTTTGAATATTTTTAAGATATACATACAGCAAGTTTTCCACTCATTGATGTGCCAGGCTTTAAACAAAATTCACAGAGCCAACCTTTTTTCGAATCAAAATCTAAGAGCAGATAAATAATGTAAATTCACTCCAGAGGCAGTTCGTTTAAATTATGAGGGGTTTCTAGGGTTTTACAGAGGAGATTCGATTCCCATCTGAATGTGATCCATACATGAAGCAATAACATAAAAAAACAAAATAAAACAAATCAGATTACTAGAACAAAAACCCTAACTCAGCACGAACTCCCGGCCCCACCTTGCACAACCCCTACCGTAAAACAAAAGAACACCTGGGTAGGTGTTCTCGGTTTTGAGCTTCAGACCTCATCCTCGTGGAGGAGCATATTGGGAATCCCCTTATTAACAGGGAATCGACGGCCAGTCTCGGGGCAAAGAAGCGCACCTTCTTCGAGGTGGAGCTGGAGGAGGGCGTGGTGGAACTTTTCCAGGAAATCATCGGAACCGAGCATGGATGCATCGGCCTCTTCGGGGAGATCGGAGTATCCCATAGATTTGGACGCCTCGGCGAGAGCCTTCCACTCGATCTTGGGGAACATGTTCTTCAGGAAATCGGGGTTGAGCTCCACCTCCTTCTCCACCACCTTCTCCGCTTCGATTCGGAGGGGGAATCCATTCTTCACGCCTTTGATGTTCGAGGAAAGCATGTTGTGCGTCAATAGCCTCATCTCTCTCCCTCTCGATTAGGGCTACAGGTGCAGGAAGAACAGATCGAGGGGGAGGGTTAAATTATGCCTGCCACCGCTGGTTTGGGGGATGACGAGTAGGAGGAACGGCGCCGTTTCTTGTTACGCGCGATACCAGAAGTGTAGCCGGGCTGGGCCCAAGCTCCTAGGTATCGTCAAAGGCTTCAATCTTAGTTTTCCCCTATCCATGGCCCACGAATGGAAAAGCCCAACATCTCGAAAACCCGGTGGTTCCGGCCCAGTTGGAAGCTCAATATGGTTTGAAGGGAAAAATGCATTTAAAGTCCCTTAGAGGTGAGGCTATTTTGCACTTTGAATCCGAATAAAAGGAATCTTTCATACTCCAAAGCTTATACGAATGGTCGCTCATTTTAGTGGACAGAATTGAAAGCATTTATTGTAGTTGGAAAATTTTATTTTATTTTCTTAATATTTTTAATTGATTTATTCCGACTTTTTCCCCAAACTCCCTCTTCGTATGTGCAAATATAAAACAAAAGGAGGGTGACTCGTCATCCCAAAAAATATATATATATCAATAGAAATAAAATAGAAAAAAGGACAGTCAACCGCGTTTAATTGGTCAAATAAACGTCCTTGCTAAAGAAAGGTACGAACATCAGTGGCGGTCGGGAGTGAAAGAGACAGAACCATTTGTAGTGAAAAGAAAATGCGAAACCATGGAGAAAGCTTAAAAGTAAACGGAGGACTTCCTTTCTAATACCTCATATTAATGATTTATTAAAATGAAACGTTTATATCTCATCAACACGAAATCCATTCACATAATCACGACGCATCGTTGACTTTAGCTATAGATAATTAGTGGCGGTTTATGCTTAGCTAAGAGGGGTAAACCTTTTTACACAAATTATAATAATATTTTAATTTTGCGCTTAGTCAACGCATTCAAAACTAATTCCTTTTTTTTTTTTCTTTTTTTTTGCTGAGCACGTTTACAATGGCATTATTTGTTTTCTTATTCTGTGTGCGTACAAGTGGTTTTCCTAAAAGAGGAAACGTTTGAAAGGTGTGAGTAAATGTGGGAAGGGAAGGGATAGAGAATGTGACTGATAAGGGAGGGAGGGTTTACAGTTGAAGAGGTTTTATTTATTATTTTTAAACCATTGAATTCCGTATTGTTTAAACTGTAGTCAAATCTTTAAATTGTTTTTTTCTTTTTATAACAAAACGTGATTATCAAACTATTATCAACTACTTATACATAACCCTGAAGAATAAAATCGTGGTATATGCTTAATTTTCTTTTTCGGAATTTAGGATGTACTAATCCACAAAGGATGCTATTAATACTAACTGAATAGTGGTATATGCTTAATATTGAATACGCTTAACACTTTTAAAGTTACTGGCGTGATTTATAATACTTATATTTAGCACCTGGCGAAAATTCAAATAGTTTTAGTTGGCTCAAACTCGTGTCTACAATCCTTAAAGTTCAATATAAAATTTTGAGGGCTAAATTTTCAATTTATCGAACACAACCTAAATCGTACGGTGTGAAACCAATAATGACTCCTTTCTAGAATCCTGAATATACAGTTTAAGACAAAATTAGTCAATCATAGACATGATTTTTATGTATTCCTATGACTCGAATTGACTTCACTTAGAAGTAATCAACTCAAAAACTTTATCTTTACTAGATTTGTATAAGTGAACTCGTCAGGGTAAAACAAAATAATGATAAATCTTGTGTTCATTACATAAAATCTGATTTCATAATTTGAGTTGACCAAACTCACCATAAATATAATTTATTTATTTTCCAATTATTTTTTAATTTTAAAATTTAAACCCTACACGCGGTTGAAAATGCTTTTTACTTTACAAAAGGAGAAAAAATCCAATCACGAGAAAATAAAGGAAAAATTGCACATAAGATCCTTATATTCACATTCAATTATGTTTTAAATCTTAACTTTTATTTAATAGCATGATCAATCCCAATGTCTTAAGTTGTTACAATTCAAACCCTCCATCCAATTTTTCTTCATCCACATCAACGTGAGTTACCTTTTAAAGGGACAAATTCGGCATTTTGTTCCCCTAGTACAAAAACTTAATTTTATAATCCTAATTCGTACGATATATTTATTGACACTAAGAAAATAAAGATGTTTCACCATTATTTACGGATATAGATGGGTGATCATTAATATCCTTTTCATTTATTTGTTCGTAGATATGTTTTTTGTTCAAACATATACTTTTCAACAGTTCACAATTTCATTACCGCAGGCATCCAAAAATATTCCTGACTTTTCAAGTCTATGGTTGGATGAGAAGGAAGAAAAGGAGCAAAAGAAGAGTTTACTTTTGTTTTCTCAGTTATGCTAGTAAAAGAAGTAGAGTTGGCAAATACTTGGGGAACCAATGGAGAGAGAAAGCGGAGAGATTACAAGACAAAATGACAAATATACCCATTTTAAAATATAAATTATATTATAATATCTTGAAAGGTTAGGATCGATCGTGCGGAAAGAAAAAAATATAAAGGTTTAAAATACAATTAGTTATAAATCTTGTGGTTTTATGTGCAATCCCTCAAAAGTAAAACCTCGAAGCAGCACAAATAAAAGGACTCGACTGAACAGCGAACGCGGCAAAGTCAACACACGTATGCTTTTGATGCAGCCTTTGCCTTTTACCGTTTTTAATCTCTTTCTCTCTTGCTCTCTCTCTCTCTCTCTCGCTCGCTCGCTCGCTCTCTCTCGGAACGGTTACAGCGGAACTCATACAATCCCCGATTCCTTCTTTACAACTCACTTCTTTGTTTTTATCATCATCATCATCATCATCCTCATCTCTATTTTCCTGTCTCGCTTTCTCTTTCTTTTCCTTCTTTTTTCTCTCTCATTAGGGATCGATTGGAGTTTCGGTTTCCCCGTTTTAATCGCAATTCAGTTGCTGGTGGGAATGGATGAGAAATCGGAAGAGCAGAGGAGTGTAACGTCGGCTTAGGGTTTTGAATTTCATGGTGCTGCAGTTCGAGGGACTCGTGATCTTGTTGAGGCTGTGTTCGATCTAAGGAGACTACAAGGATTGGATACTGGGATTCGGTGGGAGGAGTTGGAGGCCTCACGGATTGTTTTGTTCACAGATTATGGATAGGTTATGCTGTTTCAATGCTGCCTATTCGCAGGTGAGAGTGATTTTCTGAACTTCTTTCGTTCCCGTTTTTTGTTCAGTTTTCGGTCCTTTGATTCTTTGTCCTGAGTTTACTTGGTGTAC
Source organism: Santalum album (assembly GCA_034195605.1). Lineage (NCBI taxonomy): Eukaryota > Viridiplantae > Streptophyta > Magnoliopsida > Santalales > Santalaceae > Santalum > Santalum album. Next base: position 7,241,616 of record CM067259.1, on the reverse strand, counting down.
TGGTATTGAAGTTCGATAAGAATTTGGATAGTGTTAGACTCGTGTAATTCCAGAGTTTCTGTGTTTAAGTTGCATAGCACCTTTAGAATCGGGGTTTGTTGGTACTTCAGGTTAGGGTTGAAGAGAGCTTATCGAGCAATTCTATAAAGTTTTATTCATCATGTTTTCCTCCAATTGGTTGGGGGTGGGCATGCTATTTTCTCAGCAGCATGTTCGAAAGTTCCATTCGCAATTCTCTTTTCTTTTACGGTAAATGAATGACCAAATATTAAAATAATAATTAAAAAAAAAAACCCTGCAGGTTTTGTAGAATGGTCAATGATTTGAATCAAATACAACAGTTCCTGTACTGATTTTCCTGCTTTATAAATTCAAAGTCTTAGTTTGCTAAGTGTAAAATTGTAATTAGCATATGTATGAAGGGAGAGAAGGGGGAAAGAGGGGACAGAGTGAGTGAGAGTTTTCTTCCATCCTATCTTCCTATTTTTGTGATGTGTAAGCTTTTTTTCGGATGAATGGTTTTTCCTTTTCCATTTTTTTTTTTAACTATTGAAGATTGATGGTTTGCTTTCACTGGTTAGTTAATAGGCCGGTCCTCATCTAGCTCTGGCAAGGGAAGAAACCCTGAGGGTCTAATCAAATATGGATTCAGCTTAGTAAAAGGGAAAGCAAATCACCCAATGGAGGATTATCATGTTGCTAAATTTGTTCAAACTCAAGGGCATGAACTTGCCTTATTTGCTATCTTTGACGGCCATTTGGGAGATAGTGTGCCGGCATATCTGCAGAAGCATCTGTTCTCCAATATTCTGAAAGAGGTGGATGGTTGTTTTATGAATTGAAACATGTTCCTGTGCACTTAATTTTGTTAACATATTTGTATCAATTTTTAAAGGGCCATCTCTGTTTGTCTTTGTGATGCTAGGAAGAATTTTGGGTTAACCCTGAAAGATCCATCGGTAAAGCTTATGAGAGGACCGACCAGGCAATCCTTTCACAAACTTCTGACTTGGGGCGAGGTGGGTCTACTGCTGTTACTGCAATTGTGATAAATGGTCGAAGGTTATGGATAGCCAATGTTGGGGATTCAAGAGCCGTTCTTTCTAAGGGGGGTCGAACATTTCAAATGACTATAGATCATGAGCCCAACACTGAACGCGGCAGCATTGAGAACAGAGGTGGCTTCGTCTCAAACATGCCAGGTTGTTCCCAATAGCCATACTCCATTTAGTTGCAAAAGTTACCAGCTGCTGATCCTTGGTAGTGCAATAAGGGAAATTTTTATGATGGAATTGATTGGGATTTTTTGCACTGAAAGAATGATTATAGATTGGGCTTTGTGAATATAGTGTGCCACATTAGGCATTTGCCCAGTGGAGCGACCTCTCGTTGTTAAAATTAATGAAGAAAGCAATGTTGTTTTGTTAAAGATGTTTATAAAAAAAATGACCTTGTCACCATACTATCCCCTAAAGAAGCCACCCAATTGTAAACGCTGGAAACCATGATTTCAAATGCTCTGTTTTTTTTTTTTTTTTCTTGTGATTGGTAAATACACATGCACCTAATTTACCAACTATGAGGATTCAAACTCTTGACCCTGGTCATCGTCAGGGGTTTACTGTACATGTTAGTATCTGTAGACCAAGCAATTAATGGTAATTTCGCATGCTTTTTGCTGCTGAAAATCTGAATGTTTACCAATAAAAAACAAAAGCTAAATTCTGCATGCAAAATCTAGAAAACTTCATCTGGAATTACTTAATTTTAATTTCTCTGCCATACCTCCCAAAATAAATTTCATACCTAAGCACTACTTATTTTCTAATGGCTGTTAAAATGATTTTTATTTTATCTTTTAGTAAGTCCATCGAAAATTTTCAATTGCTTTTTGGTCTCTTTGTTTGTAGCATCTTTTATTTATTCTTCAGACCAACTTGCCATCTACAAGGCTATTTAAAATAAATGATTAAAGAAGATGACAACGTTATTATGACTTACCAAGTGCATTTCTTGTTCATGGAAATAATGTCATATATGTCAATAGCAAAGTTGAAGGATGAATAATTATGAGAAAATTGGGTAGGAAACTTGTTAGCAGAAGTCAAAGGCTTCTATTAATTTTGTAAAATACATTAAAATGATTTTCTCCCGTACTGATATGGTGCGTATATAATAATTTCCACTTCGAGAATTTTAATCTCAGGACAACCTAAAATGGGATGAGGAAAAATTGGCATGTTTCTGGCGTTGGTGTTTCAAAAAGCTTTTAATGTCTTCACAATCTCACTATAGGTATTTGGACTGATTTTTGGGAAACACTGTTATCAGAACCCATACTTTTCAGTCTTCCTCAATAATCTGTTATGATCAATTTTGATGGATCTCCAGGTAATTCGGGTAAACTGGCAAGCCTTTTGGGTAAGGGCATGCACACATAGTAGATACTGAAGCTCTATTCTGGTCTGGTGGAAGCCCATGGAGAAGATGGTAGCTTCGATGTCAAAGCACCGTCTCTTGACAACAGTCATTCACCTTAGTCTTTTCTGTCTCATGGGTTACTTGATTAGGGCCAAAGTTCCTTCAAATCAGAAAGCTAACTTGTCAGATAGATTTTACCTAGTTCGCTTTCTGTTGTTATTTTTTCTTTTCCTGTCTAAGTTCACTTACAAGTTAAGGAAGACATTAAAAAAAATTATTCAGGTTGTGTTCTTCTTTTTATGCCAAAAAGAAATATCTTTCTTAGATTTTGAAAGTCAAATTGTTTCCAGTCTGCAGAAGCAGAACTACATTAAGTATTAATAGGAGTGTGATGTGGGTAATGCTGCCTGTCCTCTGGAAATGTGACTAAACCTGCATCATGTTCTCTTTCTGTTATATTGGGTATTCGATGTGTTTATTTGCTTTCTCAAATTGTGCTATGATAATGTATAACCTCTAAACTGGTTTTACTCTACGATTAAGATTCTATTAGGCTGGATGTATTGCAATGGGAAAGGTACTATATTACATTTCTGCAATAATATCTTCTGTATTTATGTGAAGGGTATTCTTGGCTGCTGCTTCTCCTTCTTTTCTTCTCTCATGTCTGTTCCGTATGCGCTTCACATGCCATTGGCCGGGATGGACTAACTTGAAGCAGTTGCTTCTTAACTCAGGACTGTAGGCGCCAAGACCATCAACTGCCCTATTTTTTTGGTTTCCCTTATAGGAAGAATAAGAAGCAAATAAAATATTTAAAAGAATAGTAGTCACATTGACACAACACTAAGTACCATGCCAAGCAGCAATATTGATTACATGCCCTCCAATTACTAATTGATTGTGCTTTTACTGAGATGAGCTCTTCAAATCCAGCAAATTCTTTATCTCATGTGCATGAATGATGAATGCTTAGTTACAGCACATCTTAATTATTATTATTTTTGTGGAAATTTATAAAAGCGGCTGTTTGTAGGACTTACTTTAGCCGGTTAAAGTCACTCTACGTAGTCCTCAGAAGCAGGGATTCATTTGGCTGGCATTCATATTGATTGGGCATGATTACTTGAAGGAGTCTAGACATTATGTAAATTCATTTGTTGATTATTTTAGGAATTGATTCACTGCTTGATTGATTGAAATCACTTGCATGATCCAACGTGGGTATCTGTCGAGTTTTCTTTTGACTTTTTATTTGTTAAAATTTCAAGCACATGGTGTACTGATTCATTTCAGTGATGTCCACGCCATTAATTCTTGTTGCTCATCTTATACAGGAGATGTCCCTAGAGTGAATGGACAGTTAGCGGTTTCTCGTGCTTTTGGAGACAAGAGCCTTAAGTCACATTTGCGATCAGATCCTGATGTTAAAGTTACTGATGTAGATGGTGGCACTGAGATTCTAATACTTGCAAGTGATGGCCTTTGGAAGGTAAATTGTCTTTGTTTTCAAGCATGAAAACAAAGTAATCGTGCAGCAAATGATTGCAGGGAAAATCCTATAAATACCAAGGGAGTCGCAGCAAAACCGCAAAAAGCTGATGTGGCACAAATGCAGCAGGGGCATTTAAAGGGATGAGGAATTGTGTTTCTCATGGATTGTGGCATGCCAGTTTCTTGTGATTTGATTGTGATTCCCATTCTGCCTAAAGAATTGTCCGGTAGTACAGACGGGTGCATGCCCAGAAATCTCGTTTATTTATTGTTCATTAATCAGTAAATTTGGATTTTGTGCTTTAGGTAATGACGAACGAGGACGCCGTGGATATTGCAAGGAGGACCAAAAACCCCGAAAAGGCAGCCAAGCAGCTAACAGCTGAAGCATTGAAAAGGGACAGCAAAGATGACATATCTTGCATTGTCGTTAGGTTTAGGGTATAAGACCCTTCAAAATCATATTGCTTCTTATATTCATATTGTGTTGGAAATAAGAGATCGATCAGTGGCGTCTCTAGAGGAAGTATGGAAACTGCCAATAACAAGAAGAAAGAGAGGAAAGGATATTTATAAATGAAGGGGCGATGGGAGAAGAAAGAAGAGGAACAGGTTCTTCTGTAAATTTGATTGAATCTAGTTGGTTTGGGTGCTGGAGATTGTTTGATTTCTTCTGTGGAAGTGATATTAGCAAAGCTGATATATAGGGTGGATGAAATATATAGCTTTGGGTGCAGCTGAAGTTTTGGTTTGGGTAAACTAGGATGGTTGCTAAGGGGCGTCCCTGTCTTTGTTTAGCAGTTAGCACTCAGGACCGATTTGGCTTGTTTAGCAATTAGCACTTAGGGTCAATTAGGCCCAGTTTGGGAACCTTAATTTTTAGCTTATATGCTGGGAAATCTTTTTTATTTTTTTATTTTATTTTTAAATAAAGTGAGCTTTTGACAAGTTTTTTGAAAGCTCAGAAACTCTTTTCGAAAAGTTCAAATGCACATATGAGAAACCACTTTCTTTTAGTGACCTTTAATTCGAAGCCTATTTAAAAAGCTGTATTTTGTATTTTGTTCTTTAAAATTGTTTTTTTATATTAAAAAGAAAAAAATCAAAAGTAGCTTATCATGAACTTTCAGTTAGCCTGTCGAGGGAGTTTATTTGTACAGAACTTTCATTTGGTGACATTTAAAATATTAAACATAAACTAAACTATGGAGTATTATAATTTTAAGTGAAAGAACTGCTCATCATTTTTGAATAATAGATTATATTCGAAATCAAGTCTGGAATTTTTGAAAACTAAAGAAAAAATTTTGTTCGATTATATTACTTTTTTTTTCTTTTTTTGCTACACACTTGTAACAAATAAAATTCTTAAATCTGTGTAAGAAGCTTGGGGGCTTTGGAGGAAATATGTAGTGTCCGATTAGATAATATAAATTGTAGGTTCATTTTAGAAATTATAAAATGTAATTAAGAAAATAAAAACAAATAAAACATTAATAGAACGCATTCGCTCCGAATAACCTTAAAATATCCCCCTAGTATGCGCCTCCGGGGGGACGGCCAACAATACTCAAAACCCTACTAAAACGCTTTAGGGCTCACCTCTCTGTGTCTATATAAACAGATTTTGGGACGAGCAAACCCATATCTGCTTCTGCGGCTCTTCCCCGCCGAGTTACGCCGCCCTTAACCCTAATTCGAATTAGGGTTCAGTTCTTGTTTTTCATTTTGGAATCGTTCGTTCTGTGGGATTTGGATGTGTGTGCTACGCATGATGGCGTTGTAGAATTTTGCCTCTCCTTTCAGCTTCAAGGGTTTAGATCTGTGGATCGATTTCTTGTTGGCTTTGTTCTGGAGGCATATATTCACTTACAGAGTTTAAAAGGGCTTCTTTTTATCCAGATTTGCTTCTTCTCGCTTCTCTGGATGCCCTTTCTTTGGTACATGTTCATTATACTGAATCAATCGTTTCTTCTCTCTCTTTTTTTTTAAAAAAAAAAAAAAAGAAGCCCCCTTGTGGTAAATTTTGATCTGTTCTTGATAGTTTATCCACGTTTTTGTGCTTCACTTCGGTAAAATTATTTTTTCCTAAAGATCAGTTCTTTATGTTTTATTTAATTTTTGATAAATTATGTTATATATTTCAATGGAATCCTTATTCCATTCACTCAATTCATTATCTAGGTGGTTCAATAGCTACTACTTTTCCTTGAATCATTTGGTTTTGATTTAAAAAATATTTTTATCAAAAAATAAGGATTTCACATAATTAACCCTTTGTTTTGTACGAGTTTCAACTTGTGTGCCATTATCTCTTGGCTTTACTTTAAAAATGATTAAAGGTATCTAATGAATTGTGAGTTGAATACATTCTGTGTAATAGAAAGTCGGATATTCCTTGGAGCTTAGCCAAGTGGTAAGCAAATTCTGCAGCTGCCACCGTTGGAACTAATGAAGCAAATGATTGACCCATCATATTATCTGAAGAAATGGAAAGTATCAAAAAGTTTGAACTCAGTTCTAATAACATTGATTCAATTATTATTAACATAATAGAAATATTTTGTCTATTAAGGAGAATTTCTCAAATACCTAAAATGGAGATAATCATAGAAAATGTGAAATATTTGATAGGATCAGTTTTGGGAATGTGGAATGTAAGAGAATTCCAAATGTTATAAGTTGCAGTGGCATCAATCTGAAATTGGCTGTCGGTCTGAAATTGATATATTTGTTGTGAAAGAGAATCTCAACCTAGGTTGAGTTGATTACTTCAACCTGAACTCACAAATTATATTGTTTGATTATAAAAGAAGCATCTAAACTTTTTTTTTATTGAAACAACGTGGTGTAAGACTGGAACCAAGGTTTGATCATTTTTGTTTCAAACTTCCTTGTCCTCGGGTATTGCCAAAATATAAATGTCTTATTTCTGCCTATCATGAATTTTGGTCTGGTTTGATGGAGAATGAAATGATTTTTATGTGAAAATGATTTTTTAAAAGATGCTTGAATTTTAAGGAGGTTGCCTGGAGGTTTATAAAGGGTTCTTTGTTGCTTTTTTTATTATCATCTCTTTGAATTTCTTGTTGATAATATTAAGAGTTTTTGAGATGTCATGGGTCATTCAAAAATAAGAACCTGAGTTTTTTACCAGGCATGATTTTAGAGATTGCCATGTGAATGTTCAATACTTCAACTTCCATATATTATATAATAGATGAATTAATGTTCATTGATATCATTTGTACCAAAGATTAAATTTCTTTGTAAGTTCAAACTAATGTGTGCAAATCACGACACTTATGAATATTTATCATTTCTTTCTAATAACAGATCCAGCATGGATTATGCAACAATCTCGGAAAAAGGAGTAAAGAAAAATAAAAGAAGAATAAGTAATTAATGAACTTTGAAAATCAATACAGGAAAACAGTTGAGCTGGACAAAAAAAATGGCAAAGAAAATACTGTCATCGGAAGAGTAATATTATATATACATTCTTCACATAATTTTCATACCAAAAAAGAGATATGGCAGAATATATGTGGTCTTTTTTGAGTGGTATTTTAATAAAATAATAATACAAAATCATATATATTTGAGGAAATTACACTTAACCTTCCTATGGTTTCACCCTGTTGCAGGGAATCTCATTGTGGTTTGAAAACCAGCACATAACTCGTTTGTGATTTCAATGGATTTGCAAAAGTTAATTTTTCCATCAAATCTAACTGTTTGTTCTTTCGGAAAAAAAGTTAGAGTGCTTAATAGAAAAAATAGACTTTAATTTCTCACATTACCGAAAATTAACTCATTACCTCAATCATAATAGTCTCAAAGAACTAGTTATTTTTATAATTCTTAAGCCATGAAAAATATATATTTATTGTGCAGAAAAAGAGAGAAACATTTGCATGTGAATCTACCTAGTTGGGACTATGAATATATAACATTTGTAGAATTTTTTTTTAAGGTATAAGAAATATAAAAGTGTCCACTTATTTGGATAACGCTATAACAGGGGTTAAGAAATTAGTTTATGAGTAATTTTAAAAATTAAAGTCTTTTTTATCATATAAAATACTAAAAAATTATGGAAGAACAAACCGTTAGATTTGACAGAAAAGTTAACTTTTGCATGTCCATTGAAATCACGGAGGGGTTATGTGCTCTATAGGAAGATTCTCTACAACTGCATCAAACCATAAGAAGGTTAACTGTAATTTTTCCTATATATATTCTATCATATAATTAATTTTAGTATAAAAATTATGTGAAAATTGTACATATACTATTGCTCGTCATTAAGAAAGCATTTTTTTTTTCTATAAAACCGAAAACGGAGCACGTGGGAACAAAATACAGGAACCATGGTAGAGCTACGTGGCATGTGACGAATCATCTTTGACTAATTAAGAAAAGTTTTAGCGTCGCATGGCAAGGTTGAATAAATGCTACTACCTTTAATACATGGGAAATAAATTGTGTGGAAAAAGAGGGAGAAGAGTAGGGAGCAATTTTAAAGGGTTAAAACGTAATAATCAAAATTATAAAAGGATGTTAGGAATTTTGTTAAAATTTTAAGGTCCAATTCTGATTATTAGTTACTCCTCTCCCATGTTATTTTAATTTTTGGATCGTTGAGCGCTCGAACATCATTTTGTGAAGCTTTTATGTACAATCAACTATTCTATATATTTAAATTTTACTAATAATAATGAGCATACTCTTACAAATTCATCAACGATAATTATTATTTTTTAATTCATAGAATTACAAAGGAGGATTAAGTACCCGTACGTAAATAAAAAAGGAAGTTGTTATTACGTAAATGAAACCTTTTTATTTAATGCTCCTACTTTTAGAGGCGTTTTGGGAAGAATTCAATTTTCAAACGATTTATAATTTTTCTACAATTATTGCTCTCATTATTATGAGCGCATTTTTTCTATAATTAATGCTCTCATTATTACACGCGTATTGGTTGGTCAACTCTATAATAATAAATTTAACATAATTTATGGAGCAAGGCGCAGGTCAGCCCCTCAGGGAGAGGGATTTCTTGCGACTCGATCAAAATATAGAGGGATTAAGTATAATTTTTCTTAAATAAATTATCCTACCCATAATTTTGTGGATAAAGGGATTTCAATCTTGTCATCATATTAGTAAACTTTTTTTAGTATTCTATTTAGCGCGCGCACACACATACACACACACATATATATATATATATATATATATATATATATATATATATTGAAATTTCAAAGATTTGATGTAGAATATAAATGAGAAAAATCTGAACTAGTTTAAAGTCTTTGCGCGCACACATATATATATATATTGAAATTTCAAAGATTTGATGTAGAATATAAATGAGAAAAATCTGAACTAGTTTAAAGTCTTTAAATACTTTTATCTTAAGTATCAGAGTTTCCCATGTCATAAAACCATATAAGAATCATGGGGTGCTATATTTATTCTCGTATGTCCAATTTTATAGTTTAAATATTTACTTTTAAACACTTGGATAAGCTGTGGTGTTCTCTCCTGTGAATCTTATCCCATGGGAGGCTTCAGTACCAAAAAAAGGAAAAAGAAAAAAAAAATGAAAAAAAAGAGGAAGGAATCTTCATTATTTTTTAATTTTCTTTTCCGACGGCCGTAAAAGTAATATTGAACTTCCATTCAATCTCGCTGTACATTTCATAAATATATATATATATATATATATATATATAAATATATTATTCACATTTTGAATCCACTGTTTATAATCTTCCATTCTATACCAACTTCCTCCAACCAACCAATAGGGAGCTCGCCTCCCGAATCCCGGAAATGCCCTCAAAGTGCTGCAGCTTGTCGGCGTCGGGGAACCGGTGCCACAGATCGGCGTTCAGGAAATCGGGGCTCCGATCCACAACCACGGATCTCGGCGACGGCACCGTGATGCACTGCTGGGTACCCCGGACCCGGGAAGAGTCCAAGCCGGACCTGCTCCTGATCCACGGGTTCGGGGCGAACGCGTTGTGGCAGTGGAGCGGGCTGGTCCGGCGGGCGGCGCCGCAGTTCAACGTGTACGTGCCGGACCTGGTGTTCTTCGGGGAATCGGTGACGACCCGACAAGACCGGAGCGAGGGGTTTCAGGCGCGAAGCGTGATGCGGGTGATGGAGGCGAACGGGGCGGCGCGTGGGGTGAGGGTGGTGGGGTTGAGCTACGGGGGGTTCGTGGGGTACAGCCTGGCGGCGCAGTTTAAGGAGGCGGTGGAGAGGCTGGTCATATGCTGCGCCGGGGTGTGCATGGAGGAGGTGGATCTGAAGGAGGGGATGTTCAAGGTGGGTGACGTGGAGGCCGCCGCGGGAATTCTGCTGCCACAGACGGCGGAGAAGCTCCGGGAGCTGGTGGCGCTGACCTTCCACCGCCCGCCCCGGTTTTTGCCTTCTTGCTTGCTTGAAGACTTCATTGAGGTTAGGATATGATTCTCTTCTCTTTATCTTTCTCTTTTTCCATCCCCTCCCCTTTTTTTATTTTTATTCTTTTAAAAATTTGGATAAATAAGTATAAAAAATTTCATAATAAAATCGTAAAAGCCTAAAATATCAAATTTATAGAAGCATCATTTTATGATTTTAATGTGAAATTTGCCAGGGAATTATTCTTTCTAACTAACTTTTAATGTGAAATTTGTCATGGAATTATTCTCTCTAACTGACATTTAGAATTTCTGCTTATTTTCTTTAAATAATTTTACTGACGAAAATCTCATGACAAAATCACCAAAAATCTGAAACAAAACTAGTGTAATAAATAAGATAAAAAGAAAATAATAATATGTTATTATATAAGTATTTTTAAAATTTTATAGTAAAATTCTCTCTGTCGGTGGATTTAGTCATGTACATTCGTACTACCATTTCACCATCCTCAATGCAATAAATAAATATTTTAAACATTACTATTATTAACTAATGGTAAAAATGTCACGAGGCAGGTGTCAACAGTTCAATAGTCAAAGTTGGAGTCTTGTCCGTTGTACTATCGAGCCTTGATGTTGTTTATAGGCTTCACGCGCTTTCATAAGTTTAATTTTCCATGATTTTATAACTCAACGTGACAAAAACTAAAATTCATTCACCATGGCGAAGGCCAGGATATTCTAAGGGAATGTAGGCTCACATCCAACTCAAAACACAAATTGAGTCGTGGTGGTGGTGTGGTTCTGTAGTTGTAATGATTAATATTATGTTCTAAATATTTTTTAATTGGGTAATTCCGATAAAATTCTTATGGTCCCTTTTAAGGAACGTTTCAGTTAAATAATAATGTAGAGCTGTGCCTATTTTCACATATTTTCCCTTTACATGTAATATTACCCTGACTAACTAATATTGAGATGTTATACAGGACATGTGTATGGAACACGTGGAGGAGAGAAAAGAGTTGCTTCAGGCCATTGCTAGAGGTCGAAAACTCTCGGACATTCCTAGGATCACTCAGGTTTGGGCTTTGTTTCCTTTTTTTTCTTTTTTCAAACAATATTACGGGCGCATCCTTTATACAACCTTTGACTCGAAAGGGTGACTTGATAGAATATGTGCGATCCTTTTTGAGTGGTATTTTAGTCAAATAACAATACAGAACCGCACATATTCTGCCATGTGACCACTTTCGGTGTGAAAGGTTGTGTGAAGGATATACATGTAATATTACTCTTTTTTTTTAAAGCCAAATTCTACAAATTACTTAGCCTAGTGATACCAGTTAGTGTGTTCAATTGCATAGGATAGGTGTACATGTATTTACCAGCCCTAAGTTTTATTTTATTTTGGATCTAAGTAGAAATTACCTGGAAATTTATTAGCATAGTATGGGGAATGTTTTGGCAGCCTACGTTGATAATTTGGGGAGATCAAGATCAGGTATTCCCATTAGAGTTGGGTCACAGATTGAAAAGGTAACTTTCTACCATTTCATAAAATAATCATTCATACATGCAGCAGTCAATCATTTCATAAATTTAACTATTTAACTTTACTGTATGTGTTTTACAATAGACATGTAGGGGAGAATGCAGAGCTAGTAGTCATCAAGAATGCTGGTCACGCTTTTGTTCAAGAGAACTTCAAGGACTTCTACAAGCACTTAAAATCCTTTATCCTTGCTTAAATCCACCACCCCACCTCGAGAGTCGGGGTCCGAAAAAGGTCAAATTTCAACTGAAAAACATTTATTCAAGCAGAATTCTCCGATTCTTTTATTTGATTACTTTTAGTTTCGTATTCTATTTTGGTCCGTGGAATGAGAGGGATTGTGTTCCAAATGCAGCTGTAGTCATTCATCTTGTGTGGCGCTATACAAGATTTGTATGAAATCGCTTATTAATTATGAATCGTGAATGTTAACAATCAAATAAAAGACACGACTGTACAAATAATTATGAGAACAGAGTCTTGAATGTCTATAATACTCTTAATTGAGATGAAATGTCAACCTGCGCAGGCCTCGTTTAATGAAGAATCACTTGCTTCTCTTATCAGACCTAACCTGCAATACCATGTAGAGAAGAAGATGGTTTAAGAGATGACATTATAAGAACAACGGTAAACATGAAGTACTGGAATTGCTACAACAAATTACAGAACAAATACCAAAATGGCATTTGCAGTTCTTAGCAGTAACTAATAATTAACTCTGAAAGAGCATGAAGCTAACAGAGAATTTTCAAAAAATAAAAATAAAAAATTGCATGCTGACAAACGTTTCAAACATGGAGAGAGACGTACACAAACGTTCGAGGCATTTACCACCTTTCCGTGGCAGCTCCGAGGTCCATAATGCGAAATTTTCCCTTAAAAGCTGCATGATTAGAGTGCTGTCGGCCTTGTATAATTCTTCATTGGGTCTAACGGGTTCTGCAGCAGCCTCATCAAAAGCCTCTTTCACCAAACGGCACGCTCTGCACGTTCATTCACGCAGAGTTTTGTTTAAATGGCAAAATAACAAACAAAATCAGCAAGAGATCCATTGCCTTTATGGATTTGAATAGAAACTAAGAGTAACAACCTGGGGCGGGGGAGAGACCTGAGAAATGCACATCACCTTGCACAAATGAGTTGAATCAGCTTGACCCAAAAGTGCTGGCTAGGCCAGTTGTGACATCACATTCTCAAATCTTTCCACATTAACCAACTCATTACTTTTCCAATGTGGGATAGCACATGGATTGTTACACAAAGATTTAGCCCTAATGGACAATGTCTGAACTTCAACAAGGAAACTAGCAAGGGAGAGGGGTGATAGTTTACCTGGCAGTTGAATTCAAAACCTCATAGTGCAAAACAGCAAAGTTCAGCGCGAGACCAAGTCTAATTGGATGAGTGGGGGAGAGATTCGAGGCAGCTGTAGAGGTGGCGGCCTACAGCCAAAAGATTATGAATGTAAAGATTTTGATTTACGAAAAGCACATTAAATGTAAACAAACTAAATCAAGGGAAAAAAACAAGGAAGGTCGAAGAAGAGAACTCAATTGAGATCCCAGAAGGGAGGCATAACCAAGCATACCTCATAAGCCTTAAGCGATTTATCCGCAGCCTCCTCAAGATCATACCCTGTCTTAAACTCAGCTAGATACCGATAGTAGTCTCCTTTCCTGGCATATGAAAGAAAAAAATATAAACCATGCACACGCCAGTGAGATGATCACGCAGAATTTGAGAAATAGTACAAGAAAGGAATGCACATTGACCATATGAATTAGCTATGCCACACTTGAAGTAAAATCTTGAGAAAGTATTGTATGAAAATAACTAAATTCTAATCTAAGCAGTAAAAGAATATATTGACATAAAACCCTTGTTATCGCAATCTTCATTTTTCAGTTAATTTACGTGTTTACTGCCAAAACCATTCACCCTTGTACACAAATACGAGAATGCACCCATTGATACCTTATCCTGTAATCCTGGTTTTCAGTGAAATAAATAAAACTAAAATAATACTCACATCTTATAGCAAAAAACTGTTGGTTCTCCTATTCTGGAAGAAGGAGTAAGGTGCTTATCAATGATGGACACCACGTCATTGCAGATTTTCGATAGCTCATCTTCAACCCTTTCCCTGTAATCCCTTATCCGCTTCACATTCTTCTCATTTGCCTTAGTGGCCTCCTCCTCTTCAATGGAGGATAATATCTGCCAAGATGCCCTTTTTGCTCCAATGAGATTCTTGTACGCAGTACAGAACAGACTTCTTTCGGCCACTGTGAGTTCTACATCGAGCATAGCAACTTTCTTCATTGCTTCAACCATATCTGCAACAAGACGAGACTATATAATATAAATAACTGTAAAATAAGACAAGTAAACTCAGAACAGATAGAAAATGTGATGCTGTGCTGTGATTTAGCGAGATGGTAAAATAATTAGCTTGCAGTACAGATCAAATATTTCTGATTCCTTTGGATTGTAAGGTGCATTAGAGTTTTCGAAGATATGCACAAGAGACACAAATTCGAAGGCAAGGCATAAAAAAGGGGGAGGATCCCAAATTGTTCGAAAAAGGCACGATTTTCGAGCACACATACAAAACCCAAACCGATCAACAAAATAAGGGTACTGGAACATCAAAGCACCCAAAGACGCACGAAGACACATTGTAATTCACGGTCGGGGGCTTCTATGGTGGCTACGGTACAGATATGCACATACCAGTATATCTCTCGGCTTGCCCTGCGACCCTGGCCATAAAAATGGCTTCTGATCTTTCCCTCTCCATCTTCTCTCTCCCTCTGGGTTTCTCAATTCTTTCCTTCTCCTAAGCTCTGGTTCTCTGGGACTCTGTTCGGCTATAGGGTTTAAGGCTTTGGGACGGAGGCATGTATTTATAGGTGTGGGTTTACAAATTTTTGTTTCCTAAAATAGGGTATTTCGCTTTTCTAAAACTTCTCATTCCGCCTATCTTTTTTTCTTTTATTTTCTTTTATTTTAAATTTAGTAGGTAGATAATGCAGAGTTAACGATATAGTAGCTCGGGGAGGGTTCTATCAACAGTGGAATTCTGGGAGAGTAGAGATAGAGATAAGTCTTATCGTATTGAGTTGATGTATTCAACGTGTTCTAAACTTCCATCAATAACATCTTTAGCAATATCACTTTTTATGAAGGGTTGAAATCATTTTGAAATGCGTGAAAAATATTTCTGACAAAGTAATATGCTATGCTACAAAATTGAGTGATATGTGTCATATATGTAATGACATATTGGTGAAGTAAAGATGATGACACGCAAAACTCAATTTTATCACGTGTCATGGTCTATGTCAATAAAATTTTAATATATGTCATTTAATTTTATTTATACTCTCTTCTTTGATGTTTATCTTTTTCAAGCACTCACCTACTACGCTTATAAATAGTTTTTTTTTATGGTCACATGATATCAGATGTAATCTAACTATATATCGTTTGATTCATTTTCACTGCACCCTTCAATCAAAGATCCACATTGAATATTTTTAATATTTGTTTAAACTCTCGATTTTTGTTCCAAAATTTGAAGCACTCATAAAGTGACATGTATCATACCATTTTTTGTGAATATTTTTAACTATAAACATGCTAACAAATGCTATTTAAACTCTTTGGCTCATCTTATTCTACCACCTATCTATGAGCCTTATTTATTATAAATGTTAAATTTATAATTATTGATAGTTAAATGATTCGTGCATCGCAAGAGGTTCAAATATAATTTCAGAGAAAATGCCACACAGGGTCATTCAGCTGTATATTTAGTTTAATTTAATGAATGCTTTGCCTAATACACCAATGTGCACAGATGCCCGTTTTAATTAAATTTAAATTTTATTTTAATAACGGAATAATAATAAATTGGGTTTACCCATTCGCCAACTTAAACAAAAAGCCCATAATTTTATTTTAATAACGAAACAATGATAAATAGGGTCAAATTTCAATGAAAAGCATTTATCAAAGAAGACTATTCTTTTCTTTAAAAAAAAATGAAGAAGGAATGTTGTAACTCTCCATTCTTGTATTTCGTTACTTTTAGGCTCCGTTTGGTTTGCAAAAACTGTTCAAAATTCACTTGTGAATCTCACATTCGAGTGTTTAGTATGCCTTTAAAATGTGAAATTCTTGTAATATTACATTCTTAAAAAAGGAGGCTTAACACTCATGAGTTAAGAGGTGGGGATGTAAGATTTCGAGTAGGTTGAAATGTGCACATAAAACAAAGTGTCAAAACTGCCCTTATAAATAAATTGACAAAATTTTCATTTAAATACATAGAATAACTTACAATAATAATAATAACAATAATAACAATGCCTGTAGTAAATAAATAGATTATTCATAATAAAAGATTTGATAACACTATTTTAAAATTTTATTATAATATTATATAAATACCTTTTTTTTAGCTAGGTAAAAGTTTGAATAAATTATTTTTTTGGTAAATAAGTTTGAATAAATTCTCCGTCCTTTAAAATTTAAAAATAGGAAAAACTTTTATCTTAGTGTGAACTTTAAAATAATTATTTTTTTACCATGTAAATAATATGCTATATTTTATGTTATGAATATTATATTATTTTTATAAAAGGGTGTTAATAAAAAACTTTAACATTCCTTCAATTTAAATACTTATACCAAATATAATAATATAACGTTCCAGAAAATTCAACTAAATATATCAAACGAAAGAGTGTCACTGGGACATCGTAAAATGTGATGTTAGAAAAAATATGAAATTTCGCGAACTAAACGGGTCCTTAGTTCTATTTTTTATTTTGGTTGTGGAATGATAATTTGTGAGGGACTGTGTTGCGAATTTGGGTCTTTGACATTTTCAGACAAGAAATAGAGTTTTCTTTCCCTTCTAAAATATGGTCATACCAAATGCAATTGTAGCCATTCATCTCATGCTGCGCCGAACAAGAATTCTATAAAATCCCTTATTTAATGATAAATTGTGAATGTTAATTATTACATAAAAGACATGAACTAAAACACTATAATAAATTACAAGAACTTAAGGAAAAAATGACTGCGGCGCCTCCTTTAATGAAGATACTGTCCCTAAGAATCACTTCCTTCTCTCATACAACCTAACCTGCAATACCATGTAGAGAAAAGGATGGTTCAGTAGATGACATGATGAGAACAAAGGCAATCCAAGCTCTGACACCAGCCAGCACGACATTTTCTAGCATGACAAAAATAAAGCTAACAATAGCAAGCATCGCCTGAATTGAATTCAAGTCCTCAAATCACTACGATAAATTTGACAAAGAAATCAAATATGGAGAGACTGGCACAAAGGATCAAGCCATTTACCCCCATTCTGTGGCTGATCTGAGGTCCATAATGCGAAATTGTCCCTTAAAAGCTGCATGATATGAGTGGTGTCATCCTTGTATGATTCCGCCTTGCGTCTAACAGGTTCTGCTGCAGCCTCATCAAAAGCCTCTCTCGCCAAACGGCACGCTCTGCATAATTCATTCGGCCACAGTTTAATCTACATGGCAAAATAATCTAAGCAATTCCATATCAAATGACAAGATACCACTCCATGCAGCAAATAACAAAATCAAAAGAGATCCTTTGTCTTTAAGAATTAGAACAAAAACAGAGATGATCTGGTGAAAAAAGAACTTGGACAAGAGAATCAAGGAGGGAGAGAGAGATGAATGTTAACCTGTCAGTTGAATTCAGAATATCATGGTAGAAAACAGCAAAGTTGAGCGCGAGACCAAGTCTAATTGGATGAGTAGGGGAGAGATTCGACGCAGCCCTACTGGTAGCAGCCTGCAACCAAAAAACGCACTCTTAATGTTGGACCTTAAGGATGAAACTCAATAGAGATTCAATAATGGAAGCATAATGCATACCTCATAAGCCATAAGCGATTGATCCGCAGCCTCCTCACGCTCATCCCCTGTTTTGAATTCAGCTAGATATCGATAGTAGTCTCCTTTCCTGGCATATGACAGAAAAGTATATCACTTGTCACGCAATCACACTTGCATTAAGATCTTGAGAAACTCTTGCATCAAAACAGCTGAAGGCTAATCTAAGCAGTAAAGGAAGACATTGACATAAAAATCCATGTTATTTGTGATATTGTTTTTTTTTATTATGTTAATTAGCATGTTTCCATCAAAACCATCGACCTTTGTACCCAAATTTGAGAATGCATTCTCCTATAACACTGGTTTTCTAGAACATTATAATCAGTGAAATAAATAAAATTAAAATAATGCTCACATCTTATAGTAAAAAGCTGTTGATTCTCCTTCCGTGGAAGAAGGAAGGAGGTGCTCCTCAATGATGGACAACACGACATTGCAGATTTTCGATAGCTCATCTTCAACCCTTTCCCTGTAATCCTTTGTCCTCTCCATATTCCTCTTATTTGCCTTAGTAGCCTCCTCCTCTTCAATGGAGGATAATATCTGCCAGGATGCCCTTTTTGCACCAATGAGATTCTTGTATGCAGTACAGAACAGGTTTCTCTCGATCTCGGTGAGTTCCACATTGAGCATAACAACTTTATTCATTGCTTCAACCATATCTGCGACAATACGAGACAATATAATATAAATAACTCCAAAATACGATGAGTGAACTCAAAGTAAATAAAAATTATGATACGACGTGCTCTAATTTAGGAAGGAAAGCAAAATGTTAGCCTGCAATACGAAGAAACTGTCTCTGATTCCTTTGGATCGAGAGGTGCGTTAGAGTTTACGATGCAAATTCGAAGACAAGGTATAAATAAGGATCTAAATTATTTGAAACAATGCGACCAACAAAAGAAAGGGAAGGATCCCAAATTGTTCGAAAAGGGCATGATTTTTGAGCCGACAGACCAAAAACCCAAACGATCAATAAAATAAGGGTACTGGACATAAAACTAAAAAGAACATCAAAGCACCCACAAACACACGAAGACACGTTGTAATTTACGGACGGGGCTTCCATGGCGGCTATGGAAATTTGAAAACTATAAGAAGTATGGTACAGATATGCACATACCATTATATCGTTCGGCTTGCTCTGCGGCCCTGGCCATAAAAATGGCTTCTGATCTTTCCCTCTCCATCTCCTCTCTCTCTCTCTCTCTCTCTCTCTCTCTCTCTCTGTTTCTCAGTTCTTTCCTTTTCCTAAGCTCTGGGTATCTGGGACTCTGTTCGTGTGTAGGGTTTAAGGCTTTGCGGGGAGGAGGGCATTTATAGGACGAGGGTTTACGAATTTCCATTTCCCAAAAAAAACGTATTGCCCTTTCCAAAACTTTCCTATTATTCTCGCGAATAAAGGCCTCCAACGTGGCACATCTGGACCGGTTAAGATCATTTTAAAGGGCAATACCTTCCATTAGGATTTAACACGTGTTAAAAATTTATCAAATCATAAGTTATTATTTATTAAAATATTTTACATTAAGTTATTATTTATTAAAATAAATTTTATTAAATTTATGTCACTACATGTCTTTTATGATTTTATTATCAAATTCTTTATTTACGCAGAACTATTGCATTTTAAATTCACCTTGATGGCATCTTTTAAAAGAAGAAAAATTATCTACTAACAATGCAGCGTTACATTATAGGACTTTAATAATATACTAGCTTTTAAACCGGTGCCATGCATAAGCTTATAAAATATTAGTTTTTCTTGAAAAAATTAAAATTACTACATATTAATAATCACGAGATTAATTATATGCCATTTCCAATTTTATTAGGATATAATACACCATGAGTAAGGATGCCAACACCGCGACGATTATATCCTAATGCAATTTTACCATTTTTTCATCATGTTTTTTTTTTTTTGTATGTTATGGGAAAAGTATTTATTTTTTTCTTGATAATTTTGTTCTGCTAAAAAAGCTTGAGGTTTTAATTCTTACCTTTTTCTTTACTATTTTACGTTGCCTTCTCACTCTAAACATTGCTTGAAAATTCTATTGCAAGCGCATTGTTTCTTTTTTCTTTTACCCTGACTTTGCAACATTAATGCCCGCAATTAAATGTGCATCAATTAGTAATTTTTTTTTTTGGAAAGATAGGAGTATATTTAAAGAAACCAAAATTCATGATACATCACCCAAGAACAAAGTCTCATACTTAAAACTAATGGCAGAAAAGATATGGGACAGTGGAGTTCCCAGCTACACCTCAACATAAGTGTCACTAGAAACATCTTTAGTAACAATACGAGTAACCCTATTTCTACTCCGACCAATATGGGTACATGGCCACCTCTGAAACTCTCGTAACAAGAAAATAATATCTAAGATGAGATGCCCAAACGGTAGAAAATTCCAATCATTTTCGATTGAAGATACCACATCAGTTGTAAATAATTAGTTTCAAACCAAACATTGCTTACTCCCAAAGTGAGGTCCAATCAGACACCGCTTCATAAAGCCATAATCTCAGCAACTAATGGCTCGGGTGTCAATCGAAACTTCTCTGCACCTGCAGCCACAAACTACCCATCCCCGTCTCGAACAATAATGTCCACCCCAACTTCCGCTGATCTACAAAAACTATGCCGTTAACGTTAAAGTAGTGTAATTTATTTATTTATTTATTTATTTTGCAACTCATTTCTATGAATGTACTTATGAACACTAGATGGCAAAAAGCTAGACAGAGCAAATAGAGACGAAGCGGATGCCAGCAAGTCGCACATGGAGTCAAAATTCACGAGTCCTTGAAAGGATCTTTTGTTGATGCAATGTAATTTCTGTTGGGTCACGTTGTCCTCTCATACCGATATTTATTTTACATGTGCCTTTCATTTAAGAATCCAATTTAAACTCCGCATCTTCGATGCTTATCTTCTCCCGATGCTTATTTATCATCACTCATATGAATAAATATTTATTATTTGGGTTTATGATATCTGATCTAATATAATTATATATTATATTGTTGAATTCATTTTTTTTAGTGCTTTTCAATTTAAGACGTATGTAGAGCAGTTTTTGTTTTTGTTTAAACTTTCGATTTTTGTTTCAAAATTTAAAGCACCCATAAAAGTGACACATGGTTACACTCCCATTTTTTGTGAATATTTATCAATTAAAATTCATGAAGTTTACTTTCATTTTCCCCGTATTATATTATACATTTATATATTATTTGAAATTTAAACTTAAATAAAGACTTATTGACTTATTCACCTTATTTAAACTCATTCTCTCCGATGATTAATTTTACCTATCAAATTTATATACTATAAATTTAAAGTTAAAATCCTTCTTTTTATTAAATTGAAAGCACGACTCTTATTACTTTAATTTTATATATATATATATATATATATATATATATTAAATTTATAATTATTACTGATTAAATAATTCCTTCATCAGACGAATTTCTTTTCTAATTAAAAATATTTGAAATTTTCCCGCAAGGCGCCACATAATGTTTTATTTATTTTACTTTTGCGGGTCCCCAAACACTTTCCATAAGTTTCGCGGGCTCGGGTTATTGTATCTCACTTATGAGAACGGATTAGGGTTTCTTTCGTCAGAGATGAAGATTTGAGGAGCCATTGATACCACGGTAGAAGTTTCTCCGATCTCTGCCAACTTTTTGTATTAGGTATATCCCTCTCTCCCCATTAACAGGAAATTTTGAAACATTGGAACCCTTAAAATGAATTCCAGTTTGGTGAATTGGGTACCTCAGATACATTAATTCGGATGCAGTTTACAGCTGTAGGAATGGCGCTAAGATGAGCGGTCAACTTAACCTTATTATGTTTAGAGTTTTTTCTCCTTTTAATTTCGCTGTTGATTATTGGTATGCTTTTGTGTTTTTCATTCAATGCTTTAATTTCTTTAATTGATCTCTGTTTCTACGTTTTAGAGGGATTTAATGAGTTCCATACTGTTATTCTTGTTCTAGGATGGCAAATTCTGTTGAGGACTTCTCTCAATTTGATGTTTCTGAAGAGGTGCAAATTTTGTCTAACTAATATCCACTGCTTCATACTTATAGATGTGGCAATGAAAACCTCATGCCTTATGACTGGTAAAAAGCCGTTTTTGCTACAGGAAATTGACAAGCTAATTGCGGAAGTAATCCGCTATGTCCTTTTCAAAACACATCAGACTTCAGGGTGCCCAATCAAGAGGGATGAGCTTACTCAGCTTGTTACGAAAAGTTATCGTCAACGGGCCCTCCCCGCTTTTGTGATTAATAAAGCCAGAGAGAAGCTCTCAAGCATTTTTGGCTATGAAATAAGGGAGCTTCAACGATCTCGTCCACCATCCAACAATCAACCTCGTGCTTCGCAATCGAGTGAGTAGCTACTACCCTTTGACTACAATGAAGAATAACACTATCCGGATTCCGGTCACCAATTAAGTTTAGCAGAATATAGATTTTACAAACACCATCGGAACTTGAAATTACCACAGTACCATATGGTAATTGAAACATGCACTGCATCAAATTTCTGTCGTGGAGAAGGACTGTGGGCTTTCCTAATTGTGGTTAGATTCATCGACAAGGTTCACAACTTAGGATATGGGCTGACTCCAAATGCACTTAAGACTGTAGTCATTACACAATGTAAATTTTTTACCTTTAACTCCCAATAAAAGCAAAGGTCTATATGCTTTACTGTAGCGTGATTTCTTCTTGATTAGATTTCAATAAATTTAAACTATCAGGGAGAACAATATATGTCTTTGTATATCAGATATGGGTTAAACAACTTAACATTTATGGTGGCTGGTGCTAAATTTTTAGATGAATTTTGGTTCTTACTGTGGCAGGATGCCATTTTGTTAATTGGGAGCTTTTTTATTATTATTTTGAGCAATTGAATTCCATGCATGATGGAGGATAATTTTGGAGGAATTGACAAAGCATTCAATGGTTCTCATGCTCATTGGTATGCGATCCGTGTGTTGCCAGTAATAATGATTTTGCTTGCTCCACTGTCTTGTCTTGGCAACTTGCATTTCTCTAAATTTTTTGAATTCAAAACTTATTCTCCTATTCGATTAATTATCAATTTGACGCACAAGGATGCTCATTTCTATGGTTTGAAGGTGTTAAGAATCACTAGGCTATGTGATGGTGTATCAGTGCCTGACACGCATTCACTGTCTTCTTTCTATATTCTAGCTCTAACTATGGCTCTGATAATGCATTCTTACAGATGTTGCAGATGCAAAATCATATTGTATCGTAAGTCAGCTACCCACTGATGTGTACAGGAAATATGTTGAGGATGTAAATACAGCACATTTGACTGGTTTTACATTTGTTGTTGTTAGCATTATACATCTGGCTGGAGGAAATATATCGGAAGGTATGCTTTCTAGTTAGATTTTTGGTGATCCAAATTTTACATGTCTTTTTAAGCAGATACAGGTGCCAAAAGTTTGGGATTTGGGCTTCTTTTGATCCTGATGGATGCTTTTACACCTCCATATCAGTTCACTACAGCCATAGCTGATCAGATGGTCACTGTGGGAGGGTTTTTTTAATGAGTTTTAAAGAACTTTTCTCAGATAAACTTTCAAGGACACATGGCTTTATTTATTTGCATCCATTTTGTTGCATCAACTAATGTATGATCATTGCAGAAAGCCTTTGGCATCAGTTGAGGCGGATGGGATTATCTGAAAGTGATGAAAGCCATCCAGTCCTTGGAAACATCAAGCAGGCATTGGAGGCACTGATCCAACAAAGGTTTGAATGCGGACTGGTTATTTGCAACGCTTTATGGCAGCATCTCACTCCTATATACTTGTGAAGGCTTCTGGTTTGTTTTTTGTTTTTTTTTTCCTTTACTTCCTTTTTGTAGATATTTGCAGAAGAACAAAGTTAATGGGCCTGAAGGCAACACTTTGTGTTATCAGCTTGCTGAGAGGGCTCTAGATGGACAAGTGAATGATAAAATTAAAGAATACATATCACAGGTATATTATTTGTAAATTTATTTTAAAATGGAAGGTGCACAGTTTGGTGGTTACGGATCCATTATTGGGAAGTTCTGGCATAGACTATTTTCTACTTAAGACCTTTCTCCTAGTTAAAGGGAGTGGACCTTTTTCCTCAAAAGGGAGTGGACAATGGCCTGTTCTCATTCGACTAGGGTGCTGTTTTAACTTGCAAATCAAAGAACATAGCATTTGAACTGAACAAACATGTGGTGAGGCGATTGTGCGGGTTGGGTCAAACACGGGTCAGGGGTTAATGGCGGGTCAAAATTATTTTAGGGGCTGGGTCGGGTTATATACTGAGCTGGTTGGCAGGTCAACAGGTTACTTTGCCGGTACAGCTTTTATTTCTTTCAATATTTTCATAAACCATTCAATATTGACCAAAAAGTCTGATTTTGAATTCAAAAAAACATTAAAATCTTAACTAGAAATGTCAATTGGACAAGTTGAGCAGGTTGCGGGCGGGTCAAGATTATTTTATGGATTGGTTGGGTCAGGTTATCTCATGAGTTTGTTGCCAGGTCTCGGGTTAATCTTGCTGGCTCTAGTTTTGATGAAAATATAGGCAGACAAATTTAAGCTTAGCATAGACTCTGAATAGTGCCATATTATAGGCTTAGCTCCTCAACCAGAAAGTGGTAAGTGATGAATGTTTTATCCTTACCTTTTTTTGCTACCAGCATTCGTAGTAAACTGGGTCCATAACTAAATGTTTATGATGGCAGATTGTAAATAAAGATGTTAGCCCTCTGGATGCTGAGTAATATATTAACAAGCTTAATGGAGGTACCGTAATCTAAGAACTCTTTTGAATAATGGGAATGGGAGTGCTGATTCTTAGTTCATTGTTTGGTGACATAAAAGGTAAAGGAATGGTCATTCCCTTGCAATAGCCATTCCCTCATACGACGGAATGACTATTCCCTTCTTATTCCCATTCCCACCATTCATATGCAATCTAATAGTTTGAAGAGTGGCTGGACTTTTGCACAAATGCCTTGCTTTGCTTATTTTTCTTTTATCTGCTTGCAGACCATTGATGATCTTGACATCTCTTGCTATTTAATGGAGACACTTCGGTGACTAGTAATTTCTTGTTTTGGTTCCATGTCACTCATCCCAAACCAGTAGAATTAAGGTTTTTATAGTCTGTTGTCTGTAGTATTCAGCAATTAGCCAGGTTTCTCTCCCAATCCTTGATAAAGAGTGTGGACGGTGTCATGTAGCTTCAAGGGTTGTGTTTCTGCTCTACTTTGGTTGTAATATTTTTGCAGGATTATCATCTTGGAGATGATATTTGCGCTTTGTATCTAAACAAGTCAGATATTTTATTGGGAAAATGCATGCCCATTCTCAGAACTACAAGGGTTTGAACCGCCCAATATCCAGGGATCAAGAACAAGTTGGTACCACTAGGGTTTGTAAAAAAGCTTAGTTACTATTTGAAGATTTCATGTAAGAGGTAATTATTGGTGCTAGTCATCTTTACCTCGGTGTTATCATACGTTGTCTATTTCTTTGACAGATCATAGCAAGGACTTTGTAGACCAATAACGATTTTTATGGTTGAGAGAACTTATTTTTAGCTTTTTTACTGGAAAAGTACTTCTCAACAAGAAGTTTAAGTTTCGCAAATTCCGAAAAGAAAGCTCAAAATAGCTTTTTCGAGGAGCTAGAAGGAAAAAGCTTTTGAAAAAAGCCTTTTCTTTCTGTTTTTTTTATTTATTATTCTTTTAGTTCTTCAATTTCTTTATCAAAAAGAAAATTGGGGTGCTTTCATGCGGCAAAGTTACTCTTAAATGATGACCTTTATAAAACATCTTGAATTTTACGACATCTCCATCAGAATCAATGCAAATGGACTCGAGAAACTCCCAAGTGTCCTCTGTCGTAGACTTCTCCACTAAATTATAATTAATTTTGAACACTTTACATTTGACACAGATGAATAGTCAACCGATGAATGGAGGGTAATTCATCGATATTTGTCAAAATTGTGTTACAATTTCTCGTTCATATGTCAATGCCGTAGTACCTTTTTTATAAAAATTTGTTGAAATTTCGAGGGGGTGTATAAAATAAATTTTAATTTCTTTTGGCTAAAATAAGTTTTTAGTTGGAGCAGTGTAAATAAATAGATTTATGATTAATAATATGAACAAGGGGGTTAAAAAAAAAAAAAAAAAAAAGGTACAACGAAATCTGAGTCATGCCTTATGATACCAAAAAGGGAAGCAATGGCGTGGTTTGAGACCTATGGTAGGGAGACAAATTTTCCGACACAACAAGAAAGAGCTTGTTAGCTGTTGTCAATCTATTCACATATCACAGTTCATTATTTTCCTTTCTAGATGGCAAATAAATTGTATTTTAATAAACAGACAAGGGCAACAACAACAGACTAACCTATTCCTCCATCACAAAACCATAAAAACTCCAAATCAATCACAACTGGCCCAGAACCATGTGGAGCCAACAGGAGATGAATTCTTACTGACATGAGAAAAGGCTAGAACTAAGCTTCTATTAATACATCAAGTCCCCCACTCATATTGCCAAAGAAAATTCAACGACTTGCACTGGCTGGTGAACCTCGACTGGTACCAGCATCTCCAATCGAAACCGAGGCCAAGGATTTCGAGGCCCATGCCTTGGCGTTCCTTGCTCCTCCCTGTAAGTTGCTTCTCTTGCAAGGCTCCCTTAAGGAACGGAATATCTGCAAGGATCGATTCAGGTAGGCCAGAGGATGCTCCCACACGCTCATATTTCGAATATGCCCTCTCCATGCACCTTGAGCACACACCACCAAAGCTGGCAATGCGTAGTGGAGCAATCTTAACAGCACGAATGCAGTAGCCAAAGCCAGATATGTCTCCTCCCGAAGCAAATTCTCTGGAGATCTCGCCCATGAGAATGGGCAGCTTTCTTGCTCAGTATTATTGTTCTTCTCATGATTCAATCGCTGCCCATTTTTCTGCAGGGCTTCTAGATCTAAAGATGTGGTTTTTATACCTAAAGCAATGAATAGGCAAAAAAATAATAATAATAATCCCTGATACAGATAAAGAGCAGCTGTCTTTGTTTACAGGTGCAATATTTAGGGGCTAAGAGATCCAGTAACTCCAACTTAATCAGTGCAAGGAAATGCAATCGAGTATAAAGCCATTTTAGATGACATCATATGTTAAGATGTAAATGAAGATCAATATACTGTATCAATGAAGCCTGCAGTAGAAATGCCTTACCAGTAATATCACCATAGAAAGCAACTAGAGAAGGAAGGCTCCTTGAGCCATGATATCGTACGCGCATGGTAGAATTTAGAAGGAAAAGAGTAGGAAACCCATGAACTCCATACTTTGAGAGTATGCTGTGAAACAATAAATAAACTCACTCAAACATCAAATAAATAAACATGGGATGCATACCCAAAAGGAGCAATGTAAATCAAACCTTGGCCTGACAGCGGATTCTTCAATTGCAAAATGTGGGATGGAAGGATACAATGATGACAGGGTTGAAAAGCTAGGCCTGCAAATTTTCGAGAAAGGGCACCAAGATGCATAAAAGAGCACTGCTACAAATTCATAACCGACCTTGTGGACCAGATTCAGTGCCCTTTGCAGTGAAACCTCATCCCCCTTCACAACAATCATATAAAATTTATACATTTATTAGTAGAATATTTTGCTATAAAAATGATAAATTCTAAAAAAATACACATGAAGATGAGCCATCTAATGCTCTATGATGCTTACATTTTTCCCAGGATAAAAGATTTTAATTGCAACACCTTTTCTCTAGAACCATGACAGATTGGTTTAAAGGATAAAACACTTTAAGGTTTAAACACTTTTTCCTTTTAAAATTTAAGTAATAAAATTGTAACTTTATATTATTCCAACACCAAAAATCTGAAAAAGCAGCGGAAGAATTTATTGGTGTTTGAATACCAATGAGTTTATCACAATAACATTATAAACTAGAGTCTATTGAAATCTACTTTCATTAGCTGCATCCACCAAGGCTAAGTTATATCCTTTTCAGTGTATAGCCAGGAATCCTCATGCAAGGTGAATAACCAAATTCTGATTGAAATAAATCAATGCAGATTTCAAAATCAGTAATTGCATTCGGCAAATAATGAAATAATAAGGGTTTTAATTTTGGCTATTTAGATGAAATCTTTTAACATATTTAGTTGTTTACAAAGATTGCAATATAAATAAGTAAAGTGATGGACCGCCTGACCTATTTGAACAAAGATCACAGTTGTATGGCAAAACTAACCAAAGAATCCAAAATCATATTGAGATTTACATAATGAAAGCAGATCCATTTGACAATTGAGTAGAAAATTAGCGAATGGGCACTTACCAGTGATAGGAAGCAACAGAAAGAACAGAGAATACTAAGAGCACTGAGGACCCTTATTAACCTTAGAGGGTTCATATATTCACTCACAATTATTATTACTCTATCTAGGATGAACAAACCCGCTTAGGGGTATCTAGGTCATATATATTCTTTCATTAATTCCCTAAAATAAACACAAGCGAAATACACACCAATATCATTGAATCAGAGCCCAAATTCAAAATTTTCCCAACAAAATAAGCTACAATCCAAAATAATTAGAGGTGAAGGGAGAATCTATACCTCCGTGACACCAACGAAAATATCAACACTTTCACGAGCACCGACTACGCAGATGGGGTCTCGGAACCCTAAGATCGCGTCCGTGACTCTCTCCATAGGACAAACGTCGCACGATCTCGAAAAGCTAGCAGGGTCAGCGCATGTTAGGCCCCCAAACGCCAAAAAGAGAACGATCCCCATTTCCCAAACCCTAGCCGCCATGCCTGATCAAACCACAACAATTTCCAGCCCACTGAAGAGATCAAAGAATACAAACCCTAAGGATCGAGATCATAAGAGAAAAAGATATGAAAGGAAATGGGACAAAAACAGGGCGAATCCCATCTCAGCGCGGACCCATAGGATGCCCATGGCGAAGATAATGGATGAGAAGAGAGATCATGTAGCGTGATCGTTAAGGAAGAATTGCGGATTCAAGGCGTCGGTTGAAAATCGTTTTGGGGTATGAGGAAAAAAATGAATGGTTTAAGTTTGGTCTTTCTGGTTTCTAGAGAAGACGGGACGGAGGGGAGGAGGTGAAGATGAAGAAAGGGCGCACGGCAGCCTCTAACCTCTTAAAGTTCACGGAACCATTACGCTATTGCTACTTTTAATGGGTATATATTTTTATCTTTTTTTACGTTTAAATTTGTAATTCCTTTTGTTTTTTTGTTTTTGTTTTTTTTTTTGTTTTTCCCTAGCGAGCTCTCGATATCAGTTAAACGCGTTGACGGTGGACGGCTGGCATATGCATCTTCCGCGGCTGCAAAAAGGTCTCTTGGATTTATACAAAAAAAAAAAAAAAAAAAGAGGAAGAGAAATTACACTTAACCTATGTGTAGTTTCGTCCTGTTACAGGGAACCTTCTTGTATTTTAAAAATCAGTACATAACTCTCATGTGGTTTCAATAAACTTGTAGAAGTGAATTTTTCCAGAAGATCTAATTGTTTGTTCTTCCAAAAAAAAAAAATTTAGAGTGTTCAAAAAATGATAGCATAATTTTAAAGTCAAAAAATCTATATAGCACAATTTTAATACGAGTTATTTTAATAAATGATAGGTGTTCTCTCAAGAATTTGTATCATAAAGTGCTTTTGTTTTGAAGGGGGTGCACTACAAATATTTTTATAATTTTCTTGAAAAATCCTTTATATTCATAGAACAGTTCTTATTGACTTGCTAAGGTTACCACTTAATGCAAATAGTTAAAGAATGAACTTGAAAATGAAATAAAAAGTTGCATTGAATGAATATCACTAGTTTGATTTGTAGAGTTGGAATAAAATAGTTATTCCATAAAAAATAATATGAGTCATGAAATGAATATGCGAGGAATAACATTGGTAATACTTAGTTATTGTGTGTTACTACCATGAACAACGAGAATAACCATTCTACCCATGATCCATGAAGATATTAGTTTTTACCCGAAATATTTTTATCAAATGATTATTCCATTCTCACTGTATTTTATTCCCACCAATCAAAATGAGTGCTTATTTATCACATAACACTGTAGGGAACTTGTATATATTGTTAGTGTTAAAATGGAAATGGAAGGAAAGTAATAATATCTTTTCTTCTTAATCTCTTGTTTGTGAGTGTTTTTAGGAAGAGAAAATGAAAGGGGAGGGGAAAAACATTAATTTTCTTAAATGAAACTTATGTAATGGTAAGGATAAAATGGTATTTTTAACTTATAAATTTGGCACTTCAAAGTAAATAATACTTTCTTTCCTACACTCACAAATAAGAAAGAAGAAAGTTAAAACACCCTTCATCTCTTTCTTATCCTTTCTATAAGTTAAAATAGGCTTGTTTTAAATGAAACTTTTTTAATGTCATTTATATCCTAAAAAGAGAAAAGAATGATATGAGGGTAAAATAGTATTTTTTAAATTATAAATTTGGCACTCCAAGCTAAATAATACTTTATTTCCTAAACTCACAACTAAGAGAGAAGAAAGTTAAAGAAAATCTTCCTCTCTCTCTTTTCCTTTACAAAAGTTAAACTCCTTTTTTTTTTTTAATCTCCAAACTCATAAACAGGTTTGTTTGATAAAAAAATTTATGTTAAGAAAATTTTTAGTGATGAGAATATAGTACTAAATTTCTTGAACTTTATGTTCGATAAATGTTATCAAAAACTATAAAACTAAATAGACTATTTAATAAAACAAACATTATTTTCTGTATATCGAAACTAAATATTTAGCGATTTTTAATACTTATAAACTAGTACCAAATATTTCAATAATAGGCACGTACTTAATAAAAATATAATATTGCATTAATAAATTCACATGTAACGAATTATTATAATTAAATAGCTGTATAACTTAATAATAATTAATAAATGATCTAAATTATGAACATATATGCAAAATAAGGAAGCTATCGAAATATATCTGTTTGCAGGAAAAATGGTGAGTTGTAAACTCGTTTATTATTTGTTTTGGGGGGTTCATTGTTCACATCATCTTAAAGGATCACTTTCGATTAAGATCTTATTTAAGGGCTAGTAGAGGGCTAAACCCAGATCTAAAGAACAAATGATAAGTAAAAGGACTGGGTGATGAAGATGGACAAGTAGGTCTAAAAACTAGAAAGCGGAGAGTGAAAGGGAAAAAAAGGAAGGAACCTTAGGTTTGAAGAGGAGGCTGGACCCATAGGGTCTCCTTCATATATCCATAGGAGAATTAGACTCATGTAGTTCTTTTAGGCTCATAGAGCCATGGAATTTACTGGGGATTGTGCTCACCTTGCCATTGGTCATGATTCGATGAAACTTGATGAACATAAAAAATGGAGTGGGTGGCTTTTCTCTATTTCTTTCTCTCTCTTTCTCTAGCCGTAAAAAGTCATCTCCCAAAACTTTAGAGTTTTGTTTATATAGGGGGAAGAGACGGCTGGGAGGATCCTTGGGCTTTGGGCCCAAGACATTCCTAATCATGGGAATCCTTATAAGGGAGCCACGTGCCCCTTAGAGAGGTTTGTTGGAGCCATAGGCTCCAAGGCTTGAAGCCTTTTCTCCATTAGGAGGAAAACATAGGTTTTAAGGCTTAATGGGCTATGGGCCCAAAAAAAGGTATTCCTTTACGGAATAGAGCCATGGACTCAAGTGGACGAGCCAAGTAAGGGACTATCTGTTAGGAATTGAGCCATAGGCTCAATGAAGTAGGCTTTTAGACCCAAAAGATAAAATATATCCTTAAGGATCGAGCCATAGGTTCGACAATAATTGCTGTTCGTTAACTTGGTCAACGAAAGTTGAAAACTGGTATCTTCTTAGGGATTGAGCGATTAGACCAAAAATACAGGTTCATAGGCCTATAAAGATTAGATATTCCTTTGGGATTGAGGCATAGGCTCAGGAAATATGGGTCTATAGGTCCAAAAAGATTAAATATTACCTTAAGGATTGAGCTATAGGCTTGAAAATACTATGACTCTTTGTTGACTTAGTTAACAAAAGCCTAAAGACGATATCTCCTTAGGTATTAAGTCACTAGCTCAAAAACATGGATTCATAGGCCAAAAAAGATTAGATATCCCCTTAGGGATTAAGCCATAGGCTTGGAAATACTGGTCCATAAGCCCCAAAAGATAAGATATCCCTTTAGGGATTGAGCCATAAGCTCAAAAATAATATAATCCTTCGTTGACTTGGCCAACGAGAGCCCAAAGACTATATTCCCTTAGGGATCAAGTCATAGGCTCAGGAATGTAATTGCTTTTCGTTGACTTGGTCAACATGAGGCCAACAATGATATTCCTTTAGGGATAGAGTCATAGGCTTGAAAATAGAATGACTCTTCGTTGACTTAGTCAACAAGAACTTAGAGACAATATCTCCTTAGAGATTAAGCCGTAGGCTTGAAAATAACGATTACTCTTCAGGCCAATAAAACCCTAAACATGTATAAATGCGATTACTTGTTCGATTTCCTTCGAGGGGACAAAACGACACCAACAATATCCAACATGGATCTTGAGTCAAAGTGCATGGAAATATGAATCAAATGGTATAAAGATTGCCTAAATTTGATAACGGATTAATTTTAAAAAGTTAATTGAATATTTAGATCGATAGAATTAAAGCTTTGAAAAACAAGCTATCATTAACACCACTGGTGGAGCCAGTGGGAGGCTTGCTCCAATTGGATTTTTGGGAAGAAAAAAAATTAGTATAAGCAAAAAAATAAAAAAAGAGAGAGAGGGGGGGGGGGGTAAATAGAAGATAAATATAGAGCAGCCCCCACCCACCCGCCCACCCCACTCATTACTGCATCCCCTCTCTCATTACCACTAGCCCCAACCCAAAAACGCAGCCCCCCGACCATGACAATAGGATTTGAAACCAACGATGGCCGACAACTCCCTTTCGAACATCAGCATCTTTTCACGAATTTTGTACATCCTCCCCTCCTTGAACTCCAGCTTCTCTTTGTGGTTTTATACATCCTCTTATTCCTCATTTTTTTGGTACAACAATATAGTTCTTCTTTTGTTTTGAGATTTAATTTATTTGTTTGACATATAACATTAAAACTATTGTTAGTTTAGATTGTGCAAAATTTATAAAAATTAGGTTTTGAGAATTTGTTTTGAGTTTACTATGCTTAGTGTTAGTTAACTAAAAAGTGTATTTTTCCCATTAGTTATGGAATTATCATCTTCAAAAAAATGTCATGTTGAAGTCAACATCACATATCTTCTTGCTAATCTGGAATTAAAACCTCGAATTTATGAGTTTCATTATAATATAAGGGATGAAATTAGAAGGGAATATACAACAAGGCCTTGTTAACCCAAAAATCGCAATTTTCCCAAAACAAATTCTCGCCGCTTTGTCAATTCATGATTTAATGAGTATAAAGATTGGTTAGAATATAGCATATGGTGATCAAGGTAGAGGAGATTGTTTTAGTAATTGGGGTTTTAAGACTTTGAGGAAGAAAAAACTATTGGTTAATCATGTCGGAAAGCACAATAGTTCACATAATTTAGCTCAACAAAAGTGTGAAAATTTGTTAAAGAAAAATCAAAGTATCAAAGTGATTTTCAACAAGCAATTTAATACAAAAAGAAGTGAATACCTAACTAGATTGAGTGCATCGATCAATTCAATTAGGTATTTGCAAAAATATGGCTTAGCATTTGAGGGCATAATGAATCCTTTGATAGTAATTTTGTCGCCCCACGTGAAGCTGGATCCGAGCTCCACCAATAATTTACACCATGTGTGGACCTTTTTCTACGTTTCCCATCCTTCAATTCCCCCATCACAAAAAATTTAAACACCTTTTCATAGGAAATGATCTATTAAAAAGAAATTAATTTACCTATATTTTATTTATGAAACAAGCATAGTACAAAAATCACATAAAATACTCTAAATTTTATAATTTTAAATGTTTACAAACATAGCTTAAATGAAGAATGAGACTATCAACATCTCACAATGGTAATATAAGAGTACTTGATAAAGGTTGTACTCAAATCTGAACAAATCAAGCTTTCTCTTGTAATCAATAATACAATTGTAATGCCTATGTCATTAGCTTGATTGTCATACCTTGCAATTCCTTTTGGCAGAATCAATTCAATGGGAGAAGCAAATTTTTTTAAAAGTTGGTGCATTTTAAGTTTTTTATTATAATTCAACTTCTTTTTCTTTTACCACTTTTACATTTTTTGTAATTTTTTACACTTTCCTTTTCATGATTATTGCTTCTCTTAAACATTAGCAAGCGTGAGTCTTTTTTAGGCAAAATTGGTCCGATTTTACATTTTTGGTTTAATGTGCCTTGCTTTTTAAGGTGAAATGAATGCATTTTTTTTTGGATTGTTTACATCTAATTCTGTGTGTTTTTCTTCTTCTTATTATTATTATTATATATTTTTCATTTTTTATTTATAGGTTGTTATAATTTTATGAATTTGAGTATTATTAGTGATATTTTTAATTATATAATATAGAATGAAGACAAAGTGAATTTGAGAGTGCTATTTTTTATCGGGAGGGTAGATGCTTGTGCTAAGTATTAGTGATATTTTTGATAATGTAATATAAAATAATCACAAAGTGAATTTGAGCGTGTTCTTTTTTTCAAAAAAAAGGGCAAGTGTTGTGTTCTTTTTTCAGTTGGGTGGGGGTGGGTGGTTGGGGATTTCACTATATTTGAGTTGAGGGTTTCGAGTTTGACCAAGGATGAGGAGCATCAGGAAGAATTGGAAGACTTATATCGCCTTATTGACAATAACAAATACAAAATGTGCCGAA
This sequence comes from Santalum album, assembly GCA_034195605.1. Lineage (NCBI taxonomy): Eukaryota > Viridiplantae > Streptophyta > Magnoliopsida > Santalales > Santalaceae > Santalum > Santalum album. The sequence goes on along the minus strand of CM067259.1, from coordinate 7,206,762 downwards.
AGGGGAAAATTTAGGCATTTCCCTAATTGGGTCAATGCCTCAAAAGTAGTCACACTTCACATGTACTATGTTTGCCTATTATCTTGATATGTGGAAGTTGACAAAGGTCACATTAATTTTGTACTTTTAATGAAAATTTATGAAATAGAAACTGCTCAAAGATTATTAGCACAAAAAATAAAAGATTATTCTTCGGATGCCTTCAAATAGAAAACTCAAAAAAAAAAAAACTCTAGGTTAAAAGAAAAATGAGAGATTAAAATTTAGAGTAATACTGCTCTTTCTAAAAAGTATATCCTAAATAAATCTCATCTCTCACATGTGGAAATGAATCTCACATACATAAGTGGGTCTCACTTATTATATGTGAGCAGTAAGATTTATTTAAGATCACTTTTTTTTTTTTTTGGAATGAATAGATTTATTCAAAACTTGTTGGAAGATAAATGACACTTCTCACCCAAGCTTCGGTACCATCTCACATGCACTGTTTTAATGGGAAAAGTTGTTAGTGATGTGGGATGTGTAATACCCCTGAATTTCCATTTAATTTTTAATTTGAGATTGTGGAAAATATGAGGCTAAAAGGTATAAACGGGTGTAAATAAGTGTATAATAATATGAATAATTATTTAAGTGCTAAGGCAAGTACAATTATATGGACTCGCGGGAGTAGTTATGGAATATATATATATAGATGCTATTGTATATAATGTTACATTATATTATAATAAGATATTTTATAATATAATATATTAAGTTAAGATAAGAAGGAGAGGAGGAACGCGGGAGAAAGAGAGAAAGAGAAGAGAAGAGAGATATTATAATAAGATCTTATATAATATAATATATTATAGGATAAGAAGAGGAAGGAGAAGACAAACGAAAGAGAAAGAGAGAAAGAGAGAGAGAGAGAAAAAGAAAGAGAGAGGGAGAGAGAGAGAGAGTGTGAGGGGACAGTAATATATATATATATATGATATGAGGAGACGGCAGCTGGCGAAATAAAAATATAATATACATATATATATATATTATATGACGGAAGAATCGTGAAACAAAGAGTAGCAGAGCGAGAGAAAGGAAAAGAAAAGAAAGAAAGAAAGCAGGAGGGAGCTGAGAGCCGCGGAGGAGGAAGAAAGAAGAGGGAAAAAAAGAGAGAAAAAGAAACGTCGAGCTGCCAAAGGAAAGGAAAAAGGGCAAAGATAAATCTCGACCCTGCGATCAATCCAGGTAAGGGCAATCTAATTTCTTTGTAAGGGCAATCCATTCTTTGTAAGGGCAATCTAGTTTCTTTGTAAGGGCAATCCTTTCTTTGATTCCTATCCTTAAGATTTGTTCGTTCCAAGGAATTTCAATCCTTTTGTTGAAACAGTTTGATTCCTATTGATTTTGTTGAATCTATTGATACTAGAGCCATATTTGTTGTTTCGGGCATTTTCGGATATGTCTATATTGATTTGTTCGTCCGATTTGTGGTTAAATGTATTATTTGAGCCTGAACCGTTGATTTGGCTATAAGTGGGAATAATTATTGGGTCCCACTAACCCAATTATTGTTGTTATAATTGTTGAGATCCTAAGCATTGATTTGAACGTGGTAGGACCTATTCGTTCGGTCCCACTTGTTATGTTGGTTGTTGAATGTTGTGTTTGAACCCGTTGACTAAGATGAACAACCGTGTAAGCGGGTATGGGAGACCCCGTGCTTGGTTAATGCACGTATGAGCTGTTAAGGCTGGTTGACGGGTCCCGATACATTGAGTAGACCCCGTACTTGAGTTAAAGCACAAATGTTGGACCCTGTGTCTGGGTTTGAGCAGACGCACCGTTCATGACCCTTTGGGTCTCTCAGTGGTTGTTGCTTTGAGCTGAAATATGTTGAATTTATTGTGTTAACCTTTCCCGAGCATACTTTTGACTGATTGTCCCTTACTGGGTGTTCATTCACACTCACCCTTGTCAGTTGATCATTTTCAGGTAAACTCTTTAAAGATGAGCCGTACGTAAGTGGTGGCGGCGACGACAAGGGGAAAAGGGTCGCCAATAGTTAAACGTTTAAGTTTTTATAGCTTCAAGTTATCTTTTGAGATGTAATGTATCCTGTAATATGGTTTTGGGCGGGTTGTACCGGTCCCACTTTTGTGTTAGTAATCGGGAATCATTTAGTAGATGATGGATAAGTGCACCCTTGTACACCTGTTTGGAGTGAGAAAGGTGGGGGTGTCACAGGATGGCTATGGCCGTGTTAGCTAATTCCCTTCTATAACTATTTTCCGCCCCAAGGATCACCCAACCTAAAAAAATAAATGCGTGAGCGGATTTTGGTACACTAAATTATTAAAGATTTCTTTAGGAATGTTGGTCGAACAATTAAAATGTGTATATTTGATTAAGCAAATGAGGCTCTTGTTTGTTGGCAGGGAAATGGTGAGTTGCAAAGCTATCTATTATTTGATTTGGGAGTTCATTGTCCATATCATCCTAAAGGATGATAATTGTTTACGTTTAGTGCCTTAGCAATTACTACTTTCGATTAAGATCCTATTAAGGCCAACACAAGGTAACATCCATAAAAGCAGAACTGATGAATAGATGTGAAAGGTAGATCATAGGCCCATAAAGTGAAGTACAACAGGATGGGATGATGAATAGATGGAAAACAAAGGACAATAAGCCTAGAAAATGAAGGAAACATGGGTTGAAATGGGTTCTTACTATCGTTTGGGGCCGAACTCATAGGGTTTTGTACATATCTTCATAGGAGAATCAAGCGTATGTAGTTCTTTAGGCTCATAAAGCCATGAAGTTCAATGGCGGCTGTCCTCACATTTCGAATGGCAGTAAATTGGTGACGGATGATGAAAAAGAATAGAGTAGTGTGGTCCTTTCTCTCTTTCTCCTTCTTTGTTGCAGTAGCCGCAAAGTGTCCTCCCCTTCCCAAAATCCTAGGTTTTGTTTAAATAGTAGGGGAGAACAAGGGGGAGGACTGCATCCTCCTTGGGCCCAAAACCTTCTCGATCATGGGAACTCCTTATAAAGGAGCGACGTGTCCCTTAGGGCAGCATGGTGGAGCCATAGGCTCAAAGCTGAGAGTCTTTCCTCCATATGGAGAAATATATTAGGAAAGGTCAATGGGCCATGTTAGTCCCAATATAATCACTGAGAGGGGGGGTGAATCAGTGCACTTTAAAAATTCTTTTGTCTTTTCCAAATTTACTTGTTACGGCAAGTATAAAACAAGTAAACAAGACAATCAATCGCAAACACAATATTTATGTGGTTCAGCTACACAATGCGTGCAACCTACGTCCACGGATGGTTCGGGTTCACTACCCTCACCAACGAATTCACTAAAATTGTACGGGCCCTTCACTAGAGCGATACAACGGTCTCACTGACCAATTAAAATGTTGTCGTCCCTTCACTAGGGTTGACAAACTTACAAAAAGCTTCAACAATAATAAATTCAGAATGATAAAGGCAACTCACGAAACCAAGCGCTTTGTCGACGTACGAAGAGCGCAAAGTACTCGAAGAAGCTCTGGAACACATACCAAGGCTGCCACCTTCTCCAGCCACGGAAATGGTACCACGGGTCACCGGAAATATATCTTGGGAACTCTACACACAATTCTCACAAGTGTTTCCCAAGCTCACATAAACTCGACCCTTTGAAACCCTAAAAGTGCTCAAGAACAACCAAGGCACTCTACCACCACTTTAGGAGAATTTCTCTCAATTCTCTCACTCAAATGCTCTCTCCAAGCTTATGGAAGGTCTGATTTTCGTCCAAGGGAGAGCCCCTCCTTATATAGCCCTCTAAAGTCTCCAAGACATGGCATAGTGGTGGAATTAATTACTCCTCCAAACATGTTCCATGTTTTAGGGGTGGGAGACTCATTATGGTGTCTCCACTAGCCAAAAACATGGCATAAATTCCTCCACCAAATATGCTCCATGTTTTAGGGGTGGGAGACTCATTATGGTGTCTCCACTAGCCAAAAGAAGCCTCCAAACATGGATGTCCTTGAATGCCAAACAACATTCCTCAAATTAGGGGATTTTGTCACCAATGGTGGACCAAATAGTAGCATGGCTACTGCCCACGAATTTTGACTTGGTCCAAGTGTATTTAGACTCCTCCAAGTGTCATTGGGCTTGTTTAGTTACTGCCCATGTGTGCCAAGCCCATTAGTTGGCCCAAATTCGTCACATTGCACATTTAAGCCCAAAATGGTCTCCCCAAAGGCCCACCACGAATTTCATAAGCCCATTGCTATTCCTTGAGCTCATTGCAACCCATTTAGCCCAAATTTACCTCAATGTAGCCCAACAACTCCAAACAAGCTCCCTTTAAGCTCAACACGGTGCATATGCTCAAATTAGGCTAAACCGGGCCCAATTATGACGCTTCGAGCAAAACCGATTTTCTTTGCGCCGTTTCTGTCCATACCACTTTATTATGGTATATTATAGTTGCTGGTGTCTCCCCATGGTCATCGGATCATCCGGAGTGCCTCAAATCAATAACCGCTCCAAACTAGGTCAAACCGGGCTCAATTATGATGCTTCGAGCAAAACTGATTTCCTTTTGCTATTCCGACATCATGAAGTCATCTATAGACAATGGGCATGATGTTTAGGTGATGCGGACACCCAATTAGGCTTGCCAACAATGACAACACCATAACATTCCAATGGGAACAACAGGCCATGAGTCTAAAATAGGCATTCCTTTAAGGAAAATAGCCATAAGCTCAGGCAGACGAGCCAAATAAGGGGTTGTCCCTTAGGTAAGGAACCAAAAGCTCATGGTTTATGGACCCAAAATATAAATTATTCCCTTATGGATTGACCCATAGGCTCAGAAATAATTGCTATTTGATGACTTGGTCAATGAGGGCTGCAAAGTAGTATTCCTTTAGGAATTAAGTTGTAAGCTTGAAAGCTTGAGTCCATAGGTCTCACCTGAATACATATCCCCTTTTAGGGATTGAGCCATAGGCTCGAAAATAATATAACGCTTTCGTTAGCTTGGTCAATGAGAGTCTAAGGATAATGTCACCTTAGGGATTGAGCCAAAGGCTCAAAAATTATTACCCCTCATTGTTAGTCAACAAGAATCTAAAGATGGTATCCTGTATGGATTGAGCTATAGGCTCAGGAATGGGGTCCATAAGCCCCCAAAGAGGGTGTTTTCCCTTAGGGATTGAACCGTAGGCTCGAGTATGGAATTATTCTTCACTGACTTGGTCAACGAGAGTCCGAGTATGTAAAATGTGATTAGAATATTAATTTTTCCCGAGGGACACGAAAAGCGACTTTAGCTTTGTTATTTGCTTGTTCCTCAATAACTTGATATACATTATAAATTTTAATCATATAAATTAAAAGACAATGAAACTATTAAGAAATTTATTAATTTTTCATACAATTTGAGAGTATGGTAAAAACTCGGGAAAAATTACAAATCATATAACTAAATGAAAGTTTCACTCTTAAGATGAGAATCCAAGGCATCATCAAATTTTACGGAATGTAATATGCTTGTCTACTATTTTGTGTTCTTTTAATTTGTATGGTTAAGATTTATAAATTTTCATAGCCCATTTAGTCATCGGATACAAGTGGAGGACAAGCACAAGAGCCCATTCCTTGATTTTCCCATGCACCTTTAATTACCACAAAAACAAAATAAAACTAGGATTCTAGGGATCAACATTCTCACATTAATAACCACTCTTTTAGTTTGCCAAATAGAATAAATATTTCATAAAACAATATAACGTAAATAATTAGAGAAGTATGTAAAGAATAGTTCTTTTCAAAGGCAATAGGTGAAATAGGTAAGTATATATAGCTATTATGCTCTTAACTATTAATAATAGCTATTTCTTATCTATTTATTGTCTATTCTTCCTTACCGTCCATAAACGTAAGTATTCACTTGTGTTTCATGTATAAATTTCTCCTTGTATGTTATATCCATATGAAATTCCCATTTTCTCCTATTTTGTGAACCAAATTAGCGGTAATAATCTCAACTCCCACATCCATTCAAAATCTCATTACCATCTCATGATGCAGGGATCCGTTGATGGATTTATCTCTTTTTCTTCTCCCCACCCCCGCACATCCGTCTTTCTCTCTCTTTCTCCTCTCACCCCACTAGCTCAATTAAGATAGAAAATGAACAAAAATCATAAAATTTAATGATTAATCCTTAACAAAGGTCCGTTGAGCATAGTCTCTTCTCGTCTCACTCTACCAGCTCCATTAAGACAGAAAATGAACGAAAATCCTAAAACTTAATGGTTAATCCTTATTAAGGGTCTATTGAGCATAGTTTTAAAATTTTGGGGACAAAATAAAATAATCAAAATTACAGGGAAATTTCGCGGAAGGGTGCCCCGCCCCAATGAAACGACGCCGTTTATGTGGGGGAGGTTTATTAATGGAACGGAAAAGTAACGTGCCGTCGTGGTACAAACGGACGGCGCTACGGCATAATTCGTTTGCCCTAAAACACAGCATTCGCGCTCCCTGAATTCTTCCTCTCCTTCGAGTTCTCTCTCCCCCTCACACCGTTGGAGCTGCGATCGTTCTGAAGGCTAATCTCAATCGTCTTTAGCAGTTCCAGTTCTTGGTTCAGGTAATCACTAGGCTTTTAGGCAACTATACAATTGATTCATTTTTCCTCCGATCTTCATTTCGCGCATCCTTCACTAATTGATTTTGATATATATTTAATCCGTGAGTGATGTCTCAATACTTAGGGTTCATCAGTTTTACTCTTAGATTGTTCCTTAGCGGCTTCCTTTATTTGGTGTTGTTTCCGTCTTCAATTCTTAACTGTACTTTTTGTTTTGTTTTTCCTCCTTGATTCTACGTTTTCTTTTGTTCTTGAATGACATGTGTTCACCTTTTTCAATTTTTGGTGCAATTTAGAGTTATGGATTTGGTGCAAGGTGCATTCTGTGATTTGTTCTTGATTGTAACCGTATTTGTTTTCTTTTGTCCTTTATTTTGGACCTAATATGCACGTCATCTCGGGTTTTTACATTTTACATTTTCCTTCAGTTGGTTCATTTTGTATGAGGTTCATAAAGCAGGTAAAGAATGAAACAGTAGAAAAGTCTCTGAGCACTCGTGAAGCGCGTGCCTTGAGGCTTAGTACCATATGTAAAGCTGTGCAAAGTTTGCATACCCATAAATCATACTGTTCGTGCCCTCCCTATTCTTTGAAAATGGTACTATATCGGATGTAGCAATATATTTTCCTCGATATATCATAAAACTCTGATGATTAGGAGTGAAACCTTCATTTGACCAAAGCAATTATTTTGACTCCTCAAATCCTAAAGAAAGTTTATGCTAGCACTGGTAACTGGTAATATTAAGTACCACAAGAGAGCCAGGGAAACCACTCATGGAACAAATGATTCAAAATCAAACACTAATACACGTTCCTGTCTGCAGATCAAAGTTTGGGTTGAATATCTCCCTAGCTGATTTAGATAGAAAAGGGAAAAGATGAGGCCCATATTGATGAAGGGCCACGAGCGACCATTGACGTTCCTCAAGTACAACAGGGACGGTGATCTCCTATTCTCCTGTGCCAAGGATCACACCCCTACTGTCTGGTTTGCCGATAATGGCGAGCGGCTTGGAACCTACCGTGGGCACAATGGTGCTGTTTGGTGTTGTGATGTCTCAAGTAAGTTCCCCTCTTTATATTTCCCCATCATTAGATTCGTAGAAGTAATGGTGTTGCCTTTTCTACACTTTGCAAATTGCTTATGCATGTGGTTTTAGTTTATGTTGATGAGTCCTGTTCATACTCATTGTCAATGGGTTTTGTTCAGGGGATTCATTGCGGCTCATCACTGGAAGTGCAGATCAGACAGCAAAACTGTGGGATGTGCAAACAGGAAGCCAGCTTTACACGTTCAATTTTGATTCTCCAGCTAGGTCTGTCGATTTTGCAGTTGGTGATAAGCTTGCTGTGATCACCTCCGATCCGTTCATGGAAGTGACTTCTGCCATTCATGTCAAACGAATTGCCAGAGACCCCAGTGACCGTAAGTTAACACTCTTTTCTTGTATTTATGTTTGTGCACGTGTGTGTGCGTGCTTGTAAGAATGCATGTCTGGAAAGGTTTAGACAACCACCTATGACATTTTTAGTCTAGGGGGAAGAATTGTGTTTACAAACTTAAGTTCTTATTGTGGAACACTTAAGGTAATGAACAGGGCAGTCATCCATGTGGCCTCATAATATACCCCGTTGTTGTCGTTGCGATTGTTGACGATAGATATACTTTAGTCATGCAAAAACTTGCGATTGTTGACCATAGATATACTTTAGTCTTGCAAAAACTGTCATATTCTAAAGTGAAGCTTATTGAACCTTGTGAATAAAACTGTATCATGTAGAACGCAAATATTATCTTTGCTGAATATATTTTATCAATCATTGAGCCATGGTCTATTGCCCAAGGCCCATCTCTTATGAGAGTTTGTGCTGTGTTATGGTCAATGTTTTCGCCTAAATTCTTTTCCGTGACTGTAATTAGATTTTGGTATGTGTCTTGTAGCTCCTAAATTTGATTACAGCCAAGTCTTATCATACAAAATTGTCTCTATGGTAGTTTCTTTTCTTCCTCTTATTTTGAGTAAATTGAACTGCAGTAATAATAGGCACCATGGTGTCAATAACTGGGATTGGACAATATTAGGTTAATTATCTCATATTTGGTTTATTTTAGTAATATTATATTTCTTGTTTACTAAGTTTCTGTTTCCTATAAATAATGATGTAATCCCCAAAGATTGGTAGACTTTAATTATTGAATAAAATTAAGAAAAAACATCAAATTGCCCCTTGAATTTTGGGTTAGTTACCAATTTAGTCCTTGAACTTAAAAAATGAGCAGTTTACCCTTCGAACTTCTCCCTACTTACCAATACTTAACACCGTTGCTCCTGCATTAAAATTGTTGATGTAACATCTCATGTGGCATCGTTTCTAGGAGATAGGTGTTTTCCATTAGATCCTACGTGGCAAGCATGTCATCCCCGACTAAAACTTTAGTCTCTTATCTCCCAATGATAAGCCATAGAAGCTCCATCTCTATTTACTAAGGATAAGCCATAGTTCAAGGGGTGATTTTGGTCAGTAAAACTATGTCTGAGATATTCTGTGGAAATTCTTTTTGCCTTTGCGGTGCAGCCTGTCGAGTGGTGTGAGGCCACAAAACTGCCTTTAGGGTTCTCCCTATCAAGCGGTGTGAGGCAACAACTATCCGTTTTCTTTATTTACTTTCCATTGTTCCTATTTCATCAGTTTTGTCCTACATCACCAAGTTAACTCAGAACATTATTTGTAAAGTTAGTCAATTTGCCTCTCATAACACCAGTACACTGGGTTCCCGTACTACAGAAAGGGTTCAGAGAGGGTATGGTGCATGTGTCCTTACCTCTGCCATGTAGGCAGGATGTACCTCTGTTTTAATGTGAAGCCTCGGTGAAAAAACTTTACCTTTAGTCCCCAAAAAACAAAAATGAAAATAAAAGATAAACCACTGGTGTTCATTTTATATTGTTCTGGATTTTATTTGTTGTTTTTCCCCCCTTGTTGCCATCTGATGACTATATGGTCCTGGTTGGATTAGTATGGACTTGACCCAGATTTCTGAATTTTGCAACCATTAATAAAAAGCTACTATGCAACCAATTTTAACCCAATACATTATTCGTGTATTTCAAAGAACTGAACCACACTATCTCATAGGGGGTTGCCGGCTCATGTATTGGGTCGGATCAGCCAACTTCTGCTGTCACAGAGAGACCTGGTGTTCTACTCAAACCATGTAGACATTGATGCATCCTTTGTAGGGTTACTTGTCTTTATAAATTGTGCCATAATTTTAAATTTGTTAATGATGTCATTTGCAGAGATCGGTGAATCTGTGCTCATCATCAGGGGCCCTCATGGAAGAATAAATAGAGCTGTCTGGGGACCCCTTAATAAGACAATTATAAGTGCTGGTGAAGATTCTATTGTTCGTATATGGGATTCTGAGGTATTAACTTTATTTCCCTGCTTACAGTTGGCATGCTGTCCTGGGAGAAGTAATGTTAAACAGATAGAATTGATATTGAGAAATTTGTTGTTCTGTTTCTTTTTGGCTTTTTTGTTTAGATGGTGCAATTATACTGCCTGAAACTTGCTTTTCAAACTTGCAGACAGGGAAGTTGCTGAAAGAGACTGAAAAGGAAATGGGTCATAAAAAGGCTATTACATCTCTTTCAAAATCTGCAGATAGTTCAAATTTCCTCACTGGTTCATTGGATAAATCTGCTAAGGTCTGTACCTCATAGCTTTTTGATGGTTTTTGGTTTCACATTTTTGGGCATGCCATCTGAACTTCTTGTGTACTAACTATATCTTTTTGAATTGTTTGTTTTGGTTATAATTTGTTAGCTCTGGGACAGCAGATCCTTGACACTGGTCAAGACATATGTGACAGAACGGCCAGTTAATGCGGTTACAATGTCCCCACTTCTTGAACATGTATGTACTGAGCTTTCAGTCCAACATTATCTTTTAATATATTTTCTGAGAAAGCATTCTCTATATTTGTTTGACATTTTGCATTTCAAGCCAACCACTTTGATATTGTATGCACTTTAGAATAGCAACTTGTTTCTTTGGTTTGATTCATTGGGCAAAATTATTTAGTGGTTGAAAGGCGACACCATTGCTTGAATAAGTTTACATTGCCTCCTCTACCAGAAGGGACGTATACAAGGAATCCAGTTCATTGAAAAAAATGGGCGGAAGTGACAAAATTTAGAGTCTCTCACCAATATCAAGTTTACTTCTTAGTTTAGGGACCATTTGGACTCATTATTTTTGGCTAATCCCAATACCTTGACCAGAACATCTCCACAGCATTATTCTCGTTCCCCACTCTTGATTGGTGTCACTGAGCTGCACAATCCATTTCTCCCTTCATCCGCTTAACATGACCTTTTAATAATTATTAAGATCTACTTTTTATATGTGACACTCCAGCTTTATGCCTGACAGGAACTTTCCAGTGCATTGAATCCTATGCCTTTAATTGTGCAACGTCTGGGTGTTTCCAGGTTGTGCTCGGAGGTGGCCAGGATGCATCACATGTCACGACAACAGATCATCGCGCGGGAAAGTTTGAGGCCAAATTCTTTGACAAGGTAAAACACTCGGTGTACTTAGATAATTTTGGATGAATCTGTCAATTGCTAAACTTTTTTTGTTTGGTCAGATTCTTCAAGAAGAAATAGGAGGTGTGAAGGGGCACTTTGGACCAATAAATGCTTTGGCATTTAACCCTGATGGGAAAAGGTATAGTTTCTTGGCTTACCATTGTGCTTCTGGCTGATTAAGCTTCTTAAGGTGAATGGTAGGGTGAGGCTCATGAATTTTAGAATTCGGATAAGTTGGTTTCACCATGGTGTCATGGTTGTTGTTGTGTTGTTTTTCGTTTTTTTGAAACTTCCTTCCATTTCTGGTTTGTTTTTTGCTTTTCTTTATTCATTCCTCCTGAATTTTGCTCTATTTTCCTTAGCTAATTAAATTAGCAGTTGCTAAAAAAGAACCTGTGAGATGTTTTCTTAGTTGATTTATTGAAGAAATTTGATGAGATATTTATTGAGAAAATACTGACGTATTAGATGATCACTTTGGACCTAGAAATGTTTTCGGCATTTAACCCTGATGGGAAAAGGCATAGTTTCTTGAAATGCCATAGCGCTTCTTGCTGATTAAGCTTCTTAAGTTGGATGGTAGGGTGAGGCTCATGAATTTTAGAATTGGATTAGTTGGTTTTCACCATGATGTCATGGTTGTTATTTATTTACTTATTTTCCTTTTTAACTTCCTTCCATTTCTGGTTTATTTTTTTGTTTTTCTTTATTCATTCCTCCTGAATTTTGCTCAAGTTTTCTCAGCTAATTAAATTAGCAGTTGCTAAAAAAGAACCTGTGAGATGTTTTCTGAGGACTTGATTTATCAAAGAAGTTTGGTGAGATATATATTGAGAAAGTACTGACATATTAGATGATTTCATTTCAACTGTTTAGGCGTGTGTATTAGTATAATATTAATTAGGTTCTTCAGCTTATTGGTTTTCTTATATTAGTAATTGAACACTTTAGCTTAGGTTTTTTTTCACATCCTTGTGATTTTATGTGCATTTGTGCTAAGTCAACATATTTATACTCGTAGTTTTTTTTCACATCCTTGTGATTTTATGTGCATTTGTGCTAAGTCAACATATTTATACTCGTAGTTGTCAAGGTGTCACCTAGGTGAGCAGCACCTTGCTCATTTGAAGAAAAGCATGCGCCTTGGAGAAGAAATAGGCACCTTGTAACACCTTTTATACAAGGTGCCTAAAGTAAAGCCCAAAAACTAAATGCCAATTTGAAGCCCAAAACTAAACTATAAAAACTAAAAATCTAGCCCGAAAAAGCTAACACACTCCCTCACTCTCGAGAAACACTCTTTCCCAATCTAAGCAATTTCTTCTCTCTTTTTTTTTCCCCACTTCTACTTTTTTTCCTTCACCTGGGTGCCGTTTTTTCTCTTGCTCTGTGTTCTTCCTGTTTTCCTTTCCCTGTTGGTGTGTATCTTTTATGGGGTTTTTTGGATTCTAAGCAATTTCTGCTGATTAATGTGATACATCTGATTAAATTATCTAATAAATTACATAATAATTGGTGGAAATGATCTAATTTTTAGTTATATGTATGTAGAAATATAATATTTTTGCATTACATGTCTGTTATTGCACTAGGTGCCCGGCTAGGCATCCAGGCACCTTTGCTTGTTTTGATGCCTTGATAGCTATGCTTATCCTTGTATTTTCCAGTACCTAGTAAAATTAGACGATATTAACTGATTGTTGTATTGGTTTATGGTGATTCAAGTTGTATAACGTTGCAGTTCTCTTACACCTTGGAAGATAATTCTATGTTTCTCATATGCCAGTGAAGAAACGATTGCTACTGGGTTTAACAATTCAGTTTTAAAGTGACTTGAAACTTCTTTTGCTTGCACAGTTTTTCAAGTGGAGGTGAAGATGGGTATGTGAGACTACATCACTTTGATCCTGATTACTTCAATATCAAGATTTAGATCCCAAGGTTAGCATCCCTATGTCAAGGAGTAAGATTTTTGATGCAAACTGAAATGCTGCATCAAATTGTGCTCAGAAGACCCTTTAAAATTGTTTTGTTGCACTATGGTATGAGATTTCAGGGACGAAGATTTTTTTTGTTTTGATATATTTTATGCAGACCTGAGGTATAGCCCACGGGTTCTTTCCATGCAGTGGCACATTAGTGTAAGGATCATCTGTCACAAGGTAGTTTCTGGAAAGTTTAGGCTTAGGCTGCATTTGATTGCACTAATTTGCCGCTGAAACATAGTCCAAGACCTGATTCAGTTAGATCTTGACCTATTCTGTGCGTTTGCCATTGCCACTAAAAGGGTCTGAAAACAGTTTTACCGGATCAAGACCAAATGGTGTCGCTGATTCGGTCGTGAAGGAATTCAGATGCAATTTGAACGCAATTGCTTTCATTTAATCCCTGTAATTTTCATTCAATTAAATTAGCCCTAGCCTCCTACTTGAACAGCCTGACTGCACCTCCACTCCCGATGATGAACTCCAATTCATCTTGCTCTCTCTCTAGCCTTGTCGACCAGCTCCACTTAGCAGATCTTTTGCTAAAATAGGTTTTTTTTTGTTTGTTAGATTGACAAAACAGAAAAGAAAACAAAGCTAGAAAGAAGAAACATAAAATCAAATTTATATGGTTTCAAAATGTAGAATGTAACTTCATTTGATTTAAACCTTAAAATGAATGTATCCCAATCGAACTGAACATGTGAAGTCCGTGCATAGTTTGAATAAAACTCATTGAGTTGACACCCAAAATTAATGTTGCTAAACTCTAGTAGAGTGAATGAATGTTTTAAAATGTAGAAATTGTGAAATAAGAGTGAAATTAAGTTTAAATCTTGAAGTGGGAATGATTTCATTACACTAGAATTAATGAACATAATAGTAATGTCGAATGTAGAATGTTACTTCATTCGATTTAAACTTTAAAATGAATGTACACCAATCAAACAGAGTGTGTGAAGTTTGTGCAATGCAGCTATTTTGATTAAAATTCACTGAATTGATACCCAAAATTAAAGTTGCTCGACTTTAATAGAGAGAATGAATGTTTTAAAATGTAGAAATTGTAAAGTAAGAGTAAATTTTAGTTTAAACTTTGAAGTAAGAGAGAACATAATGGTAAGATCGAAAGTTTCATATTTTCAAAATTTTAAGGTTCTGTCTAAGCCGAAAAGGAAAAAAAAAAAAAAGGTTTAGGATTCAACCTTAATCAAGGCAAAATACTTCAGGGTTTAAATTAAATGCGACTGGACCAAAACGGGTAGCTTCTGCTCAACTACGTGGACGCGTGCCTACCCGAACAAAATAGACCCAACAGTCAAACCGAACTTTCTCAAACAACCTTTCTTCACCAACTCCCCATCACACACACACAGAGGCACGAACAAATACCCCCGAAGCACAAAGCTTGATCTTTTTCTTCAATCGTCTTCTTCTGCATTCCTCGTTCTCTCCCACGCCCCACCTCCTTATATTGGCGATGGAAACATGGGAACGCTTGGGCTCTGACCTCACCGAACTAATCCTCTCCTACCTCCCCAGTTGAAACCATTGTCCGCGCAGCTGCCGTGTGCAGGCTCTGGCGCTCCGCCGTCTCCTCCCCGACCTTCCGCGCAGCCTTGTCTGCCAAGAAGAAACCGCCGTGGTTCTTCCTCTACGGCCACAACAACGTCTTCTTCAAGACGAACCAGGCCTTTGCTTTCGACCCCTGACTCCTTTCGCTGGCAACGCCTCCCCTTCCCGCCCAATCCCGCCTTCTTCGCCGGCGCTGGCGGCTTCGTCTTCGCCTCGGCCTCAAAATTCGGCTACGCCCCAATCCTGAGCAGAGACGGCCTCTGGCGCGAGGTGGCACCGCTCCATGTGTCCCGGTGCAACCCCCTCGTGGGCGTCTTCGACGATGAAACAACGCCGTTTACTACGAGGGTTCACGCTGAAACGGCGTTGTGTGCGGGCGCGCGCACTAGGTTCATAGTCGTGGGAGGGGTGAGGTACGTGGGGGGTCTTGTGGACATAGAGGACCGTCTGGAGGTGGAAATCTACGACCCCAATGCAAACTCATGGGAGCTCTGCCCGCCCCTGCCCGTGGCCTTCCGGGCAGGCGGCAACTCCTCGCAGTGGCTGACCTCGGCGATCTTCCGGAGCAAATTCTACGTGTTTGGAATATGCTCGAGCTTCGTCTCCTCCTTCGATCTAAGGAGGCGGTCATGGGGCGAGGTTGGCACGTTGAGGCCTCCTGGGGTTCGGTTCTCATTCCTGGTCGGGACCGAGGGCACGCTGGTCCTAGCCGGGATGTGTTTCACGAGGAAGACGACGTCGTTTAATCTGTGGGCCGTACACGAGGATACGATGGAGTTCAGTGAATTGGGGAGGATGCCGGAGGAGTTGCTTGGGGAGTTGTTTGATGGTGGGGAAGGAGGAGGCGGAGGGAGTGGAGGGGATTATTATAATTATGACAAGTATGCAACGTTGAAGTGTGTGGGATTGGGGAACCTTATATTTGTGTTCAATGAAGAGCATTACAAAAAGTTCCCAGCTTGTGTGTGTGAGATTATTGCAACTAGTGGGAGTGGGAGTGGGAGTGGGAGTGGTTTTTGTGAGATCAAGTGGAGGAGAGTTCCAATCTTGCCCTGTCCGGTGAATCAGTTTCACAAGGTGATTAGCTTCTGCTCCGGGGTCTTGATAAATGGTTTATTTGTGTGATTGATTGAGATCTTTTCATTTTGTTGCCGAGACAAGCGCTTGTTATACTAAGCCAAATGGTGATAAATTTGTTTCGTGTGAATGTTGAGTACATCGAGTTAGACTTCTTTGTAAATTTAATGCTACTTCAATATGATTAGTTTTGAGGTGAGTTTATGGCTCGCCCACCTACCTAATCCATCTATAGAATAGCGTTACCTAACCTAACCTGCCCATAAAATGATTTTGACTTACCCTTAACCGCTTTGGTTGGTCTAACCCGTGATGAAAGGACTGCCTTAAGCTACTCTTTCAATCTCCCAAAATTACCCCTTGATTTGACGTACATTTAACTAGTTGTACAAGTAAAATGGATATTTCCTTATGTTGAGAAAAAGAAAAGAAAAATACCGTAAAGCCCATGAACAGTTTCTCCTTGCTTTCCTCCGACCCCTCCACCCCCCCCCCCCCGCCCCCCCCCCCCCCCCCCCCCCCCCGGCGGATCTCTTCCCATAGCCTTCTTGCTTCATTTTCAAAGAAGCCATGAGAGATCTGCAAACATGGTTTCCTTTCTTCAATGCTGTGCTCTCAATCAATCAATTTAGCTAGTTTATTGCGTGCTCTTTGGAAAAGCAAGAAAAAAAAAAGTTATTTATTATGACTTTCACTAGTATATTTAATTGAAAAGAAGTTTTCTCACAGAAAAGCCCACTGCCCTAGTAGACTTGATGACTATTAATTGGAGGTTCACAAAATGTCCCGCGAACACAAAATCTGAGCCTCCTCTATTATCTTCATTTACATAATGAAGTCGGATTTTTTGTTTTCCCTTCTCTTTTTCCTTTTTTTTTGACCGATAGTGCTTCACTGCTTTTTTTGGTAAACTGAAATTTAATAGTGCTTCACTGTTTATTTATCAACAAATAAACATTTTTTCCCCTTTAATAAAGTTGTGAAAGTTTATTACAGTTATGTTCAATGAAGAAAATAGCTGCAGGATAAGATTGGTTCGAGTGTCGCATGTACTAGAATCCAATAATAATAGTGCCTCATTTTTTTTCATTATTTGTTGGGAAATGGTGCTTCATTGTTTTTTTCGCTATCAACAAATAAATATTTTTCCCCTTTTAATAAAGATGTGAAGGTAATAGCATAACTTATAAGCTTCGCCTCATCTACAAGGGCTACGCTCTCTTTTGTGCGTAAGTTTGAATTAGCTTTATGCCCTCGTAACTATCATAATTTATTTGTGTGTATTGTGTGCATTTAAGAAAAAAAATGAAAAAAATACTTAGTTAACCCACATTACAAGCTTTTATTGCAGATATCATACTAGGATAAAAGGAAAATCTCACAAACAATTTACCCCTTAAAGACATCAATTAGGGTGATCCCACCGCATGTAAAGTGTGAAATTTGACCTAATCACATCACGTTTACTTGAGAAAACATCTATGGCGTTATCTCGAACTTACTTAGAGGATATTGAAGGAATTCCTCTAAAAGGGGCCCTTGAACTAACTAGAGGATGGATATTCAAGGAACAGCACGTTTAAGTAGAAGGCAAAGACATGTTTAAAGACTTGATAATTCGATGAGAGAATGAATGTGTACATATTATCTTGCTATCAAATTGTTTTTTGTTTTTTTTTCCCTTTGAAGCTATAAATACTCTGCAAATCAAGCCATGAGTTACATTCTTCGCTAGGCATATATGAAAATATTCTAACAATTACAAAATAATAAGTATAAAACTTGAAATAATAGTATGAGTATTTTCGTGTACACGTAATGACCATCTATTAATGAATTCTAGAGTCTTATTTTCCACCCTAAATGGAGAGCAATCCAATTAGTTTTTCTCTTAGACCAACTAATTATTATCAATAATTCCATGCCTAAAATTTCACAACAAAATCATAAAAGATCGACACGAATTTAATGAAAGATATTTTAATAAATGATAACTTATGGTCTAATAAATTTTTGACATATAAGTCTTTTGTGATTTTGCTATAAAATCCTTAGTCCATAGTATTATTCAATTATTATGTGTATATATGTATATGTATATGTATATATTATAGAGATTATAACCAACATAGTTTAAGAAAGCATCAAATTGGTAACTAAGGGTGGTTTTCTTTTTTCTTTTTTTGGGCAACAAACTAAAATAAAAGGGCATCACGGTGAAGGAATTGCAATTGCAGAGTGGGATGTCGCTCATTTATTTTCACGCACAGGCATACGAAAGATTTGGACAAATATACAAATCAACTAGTAGAAATCATGAAAACCCCAAGTATTTGGAACGAAGGTTTTAAAAACCTGAGTAAACGCCACTCATCAACATGAAGGGGAAAAACTAAATTGACCACCTTAATCCTAATTTAGCATCCAAAAAACGTTTGAAATGTCCTCAAAATTAACTTCTCTACTCCTATTTAAGAAACGGAAAAACTAATATGCAGTAACTCCATATAAGTTAGGTACAACTACGCCTCATAATATTTATTTTTTAAAAAAAAGACCTAAAACAACATTGTTTTGGGTTTTACTTTGGCTTTTTTTCCTTTTTTGTGTGCTGCACTTAACATAGGTGTAGCAACTGCACCAAAGTTAAGCACAAAAAGAAATACCACTATCAATGAAAACGGGAAAAAAGTTTCAGTCTTCGGTTAGAATTAGTAAACAGTTCCTAACAAGTAATGGCTAATAGCCGATTCTTTTCAAATGAAGAAAATATATACCTCATACCCAAGAAAACATTGGCAGAAAGATAAATCTGAGAGGCACAACACTCTGGGTGCTGAAGCATTTTCAATCGATAAATAATTTATGGACTTCATTGCACTTAGAACTTGGCCTTACATGTAGGGCACATAGAACCTATTGAACCTGTCTGGACACCAGAATTGGCATCCTCACAGATGAACTCATTTCTGCACCAGACACACAGAGTTGTAACTTGATGCCTGTTACCTACCTTTGGAAACGATGCTTCTGCTTCAAGCCAAATAGGTGTATCAAACCCTTGACCCATCGGTAGGCCATATGACGAAACCTTGGGTTCGAGTGAGAGCGAATTCGTTTGAGCATTCAGAAAGTCAAATTCCATAGGTTCTATGGTACCTGATCTCAGTCCATCTAAGCCCGATGTTCTGTCAAACTTTTGATTATCAGTAAAGAGTTCCTTTTCATCCTGTCAATCAATTAGACATGGCTACTCAGAATCATCTAAACTTATCCAAGAGAAGAAGTCATTTTGAGCTTACATATATGGGTCTAAATTTGAGAAAATGAATAAATGCCTTAGAAGAAAAGACTGCCAAACCAATTTTCTGAATAAACCCACCACAGCCAAAAATAATTTTTATCAAGTAATAAACGGAAAAAGGTCGGTACATAAAAGGTGATTTGAAAGCATGTGCATCACAAACATGTAATTGAGAAGTAATAATTAATTGACAGTAAGTTACCCAAAAAAAAAAAAAATAGAAGCTATACCAGAGAGCCTGGCATGATGTTAAGAAGTAATTTTGAATCAGGCAATTGGAGAACACTACATTAAGAATTAAAAGAATAACATGGTATCCATTATAAATGTACTGGAAAATTCAAAAAATATGGTCAAGATCATACCTGGTTAGACACTATGCCAAAGGGGGGAAAACATCCCGAAGATTGCACTAGTGGGTATGCATTATAAGACAAACCATTTTGCAGCGTATTTTCTTCACCACTTCTCCACATATCAGGTTGACAATAATTGCTGCCCAGACCAACTATTGACCGAGTATTCTCAGAATAACCCACTCTGTCTAGTTTCGGCCCCTCCCATACTGCACCTGCAAGAAACTTTTTCTCAACATCATCCATCCGACTATTACAAGATAGACTAAGTAAGCTGCTTTCAGTCTCTCTTTTCTGCCCTAGGCTCCTCCAGTGTGCTATAAGGGACCCCACTTACATTATTATTGCCACCAAAAATCTTCTCTGCTCCAAAAAGAACCAGGGAAGAACCTCTAAAACTATTTTGTCCAGTTTGATTGCTGCATGAAGCATTGGTTAGCTCACGATTCCGGCATGTTATAGTGTCATGCAATTCTGGATTCCCCTCTGTACTGGTAGAAATCTGACCTAAATTACTCTCACCAACATGTGTCGTATAAATGCTACCAAAATCAAAGACTAATTCACTGCTAAATTTACAATTTTCATCAGGTTTTAGCTCTTCCATGGTACTAGCTGAGACCTTATCTGCCTTATTTTCAACACTGTTAGTTGAAGTAAATAAACTACTTTCAGAAGCTTTTTCCTGTTGAGGAAGCAAAACAGTGCAAGCTGAGACCTCATTACCATTATTTCCAAAAGCAGAAGTTTGCTCATTACAAGACGGAATGAGTTCAGAGCCTTCAGTAGTGATTATGTACTGATCTGGTCTAGAATCCACGCCGTCTAGGCAAGCCCTTGATAAGCTATTCCTGGACTCAAACACTGCAGCAGGTCTCTGAACATCCAATTTGTGAGTAGAAACAGCATTTAAATTGTTGTCAAACATAGACAGTTGCTCACATGAAATAGACAAACCAACTTTTGAACCTTTTTCCTTCTTGGACTCTGCAACGAAGGAATTTAAAACCCTTTCTGGATCATCTACAAGACCAAAATTTCGCTCACCTTGAACAACCGAACACATTTTGGGAATTTGCTGCTTGACTTGCCTAGGATCCCCGAAATTCCCCCCACCATCTATTTTGGGTTCTTTCCCCGTCCTTAAGAAAACACAGTTGCCTCCAACAAGCTCATTACTTCGTGTTTCCTCATTATCATGCTGATTTCGAGAACCACTACCAGAACCCATCTCAGTCTTGGCCTCCTCCACCAAGCTAGTGGAGACTCCAACCATATTGTTGTTATCACATGTTGTCTCACTCACATGTGGAGCATTGGAATGCCTTTCAAAACTTTCATAGTTCCTCTGAACTTCGTGGGTGCATCGCGAGCCATCTTTACCCAAGAAAAAGTTATGTTCATCAATGTTCATGGTCTCACAAGCCTTCGCCTGTGAATCATCAGCTTCACTATGCTCCCTATCCTGCTCATCATAAGAATTTCCAACTAAGCTGCACCAGTTTTTGTTATCCTTGATCTTCTCTTCAATTTCACAACTATATTCATTAGTAGACGAGTTTAGTCTGCTATGGCAAAAGATGGAAGTTAGCTTACTTTCAACTTTAGATTCAAAGGATTTTGGAACAGAGTCCATGTTCAAATGAACCTCTGAAATAACTTCATCCAAGGATGTAGTATCAACTCTCTCCAGTATGGTTGTAACTGCTGGTGATGCTCCAATGCCATCAGAGCAGCTCCTTTCATGGCATACTTTATGGCATAACTGAGATTCATTTTGTCCATCTTTAATTATAATGCTGTCAGTGAAAGATGCACCTAGCTTCCCCGTATTCACTGAAGTGAAGGTTGATGGAGAAAAGCAGTCACGGCCTTCTTTATTGTTGTCATCTTTTAAAGTAAGACCTGCAGCCTGTTGTGTAATCATAGTTATTGGGGGGAAAAGGGAAATAAAGATGCAATAATTCTGGATAATAGACAAAGAAACATTTATAGCTTACATTTCCAGAAGTCACTTTGCAGTTCAATGGGATACATCCATTGCCATCGCCATTGCCAAAATATGGCTTCCTTGCATCTTGTTGTCCCAAAACTGAGCACAAATATGAAGTAGCTTCCTTGAAGGACACAAAGCGTCGCCCATTAGGGCTGGAATGGTAACAAAGAGAATATTATGTGAGTTGAGAGCCCCACAACCAACAAGTAGAGATGAGCAGTAAAACATTACATTACCAAAACGACAGAATCAACAAAAGGAGTTTTATTTTCCGCATTGCAAACAAGCTGGTAGGTAGCCACCCATCATTTAATTTTCTAGTCAGTCAGCCTATAAAACTAAATCCAGATTTATTATACAACTAAGAATATAACTGGAGAATGAAGCTAATTTTTCAAAAAATAAAAGGGAAAAACTACAGCTCTAGAAGTAGCACCAAGATTAATTTACCTTTTAGTGATGCAAGCCACCAAAGGATAATATAAATGAAAGCTAAATCTGCTCTTTTACAAATATAGAAATTAAACCCTCGAGTCTCCTATAGCATTGCTCCAAAGCTCTTATAGAAGGAGGACAAACTATAACTCTAAATAAGTGGGGGAGTGAAATATTTAAAATAGAACTACAATAATTATACCCTTTACTGTGTGTTTAATAAAAATATTGCAAGGGTCTCAGACAAATAGAATACCAAAGTATTTGCTACAGAAATCACTGGAATAGACAAACTTAAACTAATGAAGGAAGAACCATCCTTGCAATAAATTTTTTCGGAATCAACATGGTGCAAGCACACTTATATTTAATACAGACAATCTTTCCAGTTAAAATTAAGAAGTGGTAAGCGCAAAATCTGAAACCACATCATAGTCTTGGCCACTTCTAAGATTTAAAGAGGGAAGAAAATTAACACAGGCTAGACAGGTAACAATAGTTAACACATTTTAGTTATCTATCCAATATTTGAGATAATATGGATTAATTTACCGAACCCTTATCATCTGGAAAAAAGTTAAGACTCAATTTTGTTATTGTACGTGATGTCAGTTCGCTCAATATTTAATCCTGACTATATTCCCACCAAAAGTAGATGTAGCCGCAGATAAAGATCACCAGAGACTGTCTTGGCCTCTTCTGCATGTTTTGAAAAAAGAAAAACAAAACCTGGTGCAGGATTGAAAGGGAACATGAGGGTATCACATTTGATTCTTTGTCCACCAACTGAGACAACATAGTGAAAGTGTACAAAAACCTAACGTCATATCAATACATTGGGGTTTATTCATTTTGAACTCATGGAAACTTGGCATAGTTTGGGCTCATCTATATGGCCAAAAAATGGCTTTGAAAAGTTCTTGACTGTCCACAAGATAGAAATATTAAAGTAAAAGTCCATATAAAATAAGCACCAAGGAAAAAAAATGTCATATCTAGACAATTGAGGCTCATAAAGACTGAACTACCCAGGATGCCTATGGCCATAAGCTATGATGCCCCAACACTCTAAAATGACTTGCATACCAATGTCCGGCACTCTACCGAGACCAATAAGCTTCTGACATATCTGGGGCATGTGGTCAACTGCTCTGACATGGTCAACAAATCCAACACGCTTTTGGCACTCTCGCGGCACGCGGTCATCAGCTCCAATACGGTCAACAGATCTGACAAGTTTTTTTTCCCTTACTCTTTTCTTTTCTTTACATTTCCTTCTTTCTTTTCCCTGTGCCTTGATCAAATCCATCACTTCTTTGCAAAACGGTATCTCTACAGTGGCAGCGATCTTCTCCCTCCACTGCTGGTTCTTTTTTATTTTTTGATTATATATATATACACACAAATACACACAACAATAACGTGTCTTAATTGTTTATGTTTTAAAGAACTATGTGTTGCGTGACTTTTACGTGTTGTGCCGCCATACTGATGTCAGTGTCGGTGCATCCTTGGCGATAAGATGTTCTGAAGCAATAATAAATAGTCGTAGAACTTTTGCACAAAGTTCTAATTCCTTGGGAAATGCTTGCTATACCTTGTGTGCATTATTAATTTGATTTATATAAATAACTTTTCCTTCTTTTGTTGATGTTGGTTGGGTGCACCTATAAATTAGATTACTTCCTCCAAGGTGTCGAGGTAACAATGAGTACGGGTAAACCAATCTACCTGTCTTACCCTACCTAAGTTTTTGGTTAAGGACAAGAATTTCTTACACATTTAAAAATGTAGGGTAAGGTTAAAAAAATCAATAAAATTACCCAATTAACTAGTGCAAGGGATCATTTCACCCATCTATTTGAAGATATTTTATTATGTACACATAAATATATAGAGATGAATATATTATCAACTTAACTTTACGTCATTTTTATTTGGATTGAAATCCAAATGTTTGTATGAACTTATCTAGAGATGTGTTTTTTATTTTTTATTATTGCTTTATTGGCAATATTATTCAAAGGGATTTACCCATTTACCCTTAAGAGTAAAGGTGAATCTTTATATATTACTCGTTAGGATAAGGTTAGCAAGGGAGCTGGTAAAACTTCTCGGGTTAAGGGTAAGGCTACATAAGACTAAGGTGGCATTTGGTAAAATTTAGTGTTTAGACTTGAATGCTGAAAATAAATCTGAATACTGTAAATTGAAACCAAAAGTCTAAATCTGAATTATTTTGATCATTTGATAATTAATTTGCTTAAACATTTGAATAAATTTTATTTTCCTACTTTAACCCTACTGTAATACTATTATGTTTTTTTACAACAATAATTTGTTTTGAATCATTGCAAATTTTTTCAATAAACTAAACACATTTTTTTAATTAATGTCACTATTTTTATTTTTCTAATGTCAAAAAAAAGAAAGGGGGAAAAAATCCATTCTGGAATCTTCTGATCTTCTTCTCCTCATCGTCATCCACCGCTCCCATCTTCCCCATTTTCATCATCATTATCATCATTTTCTTCTTTTTGAACAAGTATAGTACTTGAGATCTATTCATACTCCGTCCATTTACATGCTGGATTTATTATTTGCTGGATCTATTCTTCTTCTTCCTCTTTCCTTTTGCTTTGTCAAACTGAAATCAATATCTAGTTTTCCACCTTTGATTTCATTCAAACCCAAAATCAAGGTTTCATTTTGTTTTAGTAATCAAACCCAAAATTGAGGCTTAATTTGAAATCAAACCTCAATTTTGTGTGGTCGTGGTGGCTTGTGATTGTGGTGGTGGTGGCGTTCGCCATTGTTGTCGTCGTCATGGCCGATGGTTGTGGTTGGTGGTGCTAGTTGCGGTGACCAGAGCTGCTGATGTGTGTGGGAGAGAAGAGAGATGGGTTGGAGGATAGAAGTGAGAGGGATGGTGTGAATAATGGAAAATTTGGGTGGGGGGGGGGGTGCATTTTTGTCCAATGCCTTTAAATGGGTCATCTGACTGAATCAGACATAAAATTGGGCCCGATTCAGTCAGAGGCAATCCAGATCCTTCACCAAACAACCTTAATAACCAAAAATCTAAACGAATCAGATTCAGAGCCTAATAAGAGCTCAATAAGACCAAACAAATGCCCCCTAAGTCCTTACCCAACTCTTCAAACGCCCCCTAAGTCCTTAACCTACTCTTCAAACGCCCCTAAGTCCTTACCCTACTCTTAATCTACCCGCTGCCATCCGTACCACAGTGACTGATGCAGCAATCACCAACATGACATGCACTTGGGTTTGATACGAAAAGAAACAAAGACCAATGCCACCAGATTCTAATATGTAGGAAATAAATCCCATGCTTCCAAAAGTTGGAAGCAGTTGATTAACACTTACTTTCCTATTTTTTAAACTAGTCATCATATCGATTATCATAGACCAGTCTTGTTGATTATATATAGGCAACAGGTCTCAGTAATTAAGTATGGTCGAAAATCCTATAATCACTCTTGGGAGTGGTTAGCATTTGATGTGTCCTAATCATTTAAGTCACTTTAGTGAATGTTATCTGAAAAATGTAACTCTAACTTATTTGACACAAAAAAAAAACATATTCTCAATACACTCTCTTCAGCAATCTCCTTGCTTTTCCGACATCCTTGTTCACTTTCAAATTTACCGTCAATTACAAGCGTGCAATTTGCTTTAGTTAGTATCGAAGCCAAGATTGATTAACTGCATGGCTTGTAGATGCACTCTCTAGTGCCACAATGATCTAACAATTGATGAGACAATCTAACAACTAGTTGACCCTCTGATCTTCTTCCTTGATGCCTGGCCTCACCTTTTTCTTTTTTTTTTTCTTTTTTTTTTCCTTTTTTTTTTTTTTTTACTCCTCGCCAAGCTTGAATTATCCTCGACCACAGTCCTAACACCAACAACCAGAAAAAAAACAAAAACCTAAACCTTTATCACAGTATTCGGGGCTACATGGAACCAACAAGAAGAAATCCTACCCCTTTAACTACTGTTGCACCAATCACCTCACTCCTACCTGGCACACTCATGGGCATACATTGCACATCTCTAAACCACCTTAGATGACATTCACTCATTTTGTCCTCAATAGGAGCAACCCCTAACCTTACATGGATACTCTCATTTCTAGTCTTGTCCTTTCTGATCTTACCACATATCCACCTTAGCACGTGCATCTCTGCTACACTCATTTTGTGTTCATATTCTCTCTTCGTTGTGCAACACTCACTATTGTATAACAAAGCAGGTCTTGTAGCAGCCCCATAAAACTTCCCTTTTAACTTCAAAGGCATATTTTACCACAGTCCTAACACCATTTATCCAAAATGGTGTACAAATTTTCCCTGAAGGCCTTCAAATTGATCCAAACTCTACTTACACTAAATCTCCCTGAGACAGAATCTAGATAACTTTGCATATACAGGTTTTTCTATATCACATCTCACTTTATATTTGCCTCTAATTATAGTAGCAACCATGCAATAGTTTTTAACTTTCCACAACACAAAAAATCAGAACCATATGACAAACCAAGCTAGCTATAAAGCACTTACTATTGCTGTTCAAATGTTAAACAATGGATGTACACGACATAGAATTGATATGGGGGGCCAAAAACAAAATTAAATAAAAACCTGATGTATCCGCTACATATCAGCCAAGCACGGCCAATCCTCCTCTTGATGAGAAGTACAAGCTTCCAACCTGCGGGTAATGCTTCACCGAAATCACCCGCATCAACAATCTTCCTCTTCTTCCTATTACTACCCCATTCTCCATTCACCTTCCCCAAGAACCCTAGCAACTCCTCTTTCGTTTTCAAGCCCTCGGTCCTCCTCCTCAATTCCACACTGTATGGATCCTCCGCATTCGACACATCCTCAAGAAAGCCATTCGTACTCTCCATTTGTCTGTCCACATCTTCATCGTAAGTAACAATCGCCTTACTCTCATCCCCACCACTTGCTGGTGTCGGGCTCTTAGGGTTTCCGCCGCGCTTCCTCTTCTTCCCGCGGTCAACAACATCGATCGGAATCTCATGAAGAGATTCACGGACATTGTCCGTCTCGGGCACCGATCCCCCGTACTCGATCTCGACTGGAACCAAGTCGCCATGATGACACCCCTTGGCGAACAATTCCTGCAGGCACCCGATGATCTTCCTGTTTTCACGGTCGGTAGGGTTTTCGGGAGAAGATCTGAAAGCGTGGGGGACGAGGCCGGGGCGGCGGCGTCGGATGGCGGCGGAGGAGAGTTCGGGCTTGCGGGGGGCAAGCCGGAGGCGGGAGTAGGTCTGTTTGCGGCTTCCGGCGCTCTCGTTGAAGACGGAGCGGTCGATTTTGGGGACGATGATATCCTCGCAGCGACGGCCGAGGTCGGAGGAAGCGGCGGCGGCGGCGGCGGAGGAGAGTGAGAGGGCGTAGAGCTCGGAGACTGAGAGGAGGCGTAGATCGACAACGGGAAGCGCCTCCGCCTGGAGGCGGTCGGAGGCCATGAGGAAGCGTTTGTCTGTTTATCTGTTGTTGGGAAGGAGTTCTTCTAACTGACTTTGCAGCCTCACAGGATTGGGGCCCCGGGTGGTTCAATTCCTATGCGGGTCTCAACGGGCGGAGTCGCGAACTTTGGGCCATGTTTGGCAATCAAATCGAGTTTATTTCTTTCTTTCTTTTTTTTGGTTACAGTCAAATCGAGTTTATGAATCGGTTGTTGGGCGCTCTTTTCTTGAGACTAATTAATTAATACCTGGGTTTGTTTTTTTCACTTGAAACTAATTAATACTTGGGTTGGCACTACTAGAAGTACAGACCACCTAACAAGATAACCCCCGCTCAACCCATTCAAAAAATATATATAATTAATTTGCTCCGACCCATTGCGATCCTTTTAATAGGCTCAATTATTATATTTATTTTATATTTTATATTTTCTGGAATTTAAAATCAAAATTTTATTAAATATTAATTTGTTTAAGAAAGTGGTACCGAAGAAGAGACCTGCAAAAGAATTTTAAATCGACATCAATTCACTCATATTTGACCGGCTCGTAACTCATCCCACCCGTCCAATTACTCTCACTGATTGAAACTAGGCCTAGCAAATTAATGAGTACCAAAGGACAAAGTGAATGTACACATTATAAATATACATGTTATTATTTACTGTTGATAAAAGTGTATACGCCTAATTTTTATTATTTTTGAAGGTACGTCACACTTATCGAAAGGGTAATGTGTGCAAATTGAGTTACGACTCAGTGCAATGGAACTTATCTATCTTTTTGTTTTTTGTTTTTTTTTTTTTTCTTTTTGACTCTCTCGGCTCCAGGTGGGTATATACATACTGCACTGACTTATTGATAAGTGTTCCTTAATTTAATTAGTAAACAAATATGTGGGAGTAAGGATTCACATTTTCCATACTTTTCAGAAAATTGGGACGGAAGAAACGGAAAAAAATTTTAGAAAGATGGTAAATACATATGTAGTGGAGATTTATTTATTAATAATTTGGAAAAAGAAAAGAAAAGAAAAAACCTTGAAGACTATTGTATAGAATAACTGTAGTATTTTTTCCTTGCTTAGTGAATGGTTATTGGAGCTTCTCCTCTTTTATAGCGACTGGTCACGTTGCACACGCTTCTGAAGGGCTTTGCACTTTACAATTGACATGATAATAATAAAAAAAGTTGTAGTAATTAGTAAGCACTAAAATTGGGCAACGACATAATTATAGAAAAAGTTTACAACAAGAAATTTTTTTTGTCCCTTCCAGCGTGAGTGAGAAAATAAAGAAATTATTGCAATGATAATTAAGCATTAAAAATATGCACGCTTGTTCATAAGTATCATCACACGTGCCATACCATATTAGTAATGGGTCTCAATACTCAATGAGCATTGAAAATTTTCCCCTAATCCATGGTACATAAAATTTATTTATCAAGCTTATGACCAATTAACTCTTTTTTGTCAAAAAGGCAGAACAAGGGGAAACGAAAAATTACGTTTTCAAAAGGGTCGACTGCTCAAGATTTGTTTTTTTCTGGTCAAAATCAATGAAATAATGAGTCTAATGGACTTCACTTATCACTAAAAATGCTTGTCCAAATATTTTTCCCTACTCAAAGTTTATTCAGCCACATACTTACCTATCACTAAATCCCTTCTAGCCCGCTTAAGAAAATCGAAGAAACATATTTTTTTTAATGAAATTTCTAAGTTCAATATAAAAATAATCACATTCGGAAAAGATTGATATCAGAGGATCTTAAATTATAATTGACTTAGAACTACTATTTTCTTTCTTTATTGGTTTTTCACGGAGGTTTTCAACAATGAAGTTGGGATAAAGTTATGAACAATGCTATGAAGCTGAGATAAAGTTATTTTGGTCATCCATTTTCCTTCTCCCCTCTAGGGTGAGAAAGAACATTGAAGAAAACCTAAATGCTTTCTTTTGAGCAAGGGTGGACATGAACAGAACTAAAGCTAACGTTGCATGAAAATTTGTTTGTAGTACCAAGAAAGAGGAAGACCTTGGCTTGATTCGACTTGAAGATTGGAATAAGCTGCCTTCCTTCGACATATCTGAAATATCTCACTAGTCAAAAGTACCTCTTTGTAGGCTTCTTGGGTAAATACTTATCTTCTCAAGTAGAATAGTTTATGGGCTGCCCCTATCCCTTCAGATTGAGCTTGGACTTGGAAGCAAATTTTAATACTTAGAAGTATAGGTCGTCTTATGCTTTTTAAGGTTATCGACAATGGCTCTAGCACTTCCCTCCAGTCTGATAACTAGCATCCCTTAAGCCCTTTGCTACTGAGATATAGGGACAGTATTGTACGCAAATTTGGCTAGAGCAAATGTGCCAAAGTAAGCGAAATTATGGGCCGGGGCGGTTGGAGTTGGCCTGTAATTACTAATATGGACCTCCTGGAGATTCAAAGTACCATGTCAAATGAGCATAATGGGCTTGATGACCGAGTCTTATGTTGGCCTAGCAAGATAGGGGTTTTCTCCATCAAATCTACTTGGTAAGAGATTTGTGTTAGCAAACCACATGTCCCATGACATCATCTTATTAGGTTCTCAAAACAATAGCTCGATATGTAATTATCCTTCGGCTGGCTATTAGAAGTCGCCTAACAAGTGGAGTACTATGAACCTACAAACGATTCTCCAAAAGCTATTTTTGGAAGCTACCATTTACACTATATGGCGAGAGCAGAACCATAAAAGATTCTCTGGTCGATTTGACCATTCTCAAAGTCAGACTTTGAGCCTCAAGGGCTTGAAGCATGATGAACCTTCTAAAAGGCTTGCAACATGGTGGGTTTTCGCTCAAATTATCTTCCAGTAATCTTCCTATGATGCTATTGTCTCCTACATTGGGTTCTCTCGTACAGCCTTAGAGTCTTATGGGTTTTTATTGGCTTCTCCCCTTCATGGCCACAATTATGGCTTGTGATTTTTGCTGAGCATATCACTTTCCTCGAATTGCATGATTTAAGTTGTTGATGCCTTCTCTATTTGTCTTATAACCTTTGACTGTATTTTGACGATTTTTGACCTTGTTTGGCCTTGTTTTTATATTTTATTTGTGCTGCTTCTAAGCATGTCCAAATAGCACTGTGTGCTCCCATTTGAGCTTTTCCCTTTTCTTTCTGTTAATATAAAGCTTAATTACTATAAAAAAAAATGCTATGGACACTAAAAACTTATGTGACACAAATTCATAAGAGTATATTTTGTTATTTAATAAAATATTCTCTATTAAATTTATGCCACATAAGTCTTTTATGATTTTGTTATGAAATTATGTGGACATAGAATTATTCTAAAGTTCAAGCTATTGTCCGTCTCACAACGGTTGAAGTGGGGCAATCTATTTTCTTTGATATCTTATCTGAAAGTAGATGCTTGCTTCTGATGATAGTCATATCCTTCATATACAGCATTTAGGAATTTGAAACATTTCGTGTTTCTTCTTAAGATGTAAAACTGGGCCGAATTGGAATTTCAGAAATGAACAGCAATAATTGGAAAACGTCAAAAGAAGGAAGAAGCAAAAAAAAAAAAAAAAGATTGAAAACAAAAACTTTGGCGCCAAAATTACAAACAGGTCTATCCAAAGTTGTCAAGACAATAAAATGAATTTCCCTAAAAGCGAGTAACACAAGCTGTGAAATCATGTTTAATGAAAATGAGGGCAAATGAAGATAACCACCAGCGTGGCTCGTGAGAATGAAATAATAATTTAATAGAAATATAATGAGTCATATTGGAAGAGTTGGAATAGAACGAAAATGGGGGGATTGATTCACGAGAATGGAATAACAATAATCTAAAAATATAACATCTAACCACCTCTTTGGTTCGTAAAATAAAATATAACGGGTATTTCATAAAAACATAACGTGAATATGAGAGCAACATCTGAGAAATACCTATTTTCAAGGCCCGTGATTGAATAATGAGAGGAGCATGTATGAAATAACTCTTTTTAAGGCCCGTGAGTAGAATAAGTAATAATTATTACTTCCTTGACAATTGATAATAACTATTCATTGTTTATTCTTCTTATAATTTATGAGAGTAGTCATTTCACTTATACTCCATAAAAATATCATCTCTTATATAGTATATTTCTATGAAATACGTATTTCATTCTTTTTTGAGAAAAAAATCGAATGGTAAGTGATAATTGGTAAAAGGAATAGACCTCGACTCAAAGGGCTTACTCTTACGGATCACGATGGAAATAGACGAGGAATAAACAATAAATTGCTGTCACCAGTGGCCAAAGGTACAATAGATATTACATATTCGGCTCATGGTGCTTGGAGTGAGCTATTACTCACATGCTCCCATCATAGTAATGATATAATTTTATGGAATAGCTATTCTCTCTCCCACCCTGTTCCACCTTACAACCAAAAAGTAAGGAATGAGAATGAAACATGGCTTATGACTGATACCAGACGTAAGTAAGCCCATGCCCATTCTGAAATTAGGCTTGCTATATGTGCAGGTTCCAGCAGAAGGGACGTAACCAAAGGATAAGAAGCCTGATTCATTTTCATGGATTCACGAGGCAAAAGAATGAACTCGAACTGAAAGCCATTCCAGATGGAGAGCAAAGACTATAATTCCAAACTGCGCTCCAAAACAGAA
The DNA here is from genome assembly GCA_034195605.1 of Santalum album. Taxonomy (NCBI): domain Eukaryota; kingdom Viridiplantae; phylum Streptophyta; class Magnoliopsida; order Santalales; family Santalaceae; genus Santalum; species Santalum album. Next base: position 7,174,575 of record CM067259.1, on the reverse strand, counting down.
GAAAATGATGCAATCTCAATTTACAGCAATGTCAAAAATTTCATACCTTTCCCACATCTTGCCTTTCAGCATATTTGTACAACTTCTCATTGAGAACCACCTGAGGATCCTTGTTGATCAGAACCCCATCTTCTCTATATGCGCTTCTCAAGAAAACAGCCCAATTCATCTCTGTTCCTGCCAAGTAAAATGTCTGGGGCTGCTTCAGAAGCATCTGGTAAGTGTGTTTGGTGAGACTGAATTCCTCCTTGAATTCCACAATGTGATGAATGGAAGCTCTCTTCTCCAATGTCAAGCTCAAAAACTCGTGCAAAACCCCAACCCTGTACTTCTCCGCCTCCAATGTCCAAACGTCCAATTCAGACCCATCTGAATAAGGCGAAACGAGGGGGAGCGTGTTCAACAGATTCAACTTCTTCGAATCGCCGTAATCCAAATCCAGCGATTTCCCATGCTTCAAGGGGAACTTGAATGCCTTCCTCACTTTGTCCTCATCCACCATGAATTCCTTCTCAAGAGCAGTCACCGCTAACAACGGGTCCCAATTCACGAGCTCAAGCACTCTCCTCCCATCATCCTCCACAACTGTCCTGAAGTAATTAGGGTACTTGACGACCCGGTCGCGGAAATCCTCGGGAATCCCAAACAGAAGCCGAGTGTGGTAAATCTTACTCAGAGGGATCCGCTTCCTCGCGGACATCATGAGCAATTTGCGAACTTTCAAAACCCTATCGGCCTCCATGGACTCCATGATCGACCGCTCCTCGTCGATCAGGTCCTCCATTAGGCCGGTGAACCCGAACCACATCTTGCCGTCGGTGTGGCGGTAGGTCTGGAGGAGCATGGGGTGGCGCTGGATGGAGCGGAGGACCTTGCGGCCGCGGGGGAAGCCGAGCTCGTGGTGGAGCTTCCCGGCGTCGTCGAGGCGAAGGACGCGGCAATCCGGAGGCTGCTTGCAGAGGAACTCTTTGGTTCGGGTGAGGAATCGGAAGAAGGAGTCGCGCTGGAGTAGGGTTTCGAAGTGGGGGATGCGGGAGGATTCTTGCTGGACGAGCTTGGTTCTGGGACTGTCCTTCTTGCGCTTCTTCCTGAACTTCTTGGGGATTTTGGTCTTGAGGAAGGAGGTGGAGAATGGACGTGTGAAGAAGGATGATGCATTGGGGGAATCGAATTCGAAGGAAATGGTCCGATTAGGGCTAGGGTTCTTGGGTTTGGAAGAGAAGAGGAGGCGCCAACCCATGGATTGCATTGTTTCTTTGGGAAGATTTGCGTCAGGAACTACTACTACTACTACTACTGAACTGATGTGGAACCGTGCGTTTGGATCTTGTTGGTGACGCGATCGGACGGCTGAGAAAAGTGGAGTTTGAGATCCTTCCGTCCGAGCGAGAAACAGCAGAGTATAATATAAAATGCCTACGAAAATGTAAAGGCAAAAAAAATATTAATCCGACTAACGGAGGGGAAATATATTTACGTTGAATGACAAAACGGAGGGGAAATTTGATTTCAGGAAGAAGTACTATTTTGTTTCAAAAAAAAAAATAAAGAAAGAAAAAAGAAAAAGGAAGAAGTACTACATAATGTGAAAATTAAGTAGAGATACAATCAAATGCATCCATGCAATTATAAGCTTTTAAGCAAAATCAAATTCTAGGAGTCCTTTAAAATGATGACAATGACAATAGAATGAAAATGGCAACGTGATGACAATGACAATAGAATGAAAATGGCAACGTGATGGGACCGAAATAATTAAACTTTTGGGAGGGCAACAGAGCATGGCTGCACCAACTGCTTGGCCTGATCTTCCAGATCTGTATGGTGATGTATCTCTTCATAACGTTGAAAGATTAATCACAAAGCTCGAGTGAAAGGACATGTTTCATGAACAAGTGATCTTTCAGACTGGTATGGCGACGCATCTCCTCATTAAGTCGAAAGGTTAATCCCAACAAGTCGTGCAAAAGATGCATTTCATGAACAAGTCCGTGATGCAGGAAGCGAACATGTGCTTACAATGAGAAAGATGCATTTCACGGACAAGTGCGTAATGTTAGAATATAACATATACTTTTGTGAGCGATGGTTCCAAAAGATGGCTAGTGAAACAACTCAATAGCCGCCTCCTATGATTTCGATCCTATGCACACAAAGGTAAGCCCTCGGACGTGAAGAACCGATGAATCGTGAGAGAGACTATGGTAAAGGGATGGAAGGTTCGAACATCACAAAGAAGGCACCCTATGATCTGGGTTTGTGCTTGAATCCTAGAACATGAATTCCGCCCTAGAGAACGAGCACTAGTACAACAGAAAGGACACAGTTCCATTTCATGTCTCTGCTTCATACGTAAAACAAAGAACATAAGCCAGCTTTCGATATAATCTACAAAGATGGCGATTCATCTCAAACAAAGCAAGGAAGTAAGATGAAGAATATAAAATTTATTCCATATTCTACAATAAGTAAACAATCCTTAATTTTGTAAAAACATCTTCACAGCTTAAATTATGAAATGATTGTATTATACATATAATAAGGCATCATTGAAACATCGATATAATCCTATACCTCGCACTTCTCCAGCTTCTCAACTGCGTAATTACAAGGCCCCATGCGGTTCTTACGACCCACATAGGATGAGCTGTGGCTATGTCCACAAAGATCCAGCCTTTCTTCAGTTGTCTCTGGTTTCTCCTTTGCTCAAAATTTAGGATTCTTCACTCTATTACAGTGTTCTTCTATGATGATAATTGACATCCAGAAAATGAATATGAATATGTTGATATAATTTCTCGGCTTCACAGTATACTTTCTTGGATCTTCTGATGGTAGTGTTCACAATTAGCTTGTTTGTTTCTTGAAGAAAGGTTTTTGGCAGACAAGGAGCCTCTCCTTGTTGTTACTGTCTATCCCTACCAATCGAGCATCCCATTTCAGTCGCGTGGCAAGAGCCCTTGCTGATTCAATTAGAGAGATGGTATCGCGCAGTATCACCCAGCCCTGCACCAACGAATCTACATCAGCAAAGCTGAGCACTAAGGATCAAATACAACACCATGTTCAAGTCCAAGAGTCCCAAGTCCCGTGACTAAATAAACAAAAACAGGGCAAAAACATATAAAATGGCATATATTTGGGGAAAATGAGTATACTGTAGATAGCCCCTAATTTGCCCCCAATTTAGGTGCTATCACTACTTAAAGCTGTAATCTTTTATTGCGTTTCCAAAAATCCAATCTTAACATGCACATAAATTATATGAGTTTGGGCTCACTCACAGCAGCGAGTTTTAAATGGCATCATTATTAATTCATCTTAAATGAATATCCATTATTTTTAATCAAATTTAAACTTTTTAAGCTTCAACTCACACAACAAAAGTAAGTCTGGGCTCAAATTTCGCACTCTTGCAATATTACGCATTTGACAAAAATGGAGAGCACTTGTGGGAGCCCCAATGGGATTGGCTTTCTACCATTTCATGTATGTACATGAAAGAACAAGACCGCCAATTTTCATCCAATCTAGTGTGTGTGGGTGATCACTACCGAAGAGTGCCCATTTTTGCTATAACTACATAAATTATCTAGCATGGACATTTCTTAAGATCATGTTTCTTAAGATCTTGATTTTATGTTCTTATGCAAGCTGCAAATTCATCTATGTACCAGAAATGCAGCAAACAATGATCAAGATAAGATGATCACTACATGATGATCAAGTATGTAGGGCAAAAGAGGTAATATTAACTAACGTACCTCAGGACGAAGCAACCGATCTATCTCGGTAAATAAATCAAGCATGGTGCACCTATGCTGCTGACCAGTTTCAAGTGACAGAAGCCCTTCAGCATGCACCATATCATAAGTTCTGGGATATGTTGGGAATGCTTCACACCTGCAAGGAAACAATAAACCAGGTAATGCCTTAAACATCCACAAATTAGAAAATAGATAAAAACTTGCAATTTCTTAATAATTGCATATGTTTTTGTCTGATGGCAAAACACAATTTCAGATAATTTCAGTACACAGATTACTTTTTAATGCTCAACTTTTTGAAAAGCATAGACAGACATTATCTGATAATAAATATTTCAGATGGGAAGAGAGTAAATTACCAATCATGCAACACACCAACAAATCCCCGGTCAAGGATCAAGGGAAGGTAGTTGGGTCCAGTCGTAGGAACCACATTCATGACCCAAACAGATTTCCCTGCTTCTAGTAACGCAGAGTTGAGTCCACCAAAATGAGCATTCATGTCTAGCACATTCCTGAGCATGTTGTAAGGCGGAGAAGGATCCTCATCCCCAGGCCTCTTTGGGTGATCTGAGAATATTAGTGGTGATAGAAGGGACCAATAATTGCGAACAGCTAAGTTCCAGTTTAAGGTATCCTCAGAAAAGTCATCTATATGCACGCCTGGAAAAAAAAAATGAGGTGAAGATCATTAAACTGTTTAGTAAAGATCTTCATTGCCAGACTAATGCTTAAAATATTCTATTGTGTCATGTTGGGTTCATGGCAATAGCTATCCCCTTCTGCCTCTATTCCCACAAAATATTTTAATTGGTTCACTTTTAGAGCTCCCAGCCCAATCAAGACTACCTATTCTACCAATGGCTCTTAGGAATAGCTACCTATTCAACTCAAAATCCATGCAAATAGCTATTCAATTCTGTGAACCAAACGTGCCATAAACTACTCCATATTTAGGAACAAGAAGATTACCATATATCTGAAGTTCATTGGAGTTCAATCTAGCCCTATTCGGCCATGTTGTCCTTTCCTCAATGGGAATCCATCGGTGGCTCTGAGTTCCCCCAATGCATGATTGAAGCGGCCGATAATATGGAGACTCCACATCATGGCCCTTGCCGCAGGTAGACGGGCCAGCACCAGGTCTCCTAGAAATACAAGCAGTTCAAAAATACAAATTAAATCTACCGACAAGTATTACTTGCAACGAACTGGACCATTCTGTTACTTAAATAAAATGAAAATGAAAGCTATAGAGAATCCAAAGGAGCATTGCTTACCGAGAAACATAACATTTCTTTTTGGTGGTCTTTTTCCAGACCACGGTTTCATCCTGCTGAGACAACAACTCCCAGCAAATGGTTTCTGCAAAATTGCGTATAAAATTCCATTTTTGTTGGTTTTCTTTGTTACGGCGGAAGCCCTGAGGGTTGGTAAGAGGTGAAGTCCAAACAAAATATCCGCCAGGTCTCAATACTCTATCAACTTCAATCAAGAGAGCACCCTCTGCATCACATAATAAAACAAACATACTGTAACACAGAAGACTCATTAAAGACTGCCTAAAGACTAAGGTCATGTTTGGTACGATAGAATGAAATAGGTTGAAAGGAATGGATTTTAAATGGAAAAAGTAATTTTTTCCAGTAATGCCCCGTTACATTGTTATTCCAAGCATAATGGAAAAAGTGTCAAACCATAGGAATGAGCATTCCTGCCCTCACACAAACCAATACCCATTCATCTATCCTTTTTGAATGCAACCTCAAAAGGGTACAGGTCCTACATGAAGTAAGTAGACCTTTTTTTAAAAGAAAAATAACAATTGTTACCTTTTTCATTCCAGTCAATTCCGCATCTGGCGCAATGTATCATATCAAAGGAAAGAGATGGATATGGCAGTTGTTTGACAGTCAATGACCCAATCATAGCAGGGAGTCCTCTTTCGAGGGTTAATTGAACTTGACTTCCTGAAGCCTCATAGTTTGCAATACACATAGTTAAGAGCTGCTCTGAAAATAGATGTGCTCCAAAGCTGCCATATCCACATCCTATATCCAAGATGGTTCTAACCTACAAAATAATTATGATTTCCACTGTGTCAACTATTGATTTATCTGGTAGTTCCATAACAAGAATAAGCATATACCAAGGATATTCATCAACCAACGGTCACTTAGTACAGATATAAAGATAAAATAATCAAAGGTCAGTACGTGTAATTTATATTAAGGCAGTCAACATGCTTAAGCAAGACCAATTGACGAATAAAGAAAAAGGTGTGTCCATATCAAATAATTTCAGAATACTGAAGTCAACAAGGGCAGAAAATTGTACGAAGTAATAAAATTGCATAACAACCTTTTATGGAAACAGCTAAAATAAGCTAAAGTCACTAACAGGTTGCCGTAACCCCAACCATGGACCAGATGCAACTGTAAATGTTTAATTATGGCACTTCGAGAATATCTATTAACCAAAAGGTTGACATCCACATTGACTCAATAGCATAGCAGCAAGCTAGTGCAAAATCTCCATGTTTGCAAACTAAAAGCTTTAGTAAGATAAGTCAACAAAAGCTTAGCACAAGAACTTGAAATTTACCCCAGCTTGTATGAAGTTTGACTCATTTCGAAGTCCAATCATTTCTGCAATTTGATGTGAGTAGTCTTCAACCCCATCAAACATAAGAGAAGCCGAACGGAATGAGATCTGCTCTTCCTCCAACATCATCATCCTAAATGCACAATGAAAGAATGATGAAACCTAATCAAGAATAAATCAGAAAATAATAGTAGAGAAAAAAGGGGTTTATCAGATGAATCTCCCCTCACCTCTTGGTCAAGCTTCCAGAAGAAAGCACCTCTTGTGCAGTAATCTTAACATTGGAAACCCAAATCACATCTCTTCCAGTGGGCCACCTAAGTGGAATCTTATAATTTACAGGTGGAAGGACCAAGCAATTCCGCTTCATCCCATGCCCACAGTGCCGATCATATTCGCCGCCCTCGGAATAACCCAAATCAAGATTCTCTGAAACATTAAAGCAAGGAACAAAATTCTCAGACTCTTGGAAGCAAAACCCCACTTCTTTCAACCTTTCATTACCAAGGGACAGCTCCCCAATATCCCATAGATCTGAAACAAGTTGATCTTGGAGCTTTCTATAGCGATGGATTATGTGCCCTCTTGACAATGTTGAAATGGAAATAGTCCACCAAAAGGACCCAGTGAGAGCAAGAATTAGAATCAGAACTAAACAGATCTTGAGAAAGAGCAAATTCATGAATTGGCGGTTTCTGGGATATCCCATGTTCAATGGATCGGATGGGAATCCATTGTCGGTGGTGGGTTTCTTGGAGGGGGAATTGTTCGGGAGAAGTAAGCGAACCGGAAGTTTTAAGGATAAATAAGGGTGATCGGAAGAACGATTATCTTCTTTCTCTGATTTGTCTTTCATCTGTGAGTCCCACGAATCAAGGCTGTTTTCCGGTATTCGTACCCCGGATGATCCCCGGTGTAGAGGCCTTTCCATGTTTAAGATGAATTACTCACTGTAATGCAAAAGAATGGATGGTTAGTACAGAAGTAGAGAAACCCAGGAAAGCTCTTCTTACAATGGAGTTAAAACCCTGAAAAACCCGAGGAACCCTAAAAATAAGCAAAAACGAAGAACGGGTAAATGGAGATCTATAATAAGATCAAGTTTCAATATTTCGTGCAATATCCATAAATCAAGCACATATAGAACATGCATACAGAGAAAATTATGACATCTATAAAAGAACGAAAGTGGTTACTTGAAGGATCGCTATCAGAAATCAACAGAAAGTGAAATTCATGTTCAGAAAACAAAGGGAGATCCGATAAAAGACGTATCCAATCATCTGAAGTAAGCTCCCTAACCGGGAAGTGAGAAAAGGGGGGGTCTCAATAGAAACCTCACTGCAATTGAGTAGCTTAAAGGTTTAGCCACAAATCTAAGTGAAACCCAGAAAAACTAAGAAAAAACCCCTTTAGATCAATCCATGAAATTAGTTGCGCGCAGAATTTTTCAAATAAATAATAAATAAAAACGAGAGAGAGAGAGAGAGAGAGAGAGAGAGAGAGAGAGAGAGAGAGAGAGAAATAGGGAAAATGGGCTACCTGAGTTTGAAAATTTCATCAATTGTTAGAGCTCCGATCAATTCTCACTCCTACTCTATCCCTTTCCAACTTAGAAAGAAGAAGAGAGAGAGAGAGACGAAATGGGGATAGAATTGAACGTGAGTAAACGAATCCAATCAAGAGCCAGAAACTCTGAAAAACTATTTATCTTTTTCTTTAAAAATGCTCTCTCAAATCCAAGCACTCTCTCTCCCTCCCTCCCTCCCTCCCTTCCTCTCCTCGGATTCCCCCCTATAAAACACGCTTCGCTCTCCCAAGTAGAGTTCGGCTTCGACCCCAACTGCTATTTTCTTAACTAAATCATCGAGCTGTCACCAGTTCATTATCTGAAGAATCACTTCTTAGGATTTCCAGAAAAACCGCGTGGATCCGAAAGGATTGAGAGAAGTTGCGGCGAAAGAGCACTCTCACCCAGCAGCAGAACTCGATATATAGGAATTATTCTCACCCTAAAATGGGGTTAACTGTGAAAATCTGTAGATCTGTGAAGGAATATGAGAGACTCCGAGAATTTGGTTTTTTTTTTTTCCATTAATCTGACAAATACCTTATCCCGCCGCAAACCGACTGGAGTGTGTATAAATAGAAAAATATACAGATTGAATAATTATATAAATATTCCCAGAAAAGACGATAAATTAAATATTCCATCCATCAAATTAAAAAGACTAATATCTCCTTTTATTTTCCGCCGTCGGTCGGGAGTTTGAGGCAGAAGGAAGGAAAAGGAAAACAACAGTAAGGAGTGAAAAGATGGAATGGCATTTTCCTCCCCATCATAGTTTATCCATGGATAGTCATGTCACTTGTACATAAAAATATTCTCATTATTTATTTAAATTTTATATATTATTATTTTATGAGTTGCACTATTTTAAAAAAAAATTCTTTCGATATAAAATTTAAATAAATAGTCAAAAAAAATTTATATACACAGGACGAGCATTTATTGGCAAATTATAGAGTATATTTCGGAGCCCAATTGTTGATTTGAACTACATGGAAAAAAAATATTAATCAACATAACATGGGTTTCGTAAAAAAGGAAAAATGGAGTTTATAAAGCATTTTAGATTTTTTTTTATCTGTGAAAGTGGCAAACACTTGCTATTTAGGTTCCGTTATGAAAATTATAACACTATGAATTGAAAGAATATGAAAAAAAGTACAATGATCTGTGAATTTCCATATAGTTTGGTGATATACAGGGCTCTCATTAAAGTGGTGAAATATAAAAAGCTCTATACCGTTAACGTTATTTCTTTCAATCAGTAGGGTTAGATTTTCATAACAAGTGTTTGTCTCTTTTATAAATAAGATATATATGAGGTGCAACTTATATAAGTTTTATGAGGTGTTTAGCACCCAAAAAAAAGGTTATATGAGAAGTATCTCCAAAACTATATAACCTTAGATTATTTTTAAATACTCAATCATAAGGATAAAAATAATATGAAGAAAATAAGATGACGAGTCAATTTGCATTAAATTTGATAATGTAGGAATCTCCTACTTATATCACAGTAAAATCATCAAATTTGAGTTTGTGAAACTAACTAAATTTCCAAACACTCAATATAAATATTTCATAATTCTGAAAATTTATGAAATTTTATGAATAATCCGGGCTCACTTCGCATTCAAGAACGTGATAATAATTTACTAAACTTAGTTTTTCATCATTTCGAAATCATTCCACCATACAAGATTGGAACTCACTAGCAAGCAATAACTCAGTTAGTAGAGACTTGCTTCCCTAATATGGGATTTATGAGTTTGAGTTTTCACTAATATGAGAAATTTTTCATTTCCTTTTCCTCAAGTTATAAACCTCATTTGTAACAAGAAAAAAAAAAGATTGAAAATTAAAAGAAAGTGAAAATCGATTGACTATTATGGCAACTAAATTTTTATCATTTACTTAAAGTTTATAATAAGACCCATAAATCTTATGTAATCTCTCCAAAAAATATTGCGAAAACGAAAAAGAACAATGCAGAAGAATTTAAGAATTATATTTTATACTATCTCATGGTCGAATGTTTAAAATTAAGTTGATGCAAATAAAAAACTATTTATTTGATACATCAAGATTAAATTACAGGAGGACGAATATATAATACTCAAGTAAATGCACAGGGATAAAGTTAGAGTGTTCCGCCATTAAAACATTCCAAATTCTGAAATTCTATCCCCTGGATTTATTTGAAAAGGCATGGGAAAATGTTTTCAACTAATTTCATGAGTTAAATTTTATACTCGTAAAAAGTTTTAAACTAATCTTTCTGAAATTGGCAATCATATTAAAATATATTTTTTAAATTGATTTTTTTTTAATTGTACACGCTCCTAAATAAGTGTGCATCTGCATAAGTCTACTATTTACATAGAAATTAATATTGTAAACAATATCTGTTTTCAATTAATTGCATGTTCATTCATGTAAGAAAAATATAAAAAAATAATTGAATTTTGATAGACTAAATTTGAAAACTCATGAATTTGTGAAGATTCATATCCAAAGTTATAGGCTTCAAAACTAAATATAAACTATGAATACTTAAATCTCTTAACTCTAGTGTGATAGAGTTAATGACCTAACCTAAAAAAAAGAAAAAAAGAAAAAGAAAAAGAGAATCCATGAAAAAATATTTATATAGTTCTTTTATTTATTTATTTTTTGTATGTTGCTTATGGTTATCAATATAAAGTAAGATTTAATCTTAAAAGTAGGGATTTCTTAGACTTCCATGACCTTTGACTTGATGACATCTTTTTTCTTATAATTAAAAGGATCAAAGAAGGATGTTATGTTCAAAATCTGTTGACCGGGTGTACATTCATCAATTAAAATTTTAATAATTATTGTTATATGACAAAATAAAGTTTTCTAAGTTATTGGTCATGGTATCAATGCCCCTTAGAAATGTTTTTTTTTTATGTCCCAACATTTATCTATTAGTCTCTAAACACAAAATTAGCTGGCTGACATAACTAGCAAAAGTGATTCATTAATAAGCTCATAACCATATATTAAGCAAAAAAGTTAGCAAAAAAATTTACAACATTTCTCACGAAACAAGATCATGTCTCCATCTCTCCAGATCCCCTCTCCATTAAAAAATTAAAATAAAATAAAATAAATATTTGTGCTCCCCTTAACTGCTAAGAAAAGTCAAGAGAGTCTAGCCCTATTATAAGAGTCACTGATTGCAGGAACCATATAAGATCAAGAAAAAGGATTTTATCATTGAATTCAAAATTTAATACCGTAATTTACTAGCCACTAAAATTTGAGTTCGTTTCAATGATCGATAAAATTTCATTCAAATGGTCAAATGTACTAATTTTTATGGTTAACTTTTGTATATTATGGTATGACTTTGACCATTAAGATGAAATCCCGTATATGAAATGATAAGGCTCAAATTTGTAGAGCTAGTAAGACATGTATATAGGTTTTAATCAAACAGTCAAAATTTATTTCCATAGTATCATGTAAGTCCAAACTTGACCATCTGACTCTCGTTAGCATTGTTTATTATTTAAATCCAACAAATAAAATACATAAATTTCTGAAAAGGTTATTTAATATTTTCTATATAAATATTTTAAAAAAATCCTAATTTCATTTGTATACGATTTTTTTTTTTTGATAATTTCTCAATAATAAAGGTTATATGTTGGTTGTTTATCTCGCTAAACAAGGACTAATTGAGATTATTGAAATCTATTTACAGCTCAGACTGTTTGGTAAAGGGGAGCATCACACTCGACGGTCAAAAAGCTCGTATGATCGCTTAAGCATAGGCTACCATCACAGTAGAAAGTGTCCTAAAACACTAATGCTTACTTTTCCAACTTTTTTGCATGTAATTATAACTCCTAAACCATCCCTTATACGGTGACGTTTCCCGCACGATAGGGTCCCGTCTCATGGTGAATTTTACCGCAAATTCGACTTAAACATATAAATAAAAATAAAAAAGAAAAGCAAGGAAAACATGGAAATAAAAGAAAATCACCTTTTTTATCCCTAAGCTCGAGGTTATTGTCAATTTAGTCCCCTAAATTTGTAGGTGATCCTAACTTGGTTCTTGGGTTAACAAAATCGTCAAATTTGAACGAAAAAGGGTTTTAGATAAAGGTAGATTATGAATTTAGTACTCTTTTTTCAAATTGCGGTTACAAAGCTCATTTTTGTTCAATATGTAGTACTTTATAAACTCAATTGATGTTAAGTGCATTGAATTTCAGAATCTACCCTAATCCTAACTAAAGTTTCAAGTGCACTCGTATGTGACTTTTGCGTTCAAATTTGTCAGCTCTTCTATTGATTTACAAATCAAATTGAACACTTTTTAAAAACCTTAAATTTTAAGTTTACTACTTTCCAAATGCAAGGGACTAAATTCACATTACTCCCAAATCAAGGTCAAATGTGAACCCAATTACACCAACTCGTAATTCACCTCCAATATTTTATCGTCTTCATGTTTATAAAATATTTTATCAAATTCAAATAAATGGATATCTAAATCCAACCCAAGTGAATTTTAAAAAATAGAAAATAAGAAAATAAATTTAAAAAAAGGGAATTTTCTTCGGAAATGGTGTTCGGAATCGGTGGGAGCGGGTTTCTGGGCTCGGATGCCGTGACACTGGAGGATCCACACGAGGAGTCAAATGCATAACAATAATTAAATGATTAAATTTTAAAAAAGTTGACCAAGCAGAGGAGGGTGGGTGGGACCCAAGATTTTTGTGTCGGTGGAACAGCGCCCGGTGACATGTCGGTGTGTGAAGGCGTGATCGCGGGGCTCGACAGATATCCAATAAGAGCCCTTCACGTGACGGATCACGGGAGAAAACTTGAGTGCGGTTGCTCGCGCCATAACGTTTTGTACATGTGCCCGACATCACCAATCTTTTTTTTTTTTTTTTTTTTGACTAACATCATCATCAATCTTTGACGTGCATCTTGGCATTTTGCCACGCTTGTACAAGCATTATGAGATATTAGCCTTGGCCACATACGATGCGTGCAGTACCGAGTCATAGACGTGTGTTCAGACGTTTATGTATTTTTGAGGATATTTATAGTTATTTTAATTATTTTAATGGTAGTTTGAAGTTATTGAAACTTGTTGAGTTTATTGTGCTATTAAGAGTATTAGAGTCATTTGAATTATTTTTTTAGTTTGATTATTTTGTGAGTTAGTATTTTGAGCTTTTAAATGCACAATAATAGTAAGAGACATTTTGAGCTTTTGGGCAAATTATGGTTATTTTTTTGCTTTTTAGGTATTTAGTAGGTTATTTTGGACATTTTACGCATGCAAGGGCATTTTGATCATTTTGTATTTTCAGAACATGTGTGACATCTTGACTTTGCGTAGAAGCAATATGGAAAAAACAATAGAGCAGCTTGGTTATATTAGTAGATGTATCGTCATGCATATTCATCGCTGATAGGATGAAAATTCATGAGACAAAAGAGATAATCATGTGAAATAATCTAATTTTTCACATAAAAACAGTACATTAGTGAACTCTACATTTATTTTCAGAAGGAACTAATCTTATGCGAGTCGATATTATACAAATTCCATGTAATAGCTACTGTTTATGTCGGTCAAGTAATAGCTATTTCTCATGATCAACAGGGTGAAAAATATTTTCTCCAATGTTATATTTATACAAGATACCTATTTTATTACCTCTATTCTATAGGTTTTCATTTACCGTACCATCTGCTTCCCTCTATAGCATAAATTTGACCACTTTTAAGCTAAAGATTCGTGAAATTAATTCCACGAAAATGTCCATACAATTGTGTAGTCTATCGATTTTTATTTTTCTATATTCTTTTTGTGGACTGATCGATTATAAAAGGAAACTCGACAAGGTGGCCAATAATCACGCTAAATTGTTGAATTAGCTACTGAATCTTATTATAGAGGTAGAAATATGGACATGGAATCATGCTCCTCCGACTATCACTAAACTTTAAAATTATAAATAGTGTATTAATCCTATTTTAAAATTTAATCTCAATGAAATTATTGTTAGGTCTGTGTCTGGAATTAGGCTCGACCCCTAATTATAACATTATTTTTTGGTTCACGGGTGAGTTATTGGAGCAATAAAGACAAACCAAAATGAACTTTGGTGAGGGATTTTTATTTATTGAAACTAAATATTATATTATTTTTTAGTGTGGCTTTTAATTAACACCCCGAAATTAATAAAAATCTAAAAAATTCCAATTTTTTCCTGGGGCATAGTCAATACCTACGTCTAAATAAGACAATCAGAATATCACTTCTTTCAATATCAAATCAGGCCTAATTTTAACTTTAAATGCCACATGCTACTTATTAAAAACTACATGGTTGGGCTTTTCCCATTAGTTTGTTCCATCCCTCGCACATGGTGAGTCTATATTGTTTTGAAATTGTTGCTGAGTTAAAATTTGGGTAAATTCTATAAAAGGTCACTAAACTTTGAGTGCTAAACTTTGAGTACTGTCTGCCCACTAAACTTTGAGTGCCGTCTAAAAATGATCATTGAACTTTAATTTACCTCATTTTTCGTATTGAGCTTTCATAATGTCACAATTTCATCATTGTTATCAAGTATCTTCAAAGGGAAAAATTGTTCCTCTCCATATCATCTATTAATTTTTCTTTTTCTTTTACTTTCCTAATCATTTTAAAGTCATTTTAAGTAATTATAACCATACAGATTGAGAGAATATTTAAAAATATGCAGGATTATCGATTTTCATGAGATTTATAAATGTTGAAACATATTCATTAGAAGCATTAAAAATTCAATATAGTTTACCTTTTTTTTCGTAAATAAATATATTTGATTTTCTTAATTTTCAATAATTGTGATTAATACGTTCAATGTTTTTAAATCTCATAAAAATTAATAAATTTACATATTTTTGAATGATATCTCAATCCGTGTGGTTAAAATTACTTAAAAATGGCTTCGAAATGATTAGGAGAGTAAAAGAAAAAGAAAAATTAATAGATGATATGGAGAGGAACAGTTTTTCCCTTTGAAAAGACTTGATAACAATGATGAAATTGTGACATTATGAAAGTTCATTATAAAAAATGAGATAAATCAAAGTCCAGTGAACATTTTGTGACGACTCTAAAAGTTTAGTAACCTTTTATAAAATTTACCTCTTAAATTTTATAAAATGGACCTAAAACAATGGCTTTCGAATACAAACACTTTTTTCTATTTATTTATTTTTAATGAGAAATAGTTTTAACCGGAGAAAATGGTAAAAAAAAATTATAAATGAAAAAGCATTAATGGTGGCACAACCGCCCCTTGTGCGCTAATTTTGTCTTAGCGCTCCAGCGCATGATGTGGGAGCTTTTTCTCACTGTAGTATAAAAAAAAAATTAATTTCTCAACATATCTTACCTTTTTAGGGTATTCTCTGTGTATCCTACTTTTTGAAAAATACGGTCGGCAACCGCGTTTTCTCTCTCCTCACTTCTAACAACCGATGATTGGCATGTCGGGGCGCGGAAAGGTGAAAACGCGGTTGCTGTCCGTGTTTCCCTTTTTTTTTTTTTTTTGAATTCCTATAATGACCTAAGAGAGGACACGTATCCGGCAGAAATTGGACACGTCTCATTCCCCTATTAAAATCACGGACAGCATCCGCAGTTTTTCTTTTTTTTCGAATTAATTGGACACGTGCCATTCCCTCATTAAACTCAGAGGACAGCATCCGCGTTTTTAATTTTTTTTAAATTTTCCTGCCAAAATCAAGGATAATAACTATGTTTTCTATTTTATTTAAATCTCACCCTCTAACTCATTTGATTAGAACTCTAGTTATCAATTATGAAGTCCCATGTTCAACCCCTCCCTCTACCACCTTTTACTTCTTTTTCCCACATATGTTGTTCTCCTAATTTTTTTTTTTATTTTGATTCATTTTTCTTTCCATTAAAAATTTTAAAAGTCAAGAAATTGGTGAAATTTGGTAAAAATTTAAAAGTACTAATTCAAAATTTGAAATATAACTAACCACTAAAAATATAAATTTGAAATATAACTAACTACTAACAATTTAAATTTTAAAATACAACTAACTACTAAAAATTTAAATTTTGAAATATAACTAATTACTCAAAATTTTAATTTTGAAATATTATTAACCACTTCAAAATTTAAAATTTAAATTTAAACAATATTTTAAATTTAATAATTCCAATTTTAAATTTTAAATTTTAAATTTTAAAATTCAAAATTCAAAATTTGAATTTGAATTTTAAAATATACATAGCAATTAGTTATATTAAATTTGAAATATAACTAGCTACATGGAATTTAAAATTTGAAATATAACTAACTAGTCAAAATTTTTATTTTAAAATATTAGTTAAATTTAAATTTTTAATTTTCAAGTGGTTAGTAATATTTCAAAATTAAAATTTTGGGTAATTAGTAATATTTCAAAATTTAAATTTTTAGTAGTTAGTTGTATTTTAAAATTTAAATTGTTAGTGGTTAGTTATATTTCAAATTTATATTTTTAGTGGTTAGTTATATTTCAAATTTTGAATTTTGAATTAGTACTTTTAAATTTTTACCAAATTTCACCAATTTCTTGACTTTTAAAATTTTTAATGGAAAGAAAAATGAATCAAAATAAAAGAAAAAAATTGGGAGAACAACATATGTAGGAAAAAGAAGTAAAAGGTGATAGAGGGAGGGGTTAAACATGGGACTTCATAATTGATAACTAGAGTTCTAACCAAATGAGTTAGAGGGTGAGATTTAACTAAAATAGAAAACATAGTTCTTATCCTCGATTTTGGCGGGAAAATTTTAAAAAAAAATTAAAAACGCGGATGCTGTCCTCGAGTTTAATGAGGGAATGACACGTGTCCAATTAATTCGAAAAAAAAAAAGAAAAACGCAGATGCTGTTCGCTGATTTTAATGGGGGAGTGACACGTGTCCAATTTCTGTCGCGGGGAAATTCAAAAAAAAAGAAAAACGCGGACGCCATCCGCGATTTCAATGGGAGAACGACACGTGTCCTCTCTTGGTCATTATAGGAATTCAAAAAAAAAAAAAAGGGGAAACATGGACAGCAACCGCGTTTTCACCTTTCAGCGCCCCGACACACCAATCAACGGTTGTCAGAAGTGAGGAGAGAGAAAACGCGGTTGCCGACCGCGTTTTTCAAAAAGTAGGGTAGACAGAGAATACCCTGAAAATATAAGGTATGTTGAGAAATTAATTTTTTTTTTTATGCTACGGTAAGAAAAAGCTCCATGATGTGGGCATTAATGCACATCATTGCTTTTGTTTCCCTCAAATTTAAAACCTCAATAAATTCTTAGAGAAAACACTAAACCTAAATTTGATCTGCGTTGTGCAGCCAACCGACGCCGTTTTGACTCAGAAAGTTTGAACGCTTAGACAACTGTCGCTTTGCTGGCCAAAGCGGATTCATTAAAGCTACATTAGCGACTGTTTGTGGAATTATATATGTGCACAATTATTGCTTTTAATTATAACTCTTAATAATTTGTAATCATACATGATATCTTTAAGGTAATCATCATGCATGGACAGGCTTGTGCTAGAATATTTTCAAAAAAATCTGCTTTTTCTCTGCTCATGAGATTAAAGAATTGTCGCCTATTATGTTCTTAATCCTTATGCATAGCACTCGATACTATACTTTTTATTTTCACCCCGCAACAATCAAAATTATAAATTTACCGTGTTAAATAATATGGATTACGTATTTAAGACATCCGACAGCCTCATGTCATTGTGCAGAAATTAATGAAAGCGGTAAATTCATATTATAAACGTTGACTCGAATATAAAAACATTGACCCATTTAATAGAAGGCGAGTTACAATACATATACTGTTTTACTTTTGAGTTAGAGTGACGGTGATTAGTGGGGAAAATAAAATAAAATATAGAGCATGGAGGTTATATTAATGTTATTAAGGCGAAGTGGATCTTGATCCGTCTGACTTTTCAGCCTGTTTATCTACTTTTCTTGGTGTAAAACCATGGAAAATACTAATTAATTAAAAATGGACGGATACGCTTATTGACTTTCATGGGTCAAACGCATTCATAATTAGTTCGGGGTTTACTAAGCTCCAACCGTTTAAAAATATAAATGTTAGGACTTCATACATAAGTCAACTTTTATGAGATATTTAGGGTTTCGTGCTTTAAAATTTAATTAGGAAACATTTTTTAAAAATAAAATAAAAATTAGTGGGGTCTGTGTTTGATTCACCCACTCGATTTCGAAACTGATAAATTGAAGTTCGAATACTCTTAAATTTGAAATTTTGAAAAAATAAAATAAAAATGAATCTTGTGTAGCTGGATACGCTGTTTATAGTAATTACCATTTTATTTACTAATAAAATGAAAACAACACTTTTTATATATAATCTGGCGTTGCGCTGTATGGAATGAGAAAAGACGATGCCTTCAAAAGCAAAGAGTAGCATAATCGTTTAGGAGAAAGAAAATAAAAAAAAGAAAAAGATAAAGGGTGTTGAGGAAGACATTAAAGGGACAAAGAAAAAAAAAAAAAGTATCTCAAAGCTTTTTTCGCCTTTGATCCGAAGTAAAGGGAATCAATTCGGTCTTTTTTCTCCTTTTGTTGTTTAGATTCAGACCAAAGATTTACATTATTACTGTGCTTAGCATAATGCAAAACACAAAACAAGGAGGTTCCATGTACTAAACACTACTATCACCAAATGCACCAAGCCCAAGTGGCCCTCAAAATAATATCCACTAAGCTATGCCTAGCCTATGGCACACCACAAGCTAGTTGTTACAGAGATTATGACATTTTGGTCTTTGCTCAAACTCCGCAAGTGGAGTGGGGAAGAATTGTTTGACTTGTTTAGGTAGAATGCCCAAATTCAGGGGTGGGGTTGGTTCATTTAAGATCTTGGATCGTTATCTTGCTCATCATCCAAATTGTTTATCATCCTAGCGATAAAAAAAAAAAAAAAGTTTACACATTTGAAACAAGCTAATCAATCATGAGAATATCGTTAAACTACACCTGTTTATAAACATAAAATGAAATTATAAAATTGTACCTAGTTCGGGCAACGTAAATCTTTTGCTTGCTACCCAATCTGCTCATAAAATAATTTTGGCCCATATTGGTCGGTGATCAGTATTCGCCCTGTAAAACGCCCGACCTTGTCTGATTGTCAATTCTAATTAGGGGTGGAAATGGGCAAAGGCACCCTACCCTAATTTTTAGGGAAATGACAAAAGATTTCTTACTCTTTTAAGTAAAAGATTAAGGTAAGGGTAAAAAAAAAAAAGAAGAAATTTATTCATTTAACTAGTGTTGTAGGGTAAGGGTTTGATTTATTTCACCCATTTACCAAGGGTGTTTTAGTACATATATATATATATATATATAATAAAGACCTTCAATGTTTCAATATTGTAGTGGATTTTAATTTTTGGACCCTATCCTTTGTTGGGTTGATACATTTTTTAAAACTATTTTAAGATACTTATGTGCCATAACAACTTATTTAGATATGTAAACTATTATTATTTTGTTTAAATTTAGATTTGCAGCACATTTTATGGAAATTATTTTTTCAAATAATCACCTGTTTCACCCCTTAGCGTGATGAAATGCATTACCAGCTATCCGTCAGGGTAGGTTAATTGTATTTTTTATTTTATCAGTTGGGATAAGGGTAAATCTTTTAGAATTACAGTAAGGGCAAGGCTATTACTCTGCCCAGTACCACCCCTACTTCTAGTTGCGCCTGCAGTCTTAGAACCACCTCTATTTTGAGTACAAGTTACACTCTCGTGATGGAGTGTGACTTGAGAGAATTCTGTTATAAATCTTTTTGCATCATAATGTATCCCAAAAGTCCCATACAGCTTCTTTGGTAGGCATGGGTTGGGGGGTGGAGGCGCTCATCCACCCCGAAACAAAAACCTTTAATTTTCAATGCAAAGAAAGAAAGGGACACACACACAAACACCCATTAATGAAATGAAATGAATGTATGCATGGTGATGGGGTAGTTTTATCGTCAAAATCGACGGCTTCCACGGCTCTCGATCGACCATTGGTTGTGGTAGGCATTAGTTCATCGTGTATGATCCACGTAATAGCGTGGGAGAAAAGATAAAATTTTTATAAAATATTTAGAATAATTGAAAAGAGTAATACTATATGTATATTCTTCATGCACACACATACGCTTCGTATCAAAAGTGATCATTTGTCAAAATTTATGTGATCATCTATTATTATTATTATTTTTTTTACTCATCCATTGTATGGGAGTCAGTTTGCACATGTAATATTGCTCCAATAATAAATAAGAGTATATGTCACCCTGACATAAGAGGATGTGTGGCTTCATGCATATGTGGCTTACAGGATGGAGTTGAAGGACCACAGGAGCACACCAAGAACAGTCAGAGTAGGAGGAGCCGTGAGTGGAGTCAGTCCCTGGATGGACGAAACAAAGGCGCAAAAGGGTCATATCAATTGAAACAAACCCGTTTGGTTTGGGTGCTTTCCAGTTCTTATTCTTATCAGTATTTCACCACCCACTCTCGTCTGTCTGCGGGTCCCTCCCAGTGGAGGTCACACCCTCCTACTACCAACTCTTATTATGATTTAATTTTTATGTTTCAGCATTTTTAAAGAGTTTTATTTTTAATCCAATTCTAAATGGATGAGTTTTTGGCACAAGTTAAGAATATGGTTCAACTTTTATTATTATTCAGTTCTATTTTAATATTTTTATTAAGTTGTAATTTTAAGGAAAAGTTATACTAATGCTTTCTAAAGTTTGACTAAAATCTCAAAACGTTCATTGGAGTTTTAATTTTGACAAACAACCCCCTGAAATATACAATACTGCTCGATGCTCCCTATCTATTAAGATTTTCATCAACCACTAAAGATTCATCTTTCTAATTACACTAATACCTCCCGACTACACTCAAAATCTCACATTTCCCCCCAAATTAAGATATTAAATTTAATCTTTTAGGGGGAAGGCCAACGGGATAACTTATTATTGAGGCCTTCAAGTGTCAATCACCCTTGCATCGGAAAAAGTGAAAGTGAATTAGCTTATAAGTACTTTTAGATGAGCGCCTGTGACTACTATTTTCTTTGTAGTGTCGTGTCACATGAAAGGTGTAATTAGGTTTCTTGATTGAAACTAGAGGGGTATTTGATCAAAACCTTAACTTGGGGAGCACTTCAGAAGCATTGTTGCAATTTTACCTATTTTCCATCAAATTTTAAGCTTGTTATTGAGGCCTTTAAGCGTCAATCACCCTTACATCAAAAAAAGTGAAAGTGTGTTAATTTAATGCTACTTTTAGATAAGCACACCTTTGACTACTCTTTTCTTTGTAGTCTCATGTCACATGAAAGATGTAATTTCTTTTCTTTGTAGTCTCATGTCACGTGAAAGATGTAATTCAATTTCTTGATTGGGCTATTTTGTCAAAATTTTAACTTCGGAAGCACTATGTGATTTTGACCAAACTTCATGAGCATTGTTATAATTTTACCTAATTTACATCAAATTCTAAGCTAATGAGAGATACGTTATCTCCGAGAAAAAGGGGAGTGGGGTGAGAGAGGCTCGAACTCTCGACCTCAGGATCACTCGTTCACGCTATGAGACCTACGCGCTAGCCAACTGCGCCACCACCCCAGATGTCACCATCTGTAATAATTTTAATAAAATAATAAAAAACAGATTTATCATAAATCCAATCTCTTGATATGATTTAAGTGGAGATACTAGATCAAGTTTTATAAAACTTAGTCTCAACTCTAGGATTTGAGTGTTATAAAATTTAATTTTACATAAAATGCATGATTGATCGCACGAGTTAAAACTTAGTTTTATGTGTTTAGTTGGAATGCTCTAAATCTAAGTTTTGAGCCAAAAATAACTAAATGCATTATGTATTACGATATTACTCTACATTAAATTTTAATTAAACTAAGTATCAATTTTTAATCTAGATAAAACTTTCATAGCTAAATTGGAGCATAATTAATTTGACTCATCATAAATATTTAATTCATTCTCTTACTAAAAAGAAAAAAAGAAATATATGATTTTCGTAATGCTGTTGTCCAAGTTTTAATCATTTCGTGAGGTCACATGATAGGAAAAATATGAATATTCTCAAGATTCATGCCAAAAGACTTGACTCCCCTATTAATTTTTGTTTTGATACTCCTGTTTTAAAACTTTTTTTGGGTATTATTAACGGGCTTACTTTTGGTGCAACTATTGCACCTAACTTAGGTGCATCATACACACAAAAAAGGAAGGAGGAAAAAAATTCAAAACGATGTCATTTCAAGTTTTGTGTTTTTTTAGACATTATAAGGTAGTAACTGTAACCAACTTATATTCAATTGTTGCACATTAGTTTTTCATATTATTAACAGTTTTAACTGTGCAAAGAAATAAATAGAACATACAAAAATATGAATATGTGCTCGACTTTACTAGATTTAACATCCTTCTTATTATATATTCAGCACTTAAAAGTTAGTAAATCAACACTTTTGGAAAGGAAAAAAAAAACACTTTTTGTTAGGAGGTTGACGAAGTTGCGCTGAAACCCTACCATACGCGGTGTAACTGTTGCGGGTTGAAAAGTGGTGTGGTAGGTTACCTCCTATCTTTAATGGACCCCTCCTCCATGGGTGATTGGGTAGTGTTGGGGGAAACATCAAAAAGGGAAGAGGAGACGCAATTGAGGGACTAAGAAAGCTCTGGAAAATAAGTCGACAGGAAAAAAAAAATTTTGGATTAATAAAAAATATGCTTTGTGTTTTTGTAAATTATGTTTTATATCTTTGGTTTTTCATAAAATATTTTCAATATTTCACGCTTAAAGTCTCCGACCTTCTTTCTCCACCATTGTACCTATTTTACCCTTCATATCTCGTTCATTCGTTCAGACTCCCGATTCTTATTCTTATATTATTATATATGTTCTTATAAAAAACTATATTTTCTATTTTTTTGTAAATTTTTATATTGTGAATCAAACAATAGAAAATTAGCCAATTTTCATGAAAATATTTTGTCAAAATGAGAAGATTTTTCTCAAAACAAGCAGAGCCCGGGTTTAAAACTGAATTAATTTTAAATAAAGGCCCATTTTAGTGCTGACCCAAAACACATCCCAGCTAAATTCTCGTCATGACGAGAAGGGCCAACTGCCAAGAGACCATCCGGATTTTAACTTTGTTGGGCCCTGACCACTAAAGGAATGATTGAGCCCAGTCCACTAAAGAGAGCCCATGCATTTCATGAAGGGGCCCACTCTTGAAGTTTGAATTGGGCCATTGGACTCCTGAGCCCAAAATCCTAGTTCAAGAGACCCAAGAAGCCCAACCTTGAACGCTGATGCGAGGTCATATATTTGGGGTCTTCTTCATCTTTATACGTAGATCGACGAAAGAAGAAATAAAAATTGTAGTTTAGGGCAGTTTATGCAAAAAGAAATTTAAATAAAGAAACTTGGAGGCTAAACTTTCTTTTGATCACTATAAAGAAGTTAAACTTTCATGCATTATCCAGTCTCGGGTTTTAGTTGTTAATGAGATATGCAATGAAATTTCAATGAACAATTCTTTAAACACAGAGGATTCTACAACAAAATCACAAAAGACATATGTACTACAAGTCTGTGAGAGTATACAATGTCATTTATTAATACATCCTCATTGAATTTGTCCCACATAAATCTCGTGTGATTAGTCAATTTACATTTATTGGGCGCAATCCATTTGTGTGGCATTATGCGCGATTGACATGGACCAACTCTTATAATAAAGTCGTGGATTCACATAATTCCATGAAGTTAAATAAGGGGAAGATGGATTTTAGTGGGACCGGGTTTATCTGAGAAACAAGGACGTGAGATTTGGGTGTAAAGCTGCTGAGAAAGTGAAGACCCCATACCCATTTTGGAATCATATAATAATGCAAGTAGCATGCAAAGGCATCCCAACTTAGAAGAAATGGATTATTTTGAGGAGCGAGGTATGGTGATCAAGGGCTACTGCCCAAAGCCATACAATGAACTCATCTGAGGATTTTTCTGGGAAATCAGTCATTTCATGTTTGATAATTGGGAATGCGAAGAACATAATTTGATTGAATAAAGGAGGGGTAGGGGAGAAAAATGAAAGCCAGCTCAGAGGAGTGAAAGAGTGAGGGGGTCCCCACGTGGAGAGGACAGTCAGCTCATGGCACTCTCGTAGCTGTCTCCTCGCCGTCCACCACCCACGTTATCATTTATGGCACTCCCTGCTCCGGTGTCCTCTCATCATCGCTGCTCAACTGCGTACCCGTGTCATATGTATGTGTATACTCGGGCCAACACTAAATTCTTCATGTCACAACCTCACAAACCATAATCCATCCTTCCATAAATATTTTGATATAGATATGAAAGGTGTGGTCATATGGTTTCATTAAAACGGGAACAAATGATAACTTATGATTGACTTGTAGTTTGAATGATCGGTCTTGTCATTTTATGCAAGTCTTTTATCTATCAATTTTAGTGAACAAGACTTGTACATTTTTTTGTGGGAAGATGCGTTCCACGTAAAATATTTTTTAAAAGATTTTTTATTATAATAATAGTTGGGAGTTAGGTAATGGAGCTAACTCTTCTCTTTCTCCACCTTCAAATGTTGATGTTGGCAAAATTCAACTTTGAAGTTTGCTGACCATCACTCATAATGTGTGATAGGCTTCAAACATGTGTCCATTTGATCACAATGTATCAACTTTACAGATTGCCTTGAGACTTACCTTCACGTGCATGTCTTATGGGAGGAGAGTCATTTTGAACCTCCATGGCGGGTCTTGTGGAGAGTATCATCATTGTCTTAGCCTAAATATGTTTTATATCCTATTATATATGTTATAATGTATGCTACATAGATGTGAGTCGGGTTAAACGGATCTTACGGGTTAAAGTCCATCAACCTAAAAATTCTATATATATTCTATGTATACTGACTAGAGACAATGGTTTAGGTATTCTAAACTTGATACCTCGCGTGTAATGCCTTAAGCATCTACTTAAACCCTAACAAAATACTTCTATTACAACATCCAACATTACCTTCATGTATGTTTGTGTAGGGATTATATTATTACATATATGCACTCACGTAGGATTTTTTTCATATTACCATTCTCATATATTTATACATACACGAGAATAGTACATATCAGGTGCCATCGCGTGGTGCTTGTGAGAACGCACTTCTAAAACAAGATCATTTTATTAAAAATTTTAGGTATACTTAACTGAAATGCCACAAAATATCGTTTTGAGGGTGCATTTGTACGATAGCTATACGATGGCACGTAATATCCATTTTTTGCCTCAAAAAATAAAATAAAATAACATATGTATGACTAATTTCAGATTTCATCATTAACATCCGTCAAAAATTATTGCTTTCTCCAGCTGGCAGGGGCCTGTAGATTCGTTGTGCACATGATTTTTCATCAATTTGCTGATTAGTTGTCTTCTAACTACAAATATGTTTCGCTTTGTGATCTAAACCGTTTTATTTGGATTATTAATTTTCATTTTTTTAAATCCTTGGAACTTTGCATCGTAACATCTTATTTGGAACGTGCAGTCATGAGAAGAATGTTCACTAAACAAATCTAAGAAAGGGAGGAACCCTTTTTACACGTATGACCCAAGTACCCTTTCATAAAATTAGCCAAAGAAAGAAAAAAGAAATAATCAGAGAGAACGAAAGGCAAATGCAAATTTTGACTTGATTAGCAAGTAACGGTTTTCATGAATCATGCACCAATTGAATGCCGTCTAACTCTCGCTATCATATAATAAATACACAACAATCCAATTAGAAGAGAATATTATAATACAATAAATCACGAGAATTTGGAGTAAAAGATTGTTCGGAAGACATTAAACAAATAGGGTCTGATTTGAGTACACCCAAGGGATGAGTTCATAAACTACAAGAGATGGGCTAACACTTGAAAAAACGGCTCTAAATACAATTGATTCAATTCTTAGGGTCACACATACCAGATTTGAGTGATTCGATAAATAATAACATCATTTATTCGAAAGAGAGAGAGAGTGTGCAACTCAATTACAAATGTGCCCCTATCCGTTATAATGAATAAATAAATACATAAATAAAACCACAATACAAATACGACTTATGGATGAGATGGAGAGGAGTAATCTAAAGTTTGGGGGATGAAAGGGTTAGATTTATAAATGTATAATGAATGGCAAAGGACAGGGGGGACACACTCAGAGTCCACGCAACCACAAAGCTGTCATTCTATTGTATACTCAAAACCCCAACCCAATTTCTTCCTCCTCTCTGTCTCTCTCTCTCTCTATGTGCTCTCTTCTCATCATCGACAGCAAATAATCGTTTGCAACTGTCAGATCCCCCCTCCCTCTCTCTCTCCGCCACCGCTCTTTTTTTCTTTTGATTTTCTCTTTTCTTGTGCTATTTTTCCCGTCTTTTAATCCAACGACGACCCCTCTGTTTCGAAGGACCCATAGAACATCATCATCATCAAACACAAACACACACACAGACTCAATGAATCCTTTGTTGCAGAAGTGATGGGATCAGTAAAGTCACAGGCAGGGGAGGAGAAAGAAAGAGAAGAACCCGTGATCAATTGATTCTTCTCGGTTGGCTGTTCATTTGAATTGATGATTTAGGGTCGGGGCGAGTTCCGATGGCTTACCGATCGCAGTTCGGCGACACGACCTTCACGAAGGTGTTCGTTGGGGGATTGGCTTGGGAGACGGAGACCGAAGAAATGCAGAGATATTTCGAGCAGTTCGGGGACATTCTCGAAGCCGTGATCATCACCGATAAGAACACCGGGAAATCTAAAGGATACGGATTCGTAATTTCCACGCTAATCCTCGATTCTTCTGGTTTTATTATTATTTTTATTTATGATTACCCTGTTTCCGACGGATCGAATAGCACATTTTTCATGTATGATTGAATGGAACAGGTGACGTTTCGCGATCCCGAATCGGCGGCGAGGGCTTGCGCCGATCCGAATCCGATGATCGACGGAAGAAGAGCGAATTGTAACATCGCTTCCATGGGGCGGCCGCGGAATTCGCCGCCGCGAGGTTATTCATTCAACTCAACTCCGTCCTCTTTTATGGTTTCTCCGAGGACCAACAAACATATAAGTCGTGAATTTTTTGTTTATTCTTACATACAGGGAGAAATTCCGGTGGTATTAATAGCACCCTCCAAAGGAGTGCGCCGCCGCCGGGTGCCGCACACTACGGCGGAGCTCCGCCTCGGGTTCCTCCGCCGCCGCCGCCGCCGCCGCCACCGCCACCGCCGATGATTTATCCTTCTTACGGGTGAGTTCATTGTTTGTATATTTATCTTTTACTTTTCGGTCATAGTGGAATGATGTTGTGTGTGGGCGTGGTACTCGTTGAAAATGGCCCCATCCTAATATAATTGTAGTTGCAAATTAAGTAAAATAAATAAATAAATAAATTAGGTTCCCCATTTCCATTGCCCCATCATTTTCTCATTCATTTGTAATATTAATTTTTTAATAGAATCTATTAGATTATAAAACTAAAAAAAATTATGCACACCGAAATTTTCACTATAAAATTATAAAATTTTTATACAAAATCAATGAAAATATTAATAAAAAATATTCTATGATTGAAATCATGCGTGTTCACATAGAATCACTCTTATAAACAAATAATACACATGGTTAGATAATTATGAAAAGTTAGGGAGTATTAATTGAGGCAACCATCCAACAGCTTTGCGCTTAATCTAAAGTTGATTAGATGAGAATCTGGTGCTTAATCATCCAACAGCTTTGTACAGTCCCAGTCGGAAAAAAGGGAAAAAAAATGAATAATTGTTTGCATTTATTACCCAGGATAGTCCCAAATTGTGAAGCTTCCTGGTGAAATAGATCGATCGATGCTGAACTTTTCCTAGGAAATTGTGCCAAACTTATCTTGTAAAATGGTTGAGTCCAGATGTTTTTAAGATTAGTGAAAAATTTAGGGGAAAAGTAATGATGACTGTGATGATGTTGACAATTACAAGTCATTATCGTGTGTTTATGGTCCAAATTAAAATAGATGCTGTTGAGATTAAAATAAACTAAACATTGTTTTTAAAAAACAGGGACTTTAGTATTATAATGGAAGCCAAGGGGATAGATGTGTACATGCTGATGCAGCCACAGGCCTATGGCTACGTCATTCCAAGTTGGCTTAGTGGAGAAATTTTGCAAACTCATAATTCTTGTGTTTTGCAAGTCATTGACATTTAGTGGTCGGACAATTGATCATTGATTGATGTTTCTCTCAATATATATATATATATATATATATATATATATATATATTATTTTTGTATTTTTCATGTCCAACAAGGTCACAATTTGAGCAGTAAAAATGTTATTTTATTGAAATAAATATATATATAATAACACAAGTGATTGACAATTCTGGTCCTAATCCTTGTAATTACCATACAAACACATGAAAATATAAACATTTTTTTAGAAACAAAATATTCTTATTTATTTGATGAGAGAAACATATCGATAAATTAATAGAGGAGAAAATTCATAAATAATCTCGTACGCTGATTTTTAATAATACTCGCCCATGCAGGTATGCAACATATACGCCCGATTATTGGTATCAGCAAGTAAGATTTTATTTTTTTCTCAGCATAATCACAATTAAAAATAATTAGGTTTATGGAATGGTATTATATTTTTTTGTTGAATTGGCTGCGGAGTCCGTACAATCAGCAGTTCCAGTATTATCATCAGCTACAAACGACGTCGTCGGGAGCTGGCTCACCGTTTTACGGGTATCCCTTACCACAAGTTCCCAGGGGGAACTTGTTTAGCAGTGCGCCCACGGCGCAGCGTACGGGAGGACCATCTTATCTCTACTATCCTGCGCAGATGGGGTCATTTTCGGGCTACTCCCCGCCACCGTCATCACTTCCTCCTCCCCCTCCTTACCAACCAACTCCAAGGCATTCATTTCCTTCTAGCCCAGGTATTTAATTAACTCACCTCTCCCCCTATTTCTCATCCATTCTTGATATTTTCATTTTTATATCTATGATTTAAATGGTTAAAATTTTTAAAACTCTTCTTTCTTTAATTGATGCCCTGTAATGCTACTAAGAACACACATTCTTTTGATAAGTTTAAGGATGTGATAGTGACAAGCATTAACTCAATAGGTAGTGACGTACTTTCTTCTATTAACTCAACCGGTAGTGACGTACTTTCTTCTATTACGGAGGTTAGAGAGTTTGACTCTTAATTATGTTGAACTATGAAGCAATTTTCATTTTCCTTTCCTTAGGCTTTAGCTTTCTTTATAACCCTGGAAAAGGATGCAATAAGGAAAGAGGAGATAATACAAACTTTATTGAGATACGGAGTACACATATACTTTATGTTTGCCTATCACTTAGTCAAAACATAGTTTTGTTAAAATTTGACGGCATAGTGTGTTTGGTGAATTCTGGCTCTCAAAATTAAGTTTAGCAGATCCAGAGTGCATTTGTAAAACCATGATTTTCACTAACACAAAATTTAATTCTGACAATTTAATTTTTTTTACAATTATCCTCACCCAAGTCTTACACTATTTTTGTTTACACATGTTTTTTTTTTTTTTGGTCATTTTCTTAAATTTTGACTTTGCCAACTAGGCACGAATTTTAGAAAAAAC
Source organism: Santalum album (assembly GCA_034195605.1). NCBI lineage: Eukaryota > Viridiplantae > Streptophyta > Magnoliopsida > Santalales > Santalaceae > Santalum > Santalum album. The sequence goes on along the minus strand of CM067259.1, from coordinate 7,144,751 downwards.
TCAATTGTGCAATTTGATTTTGATGTCAATATTAAGTTTGGGCTAAAATTTTGTTTTGAACTTGATTTTGTTCGAACAGCCAAACACACCGATTGAATTGTTATTAGGTTATTAGAAAAGCCACGTGGAAATTGTCTGTGGGGTGGGGGGGGGGGGGGGGTTTATTATGCAAGGTGGGGTCGGGGGAAAACTGGGTGAGCAAACTTGTCCCCATGGAAATGACTCCATGTGGGGTTCCATGTCAAATTTGGTTGACTCTGAGGATGCAATTAGTGGAACTCGAAGTCAGAATTTCAATTATTTTTTAGGCATTGGACTCATATACAGATTTTTTTTCCTGATTAAGAAGACAAAAACCTCAGAATTTCACTATATCTTATTTTTCCCGAAATTTCAAAATTGTACTAGGCCTTAAAAACTAAGATAAATTACACTTGACTCTCCTGTGATTTGACCTATAGACATAGGACTCTCGTGGTTCAGAAATTATGACATAACACCTCCTATGGTTTCAATAGGCTCGTAAATGTTAAACTATTTTGTCAAATTTAACAATTTATTTTTTTACTTATTTTTTAGAATGTTTAGGAGGAAAAACAATCTTTAATTTAAAAACTACACGTAGGCTAACTCTTTTAACCTCTGTTATCAGAGGTTTTTATGTTTCTTGTATGTTTTCTCTATTAAAAACAATATAATGTTTTTACTAAAAATATCGATATTTATAAAAAGATATGATTACAAAAATTCAATGTATTCAATACCCTATATATATATAGATCATTTAAACATAAATATGAGATCGGGATAGATAAAAATTTCCAGTGGCATAATAAGACTAAGGGGCCGTTTGTTAAAATTCAACATTAAGTGTCGAACGCTGAAAGTTGTTTTGAATTTTACTGATTGGATAAGAGGTATAATAAGAGATAGTGAATATGTAACATTTTTTATTAATTTGATGAGTTCACATTTTTAATATCAAAATCCTCAAATCAAAGAAACCTAATCAAAATTAAAATTCATAAAAATTTGAAATTTATACGCCTACTCAAAATCAAATTTAAAATTCAACACCAAATCAAAGCCCAAAATCTGCACCAAATGAAAACCTGGAAATCATATTAAAAAATCTGCAAATATCCCCACAATACAAAATCTCCAAATTCTAACCAATTCTAAAATTCCCCAAACTTTTTTTCCCTTCAAAACCCAAATCTGATTGTGAGAGGAGAAATAGACATCCAGGTTTTACATTCAACATAAACCACAAACAAAGAGAAAGGTTGAGGGATTGAAGAGAGGGGGAGGAGATAGATTCGGGGGCGAACAGAGGGGAGAGAGATGGAAGGTTTGTTCCGTGGTGAATGATTGCCATGGGCGTGAGACCAGAAAGAGGGGAGGGAGAGAGGGGAAGGAAAAGAGGGACGCGCTGTTAGGTGGGGAGGGACACGGCCGTCATTCTAGAGAATTTGATGGGTAATCTTGTAAATGGGGCACTGAATGGCCACTACTGAGCGAATGGGCACCTCTTTTTTTTTTTTTTTTTTTTTTGCTGATTCAATCGGCACTAATAGGACGCCATTCAGTAGATGTACCAAACACGCTGAATGGCCTAACTACTGAAAGAATCAATAATTTCCTTAAATTACCAGAGGTTGATTAAGTATAATTTTTCTTAAAAATAACTTGTGTTATAATTACCGGAAAAACTCCCCTTCAGGGCTGGTGGGATATTCCCTCAGGGTGAGGTTTAAGCTTTGAATTAGTTGAATTAGAGTATTCTACGATTCAAACAAGAGATTACAATTTACTGTCTCATTACCTGCACAATACTTAAGGTCTCTGAAAAAACATTGCTTTGTTATGATTATTTCTACGAGTTTGGACATTGAAGATCACTGATGATATTTCTCTTTATATGTATTTATGTGTGTGTGTATATATATATAGATTCGCAGACTCTGCAGCATCATACGCCGACCGCAGACCCGAAAGGGGAAGCCGGGGGAGCCGCAACTTCTTCAGAGAGTACCCAAAACAGTTGATACAGAAGCACTGATCACTCAAAGTTGCAGTTTATATTATTGACCCTCATTCTATTTCTTCTCCATTAATGGTCCAAAGCTGTAGCTTCTTCTGCTTCAAGAGATCTTCAACAGTGCTGCTACTCATCCCAGCGGGTGGACTAATTGATCAACGGACATATGCTGAATTTTTTATATAAATATATAAAAAAAACAAATTTTATCTCAAGCATAAATCCATTTATATTTATTCGTTTCATTATTTCATTTACTTAGATACTCTGCTCCATCAATAATATTCTTGTCATTCCCCCCTTTACGCGTCACACTGTTCTCTAAATCTTAAGACGGTCTCTCGTTCTTGATTTTATAAGGGCCCATGTCAAGATTCTGAAAATGGAGTCCCATTAATCACTATGGACATTGGGCTTTGATTTGTCATAGTTGGATTGGATCTGGAGAGTCCACAGGTTCTCAAGCCCATGGGCTGTATGTTTTATACTACTAACGTTGGGTACTTGTAGATGCACGTGTGAAATAAATAAATGAACAAATACAAGCCCATATTTAGGTATCCAAGATTAGGCGGCAAATGAGCGGGGTTCGAGTTAAGCCCAATGCATGCTGATGCTCGACTTGTTTGATTTGTGACTGGGCTCGGACTTAGCTCGCGTTTATTAGAAGCCTAATATTTTGTGTTTGAGCTCAGCTTGTGAATTTTTCGTAGGAGCCTGGGCTTAGCTTGGTTAGCCAGAAGCGAAAGGATAATGAACATGGGCTTGTATGCTCGGTTTCGTGATCAGAAGTTGAAACTCGTATTTGTTTCTTTGTGTTTCTTTGCGTGACTTGGTTAGCTGATACAAATAACTAATTATAATAAGCATATTTATACATAAAATAAGATGCGAAAGTCCTAAATAACACATTTACAAGTCACAAACACATATGACATATACTGCCTTAATATATCTATATATCAAAATGCGCAAATTAATTGACCTCAAAAAACTCAAGGACTCAACCAATCGTTACGAGCCGACAAGCTATCTCGGTTTGTTTGCTGCCATACTCGAGTCATTGTTAGCTATATCTAAAGTTGAGCAAGGAAATATTAGTAGAATAATGTAATGTACCAAAGAATCTTAACCATTCATGTAATTTTTATTTTATTTAATTCTGCATGCTGATTGTCGATGGTGATGGTTCCTCCATGTCGTAACATGGAGCAGCCAAAGCCTTTTATTTTTATTTTTTTAAAAAAGAGCCATTAACTCCCATTATAAGTTGTTGCATTTAAAGTATGGACAGCTTGTTCGGCAGAATGGGAACCAAACAGTTGATTTGCAATCTTCCTTTGGTCTTTGGTCACCCAAACACAACTTTTTTCCACAATTACATAGTTAAGCACGGAAGCTCAAATCAAAATCAAAGTCTGTAATATGTATCTCGATTCCACTTGTGATGTTCTTTTTGTTTAGTGATTCTCACTTCGGATTGTGACTAAATATTGTTGTTCTTGAAGTTCTTCATTGGGTGCTTCCCACTAAACAATTAAAGCATGATCCACTTGTTGCACGCGAGCAGGAAATAATTTGTACACATTCAATTGAGTTTAGATATTGTATTCTCTAAGCATTGTTGAATACTATTTATATTGTCGATTAAATTTGAAATTAGAACCTACGACGCTTATCTATGTTATTATATAGATTGACTATTCTATGTCATCTTCCTCATTTTGCAAACCACATAATATAATGCCCAAGCTTGAAGAACTAAGACAGCTTGATTTGGTCAAATATTTGATGAAGTTGAACAATCTCACTCACATAGTAGAGATAACTGCTGGTATCTAATAGACTAATCGTCCTCCCACGTTGAGCTCCCTCATTACTATACTTGTTTCTTATAATAAAAAAATAAAAAATGATACAAAAATTGTAGTCAACTCCAGCAAAAATCGCCAAACTATTGCCGGACCCAGCAAAATCATGTGACTTGTTGCAAAATGCGACATTCACTAGGGTCGTAGAGGCACTGGCACATATGTAGTACGAGAGCAATACAAAATTAATTAATTGAATTCACTAAACTAAGGCCTATACGCAAGAATAGAGAGAGGTCTTAAGTTGGGTCAATCAAATTTTTTATGCCAAAATCAGACACAGAGATCTCGTTCAACCCAACATAAAAAGATCAAGACTTACTGTCGGAGGAAACAAAGAGCAAGCACAGCTAAGAGCCATTGACAATGCACACCAAGCGAATCTGCAATTGATATGAAATTGTGAAAGAGTCAAAGTTCAAATCTTTGAAAATATATACATAGTTTAGGGCTCAAGGGTTGTGTAGAGGAGAAAGCAAGGCTACGGTTTAGGCTCCGCTCGTGTGACTACGACGCAAATTTAAGTTGAATAAATTGGCTAGGCCGTGTTTGGCAAGGGGTGAAATTAACAACGAAGAGGAGGCCATTCCAGCGAAGAAGTTCGAGCGCCGCCAGACACGCCGTAGTCTACTTTTATGTGTACTACGATATGGGCGGCGCACTGGAGGTGGACGTTTTGGCAACTTTTGCATGCTCAGTACATTGCATTTTCAAATAACAAGGTCCCTTATTATTTAAACATAATTGACTGAGAAGATTATGCCTCGTAATTGCAATAATGCCTTGTTTTGTGCAATTATTTAAGGACAATTGGCTCGAGAATCTAGCTTCTTCTCTTTTTTTTTTCCTTTAACTTTTGTAATCAATTAAAATATAATTTTAGTTGGAGAAAATTATCTTTAACCTCTTTATAGTTTGACCCAATTGTACAGAACCTCCCCGTTGTTTGAGAATCAATACATAATCATTCAATAGTTTCAATTGACTTGCAAAAGTTAACAGTTCTATCAGATCTAGTGGTTTGTTCTTTCACTAATTTTTAGAGTGTTTAATAGGAAAAAAAATAAACTTTAATTTATCAAATTACTGCAATATTAACTCTTTAACTTCAGTACTAATGGTTCTCAAAAGAAATAGACGTTTTTACCAAAAACTTAACTGGATGCTTATATTATTCAAATATTTCCCATTTCTAGTCTTTGCGATTAGTTAAAATTATGAAATATATAACTTTTTTTAAATATTAATTTATTTGAGTATTACTATGATAAGAGTTAAAAGATTCGTTTATGGGTAGTTTGAGAAATCAAAGACTATTTTTTTCCTATTATATACTCTTAAAAAAAATGTTGGGGGGCAAATCGTTAGATTTGATGAAAAAGTTAAATTTTGCAAGTCCATTGAACCACCGAAGGATTATAGTGCTGATTTTTATACCATAAAAGTCAAATCATATGGAAACTTAGTGTAATTTTCCTTTTAGTTAATACCAAAAATATAGAAGTAGTAAATCTAAAATATGCAAAATATTTATTGTTTAATGACCCTTCAAACTTCAAGATGTCAATCCAAACAAGGATGTTGTTTTTATATTACTAAGTTTCTTCAAGTGGTACATCTCTTTTCCTATTCTTTTAAATCAAACTGATATTAATAATAAACAGCCAAAAATAGGGGAAGATCTTAGCATATCATCCCTCTTCATTAAAAAAGATTGTCAAAAGCATGTTAATGTTAAAAGTGATACGCTACTACGTTTATTAAGTGCGTGTTACTTTGAAATTGCAATTAATATTGACTTATCTTAAACATTTAAAGAATTAATTGAATGAGAAAGGGGACAGTGCTACATAGCTAACTAAATTTCCAATAAATGTTAGATTGAATGTGCTCTATTTTTGGGTAAAATGTAATTAATCAATTAATTAATTATATGTGAAGAAAGGGTTTTATGGGGTTATTCGGATTGCTGTCCAGCTGGGGTGGCGTATGCACTAAATTTCTGCTCTTTCCCGAAACACGAGGATTAGGTTATAAGCACCCAACCCGGCCACGTTTCCAGAAGACAAAACCCCTCATTGGGGGGAGGGCCCCACCCATAAGGAGAGCGTGAGCTACACGCTTTCCCGTCCTCGGATACCACTGAATCCAGTCATTCTAGCGCTGACTGTCAGTTGTCAGAACTCCGCGCCTACTAATGAAATGACTCCACGTTGGCCCTCCTCGCTGCCTCCAGCCTGTCCTCTATCCACTCCTCGTTTTCCCTTATATGCCCCCCGCCTTACGCCTCTTTAGCGGCGGAGAAGCGAGGGTATTTTAGCCAACAGACATGGGCCGGGGTAGCGCAGCTGAGCTGTAAAGGCCTTTTGTTCTTTACAAAGTTTTCAAAACAGAACCTATATTCAAAAAAAGAAAAAAGAAAAAAAAGAAAATTGTTCGTTAGCTTCACTCGAGTGGATGAAGAGTGAAGCTCACGACGCTTTGAATCTCATTACAGCTATTAGTGATTGGAGCGTGACTTGAATCCCGTGACTCAACGGGTGGAAATATTTGGATTTTGGCGCTTTTCCCTTTAATAATTTTGAAAAAGCGCGTTCGAGATAACCGTTGGTCCTCTCTCTCTTCCCCCCCCCCCTCCCCCCTCTGTCAATCGTGAATGGGAAGCCATCTCCCCCCCACCTCCCCAATTTAATATCTACAACTTTTTTCCTTTTTTTTTCTTTTTCAAAACAAAAGGAAAAAACCCTAATTTTTAGACTGTATATAAAGCTCAGTATCGGCTCTCTCTCATTCCAGTTCGAACGCAACTTCTCCTCTTATCCACTCTGTTCTCTAGCCTCTAAATTAGCTGAGAAAATGGGTTCTCTTGCATACATCACTCCCTTGTTTGTACAAATCATAGCTCTAATCTCACTGCTCCATTCCTCCTCCGCCGCTCGGCACCTCACCGAGCTTGTCAGGGAAGATCCACAGCTCTTACACTACCACAAGGGGTCTCTCCTCTACGGAAACATCTCCGTCAACCTCATCTGGTATGGGGACTTCAAGCCCTCCCAACGCGCCATCATCGTCGATTTCATCTCCTCCCTCTCTTCGACTTCTTCGCCGAAGAACAAGAACACCCCCTCTGTTTCCGATTGGTGGAAAATCACTGAAAAATACTACCATCTCACTACCCCGAAGCGCTCCCCCGCTGTCTCCCTCTCCCTCGGGAAACAAATCGTTGACCGAACCTACTCCCTCGGGAAGTCTCTGACGATGAAGCAAATCGTGCAGTTGGCTTCCAGAGGCGCGCAGCGCAATGCTATCAACATCGTCCTCACCGCCCAAAACGTCGCCGTCGAGGGATTCTGTATGAGCCGGTGCGGGACCCACGGTTCCTCCGCCTCTCGCTCGTTCGGGGCTCCGATCAAGAGATCCAAGTTCGCCTACATATGGGTGGGTGACTCCGAGACTCAGTGCCCGGGCCAATGCGCGTGGCCCTTCCACCAGCCCATCTACGGCCCACAGGTGCCGCCCCTTGTGGCCCCCAACGGCGACGTGGGCTTTGACGGGATCGTGATGAACCTCGCTGGGCTTTTGGCGGGTACCGCCACGAACCCCTTCGGAAACGGCTTCTTCCAGGGTGAAGCGGGCGCTCCGCTGGAGGCGGCCTCGGCTTGCCCCGGAATGTTCGGGTCGGGCTCGTACCCGGGTAACCCGGGGAAGGTGCTGGTGGATTCTGCGTCGGGTGGTAGCTACAATGCGCTTGGGGTGAACGGGAGGAAGTATATGCTCCCGGCGCTCTACGATCCTACGACGTCGTCTTGCTCCACTCTCGTGTGAGCTTTTCCGATGTAAAGGAATCTTCACTGGACATCGGACGAACCCGACTGTGTAATTTTTTGATTTAATTATTTATTTTGCGTCGGAATAGCAAATTACTTTTGTTTGCAATTCACATCGAATTTGAGAATATGGTCTCCAATTGTTTTTGCTGTCTAAATTTCTCAGATGATACAATCAGCAAAGTTATAAGAAAAAAAATATTTTAAAAAAACAATTATTCAAACAGACAAAATCGTATAAGATTAACGCTTATATGCTTCCGTAAACCCAACGGCTCATTTGGATCAAATCTAACGGCTCATTTCCGTTAACTACCCTTCAAAATTGCATTATTTTAATTAAAATAATAACTGCATAAACTATTTTTATGTTGTAATTAATGTACATATAAAATATTTGTCACCATCTTTTAAATAATCCCTCTGTCATTGTATTCGCCCATCAATTACCTAAATGTTTGTCAAATCATTCAAAGACTTTCTACTTGTTATTACTATCAGAAGCATTAACAAATTTGAATTTTCATAAACATTTTAGTGCTTTTTAATAATAATTAATATACTAAAAGACAAAATTTGTACTAATTGTTCTTATCCGAGTTTAGCATCTAGTGCAAGCTCAATGAGATATATTCCTTATCCTCGTGGTGATGCATGTGGTGGGGCTTCATGTAAGGATGGCTTAAATTATGTAATTTTCACTGAAATCGTGACCTTAAAAGTCGTCCCTTTATAATCTCGTCCATTTCAGCCAATTTGACGGAATATGCATATTATGATTCCCTTTTTGACGGGAGACATACATGTTCACTTGTCCTCACTGTCTGCTATTTTTAAATTAAAAACGTCAGCATATTTACACGTTTTAATTGCAAAATAATTTAATGATAAGTATAAAAAAATAGCTGACGTTCAAAAGATCTAAATCACTCGAAATATTTGTATTTAAAATATCAAAAATATATACTAGATTTAAACCGACTAGAAGCTATTTAAAATGCAATCTAAAAGTTCAAATTATCTGAAATCACTCGTAGTATTCAAATTCAAAATTGTGAAAGTATACACTAAAATTTCAAAAATATTTAAAATAACCAGAAAAGTGTAGCGCGCATGTTGGGATTTTGGACATGACTAATTAGAATAACTCATATAAATTTTAATAACAATTCAATAAAAATGCCATGACACTTTCTTTTTAAATTTTATAAAAAGAGATCATGATTTTATGGAATCAAGTGAGCTATAAACGGTAGAGCCCAGTCCAGTTGGAGCCCAAAATAAGGGTTTTAATGGCACAGGTTGGACTTACGCATTAAACATACAAAGTCCAACCCCCACTTCGGGAGCCCAGGCTCGTCAAGTGGACTTTCTCTGTCCCGCGGTCTGATCTAATAAACAACCTTAGCTGTACTCCGGCTGGATCGAAGAAGAAGCATCCTCCATTGCACTAGAAGACTGTCCAATGGAGAGAGATGGAGAGAGAGCCAGAGCGCCCTTCCTCGCTTAAAGCCGCTCCCAAACTCAACGCGTCGCAAGCTGGCGCATCCTGAACAACACGTATATAACCGGAGCCTCCACTCCCCTTACTCTTCACCTTACCAACGCTCCACAATCAGTCTTCAGCAGAGCTGAAAAAAGGTCCCGTTTCAGCAAATATCCATCATGGCTTCTTTCGTCCTCCCCGTTTCCCTATTGCTGTTAGTAGTCTATCTGTTTCAATCTGCTTCGGCGGCGAGGCAACTGTCCCCTCATTCCCCGACGACGGCTCGGGTGGATCGGACCCCTGTTTTCCAGTACCACAATGGCCCTCTCCTCGACGGAAAAATCTCAGTCAACCTCATCTGGTACGGCCATTTCAAGCCCTCCCAACGCGCCATCATCTCCGATTTCATCGCCTCACTCTCTGCTTCCTCCAGCCCCAAAATCGCCTCACCCTCCGTCGCCACCTGGTGGAGCACAATCAGCAAATACTACTCCAACTCTAACAGAAAGCTCTCTTCCCTCACCCTCTCGGTGGGAACCCAAATCCTCGACGAGAACCACTCTCTGGGCAAATCCCTCACCAGTCAAAACATCGAAAACCTGGCGCGCAAGGGCGCCCAACGCGACGCCATCAACGTCGTTCTGACGGCCTCGGACGTCTCCGCGGAAGGATTCTGCTCCAGCAGCTGCGGGAAGCACGGATCCGTAAGGTCCAAGGCGATCAAAGGGGGAAAGATGGGGAAATCCGCGTACATTTGGTTGGGAAACTCGGAGGCTCAGTGCCCGGGCCAGTGCGCGTGGCCCTTCCACCAACCCATCTACGGCCCCCAATCGCCCCCGCTGGTGGCTCCCAACAACGACGTCGGCCTGGACGGAATGGTGATCAACCTCGCAAGCCTATTGGCCGGGACGGTGACGAATCCATTCGGGAACGGGTACTTTCAGGGCGCGGCGGAGGCGCCGCTCGAGGCGGCGTCGGCCTGTCCGGGGGTTTACGGGACCGGAGCTTACCCGGGCTATGCCGGGAAATTGATGGTGGATTCGAGCACCGGCGCTAGCTACAACGCGAATGGTGCGAACGGGAGGAAGTTTCTCCTTCCGGCGTTGTTCGACCCCTCCACCGCGAAATGCTCCACTCTGCTATAGATTAGGTGTTTGTAAGGAACGACGAGAACGTAGTTGGGAAAATTCTTTTATTATATTGAAATTTATTGATTATTAGCCTTTTGTGATAATACTACTCCTTCCTCTCATTATTTTTAGTTGCGACTTATTAGTGGGGAAAAGTATATACCTAAAAAAAAAAAAGAGAAACCATATAAAATCTCTATCCTTTTATCCCTGGTTAGGCTTTCCTTTTCTCTGATAAGTCTCTTCCTCCTCCAAGTTATTGGGTTGAAATTGTTTTCATGTTATTTAACAGAATAATGTAAAAAATATAAGTAAAATAAATAAAGCAAACAAAGCCATAATTTTGAGTACTAAAGTTTTAAATTATTCAAATTTGTTAATTTGGTGCGGTTACCACTAGTTTTGTAAAAATTATTGACCCTCAAAATTTAATTTTACAAATAATAAGAACGAGATAAGTTTTACAAAATTAGGTTTTTAATCGACTCAATACAAGTGCTAAGCAAGTCATCCCAATATTGTCACCTACATTATCAAATACCATTACCATCATTTAGGTCTTTCAACTACCTCTTCTATCCCCTCCAGTATAAGTAAATACCAAATAGATACACTTTGCAAAATATCTAGGGGGTAAGAAATTTTTAAAAAAATGTTTAAATCAACATGAGGAGGGTGGTGCGGACGTGGAGCGTGCGTGCATGACTATTAAACCGGAAAATATCTAAAATACTATCCGTGAATAATTATTGAAGATAAAAAACTTCTTCACGTCCGATAAATATTATGCAAACGTATAATTATTGATGAGTTCTATAATTATCTTTAATGTGGCCCTACACTAGTGGCTCTGTCTATTATTCTTATTACATCTGTATTGACACACATGACTAACTGTCATCGGTTCATAACTTGCTAATATGGTGGTTCTATGCTAGAAAAGTTATTCTTGTTTTAAAGAGACCTCTTACAATTTAATTTTTTGTCATCATACTCTCGTACTTACAAAAATCATCCAATACGTCCAGCTATCTAATTTTGTCCAAATTAATAATAAAAAATCATTAACAATTGAAAAAATATGAAAATTGATTCTTGTATCAAAAAGATAAAGTTAAAAATATAATTTGTAATTAAAATAGAAATTCTTATTCCCAAAACCTATCACTACACCAAATAGCAATAGCCTCAAATAGCCTTTGATTAATGCCGACCGCGATCAGTAGACACATAAAGTGCTTCGATCTAAGGTGAGCAACGAAGAGGAGCATCGTGCGACATTGTAATTTCTTGTAATTATAAGGACTGTGATAAAAAAAAATCGAGACTTCTGCATCCTTTTGAATGATAAGGTAATGCCTATGAACTATCATTCCGTCGTTGCACAACCGACCACTAGAATGGTTATTTTTCTTGCACTGCTCTTCACCCCAGGGCGGGATGTTACACTTGGGGCATACGAGGCTATCTATCGCTTTTAACCTTATTTACATGGACTCACCAAATACAGATACAGTCTAATACATATATATCCCCATGAGCTTTGACAATATTGTTGATAAATTCCACAATGAATAATGTTTTCTGCTTTCTTTTCTCACTCGTGCCTTTGGGTTGATATCCGACCCGGATCATGATGTGGTCCTATCAATAATTAAGTCATAGGGAATATTTTACATAGTTTTCTTAAAGGTTTTAATTACAATACACAAGAGTTTTTGAATGGGATCTTGAGAACCTGTTAAGCAATCAATCACAAGAAAAAAGAAAAAGGAAGAGGCACAGATTTATTCTAGTTTACCTTAGTGTAGGGCAGTGTCCAATAAAGAAAAATAATCTCCAATATTATTTATTAGAGGTTTGCTCAAAAGTCACCTCATATGGGAACAAAGGAAAAAATAACTTATGTATACCTATAAATTAGACCATCAAAAATATTAATCCTTTCATCCATCATATGAAAAGCTCAGGCCAAACATTTCATGGGCCTAGCTTCGAGTCGGGGCTTCGCCCTTGCACCCACATGTAGTGAGCAGGGAAGCGGGAACCCCTGTCCATTAACCGAATAGCTGGATCTTAAAAATATTTGCGTAACACACATATGTCGAAATAAAAATCAACCCCAAGACAAGTTGAACCGAAAAGGGCAAAATCATTCGATATAACAAGTTCATGTAAAATCATTAAATATAACAAGTTCAAATCCACTTGCGAACCCGGGTTGATCGTCTTTACCCAGGTGGACCGTTTTCTCCCGCGTTCTAATAAACCCGCTCCACTCCTTAGCTGTACGCCCGCTGGGTCGAGGAAGCATCCGTTGGTGGAGTAAAGACGCGAGAGAGAGAGAGAGAGAGAGAGAGGAGCGCCCTCCCTCACCTGAATCCGTTCACAAACGGAACGCGTCTTCCCTAGCTGGCGCTTCTTTTTAACACTATATAAACGGAACCTCCATTCGCCTTATTCTTCATCTCACCATCGCTTCAATCTTCAGAACGCATAATCAATCTTCAGTGCGCCTCAGTCACAACCCACGATCAGTCCTCCGTTTTAAGTTAAAAAAAAAGTCCCGTTTAAGCAAATCCATCATGGCGTCTTCTGTCCTCCCTGTTTCCCTATTGATATTAGTAGTCTCTCTGTTTCAATCCGCTTTGGCGGCGAGGCAACTGTCCCCCCACTCCGCGACGGCGGCTCAGGTGGATGGGACCCCTGTTTTCCAGTACCACAATGGCCCTCTCCTCGCCGGAAAAATCTCAATCAACCTCATCTGGTACGGCAGTTTCAAGCCCTCCCAACGCACCGTCATCTCCGATTTCATCGCCTCCCTCTCTTCTTCCTCCAACCCCAAAATCGCCTCACCCTCGGTCGCTACCTGGTGGTACACAATCCGCAAATACTACCGCATCCCTAACTCTAACAAAAAGCTCGCTTCCCTCACCCTCTCCGTGGGATCCCAAATCCTCGACGAGAACTACTCCCTGGGCAAATCCCTCACCAGTCAAAATATCGAACACCTGGCACGCAAGGGCGCCGAACGCGACGCCATCAACGTCGTTCTGACGGCCTCCGACGTCTCCTTGGATGGATTCTGCTCCAGCAGCTGCGGGAAACACGGATCCGTAAGGTCCAAGGCGACCAAAGGGGGAAAGATGGGGAAATCCGCGTACATATGGGTGGGAAACTCGGAGGCCCAGTGCCCGGGCCAGTGCGCGTGGCCCTTCCACCAGCCCATCTATGGCCCCCAGTCGCCCCCGCTAGTGGCTCCGAACAACGACGTTGGCTTGGACATAATGGTGATCAACCTCGCAAGCCTATTGGCCGGGACGGTGACGAATCCATTCGGGAACGGGTACTTTCAGGGCGCGGCGGAGGCGCCGCTCGAGGCGGCGTCGGCCTGTCCGGGGATTTACGGGGCCGGAGCTTACCCGGGCTATGCCGGGAAATTGATGGTGGATTCGAGCACCGGCGCTAGCTACAACGCGAATGGTGTGAATGGGAGGAAGTTTCTTCTCCCGGCGTTGTTCGACCCCTCCACGGCAAAATGCTCTACGCTGGTTTAGATTTAGGTTGTATGTAAGGGTCAACGTGAATGTGGTTGGAGAGAGCAAATTCTTTTATTATAATATTAAATTTTATTTATTATTATTAGCCTTCTGTCATATATTGACATATGCCTTTTGGATTTGGTTGACATTTTATCTATAGTTTTATAGATTATTCCGCACTCCTCGGGGCTTAACTTTTATACAATAATTATAATTAAATTAGTTACAGTACACATGTAAAAAATAAAAAATAAAAAAAACTTAATTTAAAATTTATATTCTCTTAAACATTATAAGTAAGTAATTATACTTAATATTAATTTTTCCTCCGATCCCCTTAATAATGGGACTTATGCTGCGCTAGTAGATGCCTGGCGGGGCCAGGCAGCAAAAGATTTCAAGAGTCCAGTTAATTGCACCCTTGCTTGTTTCACTGAATTGGATGGTAGGATTAAATGTGATTTTTAGTTTCATGCGATGTGAGAAATTAAATCTCTATAAGATTGGATTAGATTTGAATTATTTTAAAATTGATGGTAAAATGCACGTTGCACACAATTAAAATTTATGATATCTTTTCTTCCTTCGAGTCATGCGGTTGGAATTATTTTTTGTTGTGAAAAACAAATATGGGCAATTTCTATAAATAATTATTAAAATGAAGAAATTATATAATTAGTTTTAAAAATATAAATAAAAATAACTTAAACAAAGCTAAATGAAGCCTTAATTTTTAATTAAGTTTCCTAAATATTAGGGAGGAGGTAGATTTTATAAAAAAAAGATTTTGATCGACCCAAACCACATGTTGAATCGGTTAAAATTTATCACAATATCCTCACCTAAATTATCAAATGCTGATGTCATCATTTAGGTCTTTAAACTAACTACTCTATTATCTATCGTAAACGGAAATACTTTGCAAAAGACCTGAGACGAGTAGAGCGCAGAGAAGGGTGCATGCCTATTAGAAAGTATATATTTTTTTTTTTTGACACCTCTCTCATACTTTAGAAATTCATCTAATAGATTCCAGCCATCCATCCTGCCCAACTTATTAATGAAAATCATTAAAAATAAAGTGCATTGTGAAAATTAAAAGGGAAAAGGAAGAAAATTTAAATTATTATGTAAAAAGGGATAAAAACATATTTTGTAATTAATATTGAAAGCACTCATTCACCAGAACCTTTCCCTAGATTTATTACGGAAGGCTGCCCTTTTTTCTCAGACCTTGAGATTTGCACCGAACTTGATCAAGGCACGGACCATGCCAGACCCATATAGTCCACTGCCATGTGCGGCAGTGTTAATCTGCTGGCTTTTTCTCATCAGTAGCATAAGGAAAAATTCAATTTCTTAACGTACTTTATTTTTTTAGAGTATTCTTTAGTCTATCCTACTTTTCAAAAAATATAATCGGCAATCGTGTTTTTTCTAGTCTCCCATCTGACAAATGATAATTGATGTGTCAGGACTCAAAAAAAATGAAAACGTAGTTGTCGTTTGTATTTTCCTTTTTTTTGAATTTCTATAATAACCAAGAGGGGACATGTGTCGTTCCCCCATTAAACTCGAGGACAGCATCCGTGTTTTTAATTTTTTTAATTTTCCTACTAAAATCAAGGATAATATCCACAATTTATACTTCATTCATGTGTTTCTCGCTAGTTCAGTTGCATAGAGTTTTAGAGTTTTACTTATCAATCATAAGGTTTCACGTTCAACCCTTTCCTCTACATCTTTTACTTTTTTTTTCATGTTGTTCTCCCAATTTCTTTTTTATTTTAATTTGTCTTTCTTTCCATTAAAAATTTTAAAAGTCAAGAAATTGGTGAAACTTTGTAAAAATTTAAAAGTAATAATTCAAAATTCAAAATTCAAAATTCGAAATTCAAAATTTGAAATATAACTAACCACTAAAAATATAAATTTGAAATATAACTAACTACTAACAATTTAAATTTTGAAATATAACAAACTACTTCAAAATTTAAAATTTAAATTTAACTAATATTTTAAAATTTAAATTTTGACTAGTTAGTTATATTTCAAAATTTAAATTCCATGTAGTTAGTTATATTTAAATTTTTTTCCCACATATGTTGATCTTCTAGTTTCTTTTTTATTCCAATTCATTTTTATTTGCATGAAAAATTTTAAAAGTCAAGAAATTGGTGAAAACTTGGTAAAATTTTGAAATTAATAATTCAAAATTCAAAATTTAAAATTTAAAATTTAAAATTAAAATTTGAATTTTAAAATATAAATATAGCTAACTACTCGGAATTTAAATTTTGAGCAATTGGTTATATTTCAAAATTTAAATTTTGAGTAGTTAGTTATATTTATATTTTAAAATTCAAATTTAAAATTTAAAATTTGAATTATTAATTTTAAATTATTACCAAATTTTCACCAATTTCTTGACTTTTAAATTTTTAATGGAAAGAAAAACGAATTAAAATAAAAAAGAAATTGGGAGAACAAGTGGAAAAAAGAAAAGTAAAAGGTGATAGAAGAAGGGATTGAACATGAGACTTTATGATTAACAACCAAAACTTTACCCAATTGAGCTAGTGAGAGACACATCAATGGAGTAGAAATTGTACATATTATTCTTGATTTTAGTTAGAAAATTAAAAAAAATTAAAAACACGGATGCTGTCCCCGAGTTTAATGAGGGAACGACGTGTGTTCACTTTCTGGCATGGAGAATTCAGAAAAGGAAAATGCGGACGCCGTCCGCAATTTTAATGGGGGAACGATACATGTCCAGTTTCTGCCGAGGGGAAATCAATAAAAAAGGGAAAACGCGGATGCTGTCCGCGATTTTAAATGGGAGAACGATACGTGTCCCTTTTTGGTCCTTGCAAAAATTCAAAAAAAAGAAAAGAAAATGCGGACGACAACCGCGTTTTCATTTTTTCGAGCCCTGACACACCAATCATCATTTGTCAGATGGGAGGAGAGAGAAAACACGGTTGCTGACCGTATTTTTCAAAAATTAAGATAGACAAAGAATATTATGAAAAGATAGGGTATATTGAGAAATTAAATTTTTTTTTTTTTATGCTATAGTAAGAAAAAGCTCGTTAATCTGCTGCTAAAGTCGCAATAGTCGAGATTAATGCCAATTATGGCCCGCAAGCGCATACAAAGCTCCAATCTGGAGGCCGGCCGCCGTGCAACCGTCGCCATTGACTGCATCCACATCCTTCCCATCGTTGGTTGTTATGAGGTGCTTAAAAGTGGTGGCTTCGGCCTTCTTAATAGCGGTCTTGGCCACGAATGAGAAAGCTGGGGAAAGAGTTTGAAGGATGACGAAAGGAATAAGCTCTTGTTTTTCATTTGCAATGATTTAATTCTTCTCTTCCTTTTTAAGTTTTTACATGTATTCTATTTTAAAATAATTTTCTGTTATTAATTTAGATAAAATTCAACCACATAGACCTATTGAGTGATTCCCATAAATACGTAGAATGTGATTAAAAGAAAATTAAAGGTACAAGAAATCTCTCTAATGATTATCAAATTACATAACATATTTTAGATATTTTTTCCCATTTAAAATAACCTATAAGTTTTAGTGGCAACATATTTGGATCCATGATACATTTTTTTTTTCTAAAAGGATTAAATATGACCTAGAATATTACAGCAGTGCTCAACGCAGCTGGACCCAAAATAAGGGTTTCGATGACAGGTTGAACTGAAAAGGTTCAGGTCATTAAATATAACAACTTCAATATCTATCTGAGAGCCCGAGTTCGTCATCATCTATACCGCAAAGTGGACTTTTATCTGTCCCGCGTTGTAATAAACTACTTGCTCCCCTCCTTAGCTGTAGCCTGGCTGCCTGCGTCGAGGAAGTATCCGTTCCGTTGTTGCAGTAAAGACATGAGAGAGAGAGAGAGAGAGAGAGAGAGAGAGAGCCCTCCCTCACTTGAATCCGTTCCCAAACGCAACGCGTCTTCTCTAGCTGGCGCTTCTTTTTAACACTATATAAACGGAACCTCCATTTCGCCATATCCTTCACCTCACCAACGCTTCAATCTTCAGAACGCTTAATCAATCTTCAGTGCGCCTCGGTCAAAACCCACGATCAGTCCTCCGTTTTAAGTTAAAAAAAAGTCCCGTTTAAGCAAATCCATCATGGCGTCTTCTGTCCTCCCCGTTTCCCTATTGATATTAGTAGTCTCTCTGTTTCAATCCGCTTTGGCGGCGAGGCAACTGTCCCCCCCCTCCCGGACGGCGGCTCAGGCGGATGGGACCCCTGTTTTCCAGTACCACAATGGCCCTCTCCTCGCCGGAAAAATCTCAATCAACCTCATCTGGTACGGCAATTTCAAGCCCTCCCAACGCACCGTCATTTCCGATTTCATCTCCTCCCTGTCTTCTTCCTCCAACGCCAAGATCGCCTCACCCTCGGTCGCTACCTGGTGGTACACAATCCGCAAATACTACCGCATCCCTAACTCTAACAAAAAGCTCGCTTCCCTCACCCTCTCCGTGGGATCCCAAATCCTCGACGAGAACTACTCCCTGGGCAAATCCCTCACCAGTCAAAACATCGAACACCTGGCGCGCAAGGGCGCCCAACGCGACGCCATCAACGTCGTTCTGACGGCCTCCGACGTCTCCGTCGAAGGATTCTGCTCCAGTAGCTGCGGGAAACATGGATCCGTAAGGTCCAAGGCGACCAAAGGGGGAAAAATGGGGAAATCCGCGTACATATGGGTGGGAAACTCGGAGGCTCAGTGCCCGGGCCAGTGCGCGTGGCCCTTCTACCAACCCATCTACGGCCCGCAGTCGCCCCCGCTGGTGGCTCCCAACAACGACGTCGGCTTGGACGGAATGGTGATCAACCTCGCAAGCCTATTGGCTGGGACAGTGACGAATCCATTCGGGAACGGGTACTTTCAGGGCGCGGCGGAGGCGCCGCTCGAGGCGGCGTCGGCTTGTCCGGGGGTTTACGGGGCCGGAGCTTACCCTGGTTATGCCGGGAAATTGATGGTGGATTCGAGCACCGGCGCTAGCTACAATGCAAATGGTGTGAATGGGAGGAAGTTTCTCCTCCCGGCGTTGTTCGACCCCTCCACGGCAAAATGCTCGACGCTGGTTTAGATTTAGGTTGTATGTGAGGGTCAACGAGAATGTAGTTGGAGAGGGAAAATTCTTTCATTATATTTTATATTATTTTAAAAATATTGTTTAATTTATTATTATCCTCTCGTCTTCTTGTTGTAATGACTGGCTCCAGGTGATTACACTTTTAAAGCTTTGTTTTTTAATAGACTTTTTCAGTTTAAAGAGCAATTAATTCCATAAACGTTTTACAAATTGTAGGAAAATGAGGGGAAATTTAAGCTGTAAAACCACTAGTAGTAAAAGAATTTTATTTTATTGGTAATTAATCCGGGAGATAATCATTTAGAAAGAAAAAGAATTTATATGCTAATAAATCACTTGATCACAAGCCTAAAGCAAGTGATAATCTGGTAATTATTTATTAATTGTTTTTATTGTCCAATTTTATGACCAGAGGATTAAGTTAAGATAATTTGATTGGAGAGTACTGCCAATATAGTAAGTTAATATTCTTGAGTGAAAACAATAAAATATGGCATCACTAAAGGGCGGGCGGTTTTTTACTTTGGGAAATGGTTACTTTTAACCTTCGATCTATATGTTAATATTTAATTTCGTATCTAATCTACTAATTTGTTAAAATAAGTCCCTAAATAATTGAAATATGTCCAATTATTTCTTTTTTAACGAATTACTCACGTGTAGTGATAACTTGTTTGTTTACGTGTCAAGCCTATGTGGCAAAAAGATTTTAAAAATAAATTTATATATGAAAAAAGCTACATCGCTAATTTAAGAATGGAAGAAAATAGGGAAAGTGATCATTTCCCTTTATAAAAATTTATGAACCTCCCGGCCTGAACTAATTCACCCAAAAATTTATTGTATAGTGAAGATGAATTTGATGCAACTAAATTGAAAATATACAAAAAGAAAACGACCAATATTTTATCTTAAGGGATAATAAGTCAAGAGAAATTTTTTTATCTTTGGCATATTTATATCTCTTAATTTATAATAATTTCCATAATCTTATATTACATGTTCATAATATATTTCTACATTTAATTTTATCAAATTATTTTTACTCTACTTACAATTAGTTTAATCTAATTCAATTCAACTTTAAAAATTTATATATAAATGATTTCTTATAATAATGAAAATAATATCTATTATCATTCTTTTAGTGAAATAGCTTGGCCTCATGGGACATTATTAAAAATGCTAAAGAAGATGGAGGTTTACGTATAAAGGATCCGACAATAATGAATAAAGCATTACTAGGATCGTGGTTATGGAGATTTGCAAAAATTGACAAGAATAATTTATGAAAGCAAACGTTAGTTTTCAAATATGGTGCTGATATGTATAATTGGCATCCTATTGTCCTCTCCCAAACGTATAGTGTTTCCACTTGGAGAGGAATTTGCAAGGGATTGGAGGAGTTTTTGAAGTTTCTTACATCTCAAATCGATGATACAAGTTTAGTGGGTTTTTGGAACAATCTGTGGTGTTCCACTGAGCCCTTGGCCACTCTGAGTGTATTCCGAGATTCTAAGGTGCCCCCTTACCCTCAACTTCTTCATGACTTTCGGTTTGATATTTTTATTCAAAATTGACTATAAGGGGTGTATTGTGCGCAATCTTGAATTTGAAGGGTAAGATACAATGATCATTGATATTTCAGGGAAAAATTGTATTGGATCTCTAAAAATCTATCCGTGGTGTGGTGTACATTAGGACAATATCACCTAGCACTAGCGACGGATCTTATTTTGCCCCATTTTCTCACTGCATGCAGCTCTTAAACCACTTTCAAACTCCATCATAATCATACTTACCTTTGAACTTCTTGTAACGTTCCTATTCTTCCACGGAGCTGCACCGCACCAACCCTGACCAAAACCTAAACACTCTGCGTTGCCAAATGCTCCGCGTATAACAAAGTCTGGATCCTAAGTAATGTTAATGGTTCGAATTCATCTATAATTACTAAATCAGATATGTATGAACTGTTCAATAAAAAAAAAGGGTTCATGCGTCTGGTCATAGTAGAATTGTCGGTCATGAAAAAAACTTATTAAGGCTTATATATACTTTGTAATTTACTAGAATGAATATGATTTTAACACATTGATTAGGGGTACATTTGAGGAACATATGAGATGCTATTCTTTTGGCTTTTGAAAAGTAAAAAAGATGAGTTTTCAAATAAACTTTAAATTATAATTCTTTTAAAAAATTGTTTTAAGCTTTTCGAAGCCATGTGTCAAACACATCTTTTTTTACAAAAAAGAGCACTTTTATTATATAGGATAGAAATAAGCTTCCCAAACCAGTCTTGAGAAATGTGATAAGCTATAGGTAAAAGCATTTGTACTCTGACACAACAGAAAATTAACCGATTGTGTCACGTCAAATAATATTGTTTTGGATCAATTATGTAAATTTCAACTGTTCGAATTGAATGAGCATGAAAAAATAATAGGACATGCTAATTTGCGTATAATTTGCACCATGTATTGGATTCTCATTTATATTGTAAGCTGTCAACAGATCTAAACTGTTATAACAATTTTGAATAATTAGACTCAATGAATTATAAATTTATATATAAAACTAAATTATCTGAAACTTGGTAATTCATTTTATTTTTACATAATTTAGAAATTGAATATTGAAGAGTCATTTTGAGGTGACAAGAGGCTCACCAAGCCCTAGTTGTATTCTCTCTTGAGTGGTGAAGAATTCTCCACTCCACGTACTATACCAGCAAAAAGCGACCTTCCCACTATATGAAACAAACAATTTAGCACCACCAAGTGCCCCAAACACAAATCATTCAAGGTTTCATTATGTCTTGTTTTGCTAACTTAAGGTGCGAAATTAAACCAACTAGTGAATACAGCTATTTCCCGTAGGAAGATTAAAAGTTAAAAAGAGAAAAAGTAGGTTGCACTATCATTATTGTTTAGTCATTCACATCATTATTGCTTAAGGGAAGTATTATTTAAGTTCTGGACAAATTTATCATAGTGTAGAGTACCAAATCTTAGCATGTCAACCGGGGGGAAAAAAAAAAAGGTTAAAAAAGACTTAGGCATGTGGCACCATTTCATTGGCGTCACAACCCGAACAAAAATTTAATTCTCTCCAATTTAGATGAAAATTAAGGTCACTTTTAAAACAGGCTCCCTGAAAGTTTATGCAACGACAATTTGTGATTGAATTGGCACAAATAATGTGATCAAATTATCCCACCTAACCCTGGCGAAAATTCAAGGAAATTCCTTAGGTTTACAAAAAAAAAACATAAATGAGACTCGCTAATTAAATAAAAATGAATTGTTGGAGAAAAACAAAAGTGCTTTATTTATAAGGGGTCACCTCCTTACATATATCGTTCCTGTTCGACGTGGGATTTGTTGAGAAACATACAAAGAAACTCAACTTTCTGTATTTTAGGCTCCATTTGATAAAAGTTTAGCATTAAGAAATGAAATCTGAATATATAACTAAATTATTTGGATGGAAATGTCAGGATCTACATTTGAATTTTTAAACCTGTTTTGTTAAAATTTTATAAAACATCTAAATAAGAGTATTTTATGATTTTACCCTCAAAATTTTAAATGATGGAATAAAAAGCAGGTGTCAATTTAGCTTCCCATGATTGAAAATATCAGATTTGGTCCCTTAAGGGCAATTTAGTCTGCAACTAACGAAATCATTATATTTGGATGGAAAAGTTTCATTTACAAAATCTGTTCCCCGGAATGTTTGTGTTTTTCCAATCTTATTTCTTCTCTTTTTGTTTTTGTTTTTCCTTTTTCTCTTTGTTCTTTTAGCCGTCTAAATAAGGCTAAAACATGAAATTGCCCCTAGAACTTTGGGTTAGTTATCAATTTAGTCCTTAAACTTCAAAATCTTGCAATTTGCCCCATAAACATTTTCTCACATACCAACTCTTAACAACACCAGTCCTCTATCATAATTGTTGGTTTAACATCCCACAAATTTCATCTTTGTATAAGAAAATGGTGTAAAGTTTTGACTGGAAATGAGATAATTGTATGTAAGATTTAATAGAGAATATTTTTCTCATGCGAAAGATGCCACATACAATGGAAAAGTGACAAATATTTAAGATTGGTAAGCGGGGAGAAGTTCATGGGATAAATTGATTAATTTTAAAATTTAAGAACTAAATTAATAATTAAGCCAAAGCTCAAGGGGCAAAATGATGTTTTGGCCTCTAAAGAATAATGTGAACAATATTGAAGGAAACTTATAAGTAGAGACGCTATGCAGTGACATTTTAGAGAATACTACTAGTCTCAACGCTCCCTCTAACGTTACAACGCCATTAATTTTTAATTGACATTTTAGAGAATTTTTCTCATGTCACTCTTGAAAGTAAATTTTATTATTTCCCTTTCATCTCCTATCCATATACATCAAATCTAGAAATTTCTCTTATATGTCCTCAGAGTTTAACAGAATTTATTTTCTTGTCTTAAGAAATGAAGGTCATAAGACACAGGAAAAACCTTCCTAGTATCTTTTATGTGGAGTCATCATTCAATAAATATTAACTAAATACATAATCAATGGTGGATCTTAAAATTAATTTTAGTGAGGTTCACGCAAGTAGTCCTATTTATTGTCCTCATCTTGCGAGAATTGACATACATACTCAACTATTATTGATTCATAACTTAATGATGTGCTGATACTGTATGATAAAAGTTATTCTCGTCTCTTATTATTTACTTGTGCATACAAGTAGTTGTGGCCTAAACTAATACTCTTCATTTAATGAATCGGCCAATAATGCGTCACCTAATTTTTTTCTTTTTTAAAAAATGATTCTCCATCTAGTGTTGCCAAAACCATTGGATACCCTATAAATTATTTAAATTCTTTAAAGCGATATAATATCTGATGCTGCTACATTTTTAATAGTCGGTTAAGGCAAGATAATATCTGATGCTACTACGCTTTTAATAGTCGGTCACACGGGCCCAAGCCCCATCTTTACGCCACTTTCGTCGGGCCCATCTAATAGGCCCATACTTCAGGCCCATTAGATCCTAACAACGCCGCGTTCTCGTTCTGACGGAGTCATAATAATAATTCTACGTATCCCCCAACAACGAATGTGGCCATAATTATGTGCGTGCACACACACACAGTCGCCCAAAACCAAGGGCAAATGTGGTCACAATTATGTGCACGCACACGTACCCAAAACAAGGAGAGAGCCACTTCCCCAGCCACCCCTTCCCCAATCCCCACAAAACTCATCTCCTCCACCACCACACCCATTCAATTCATTATAATAACACGCTCCCCACCATTGCACCTTTGGGTCAACCTCACGCATTAGGACGGCTCCCTTCTCCCCTAAGTCTCCACAAAACTCATCCCCCTCCCCTCCCCCTTTTTTCTTTCCCCTCTCACACGTTCTCCACTCTCTCTCTCTCTATTAATTTCCCTACGCGTACAGCGCTCCTCTCTGTCCGTGTGTGTCATCTTTTACAATATATATAGAGAGAGTTCCCCATCGCTCTTCTTCACCCACAATCGACTTCACAATCTTTTTCCATACTAGACGTTGCACAACGCAACAATTCTCGATGGCGCCTACTTACCGTTCTGCCATCCTTATTTCACTTCTTCTCATTTCCTCCCTCGTTCGCCCTTCCTTAGCCGCTCCCCGGAAACTCTCATCCCTTGTCCAACAACAAACGCTCCGTCTCAAGTACCACAGGGGCCCACTCCTCACCGGCAACATCACCGTCAATCTCGTCTGGTACGGACGATTTACCCCTATCCAGCGCTCCATAATCGTCGACTTCATCCAATCCCTGTCCCGCGCCGCACCGGAACCCGCCGCCTCCACGTGGTGGAAGACCGCCGAGGGCTACGCCCGCAAACCGTGCACCCTCGCCGTGGGCAGTCAGGTCCTCGACGAGAAATACTCCCTTGGGAAATTCCTGAAGAGTCCTCAGCTCGCGGCGTTGGCATCGAACCCGAAGCTCACCCGCAGAAACGCGGTTAACGTGGTCTTGACGGCGGATGACGTGGCCGTCGAGGGATTCTGTATGAGCCGGTGCGGGACCCATGGCCACAAGTAACAAGGAGGGAGCGTACGCGTGGGTCGGGGACTCGGCGGCTCAGTGCCCGGGTCAGTGCGCATGGCCCTTTCACCAGCCCGTGTACGGACCGCAGACCCCGCCGTTAGTAGCGCCCAACGGCGACGTTGGAGTTGACGGAATGGTCATCAATCTGGCGACGGTACTGGCGGGGGCCGTGACGAACCCCTTCGGAAACGGATTCTTCCAGGGGCCAGCCGACGCCCCCTTGGAGGCCGTGTCCGCTTGCGCCGGGTCATTCGGGTCAGGATCATACCCAGGTTACCCGGGCCGGGTTTTGGTGGACAAGGCGACGGGAGCTAGCTACAATGCGCACGGGGCGCACGGGCGCAAGTATCTGCTACCTGCGATGTGGGACCCAAAGACCTCCACGTGTAAGACTCTCTCATGACCAGATCAGATCAAGACAGATATCCTCCCCCCCCCCCCCCCCCCCCCCCCCCCGGCTTGGAGTGATCCTGTATATAGAGCAGTGAAGTGTATGCGTACGAAATAATAAATCTTAATTAAAAAAAAAAGAGTATTTGTATATGTTTGTATTGTATTTTATTGTATTGTATTGTATCTGCTGCTTTGCTGGGCCGAGCCTGAATTATATTTCTATGAAATTGTCATTTTTCTGCGTACCTGATCCTCCCCTCCTCTATTTCTATCTTTGGGGGGGGGGGGGATAGTGATGGATGGATGACTCTTTTTCACTTCTCAATATGTTTTGGTAATGTCTTTTTTTTTTTATCCTTTCGATGTATCCCTTCTTTGTATATGGAAGGATGACAGAATTTGGGGTCTAAAGTTTAGTGCTTTGAACTGTGATCTGTTTTTCTCTCATGTTCGAGAAAAGGGGTTGTCAATTGGGGCCACTAATCCTTCAAGAGGACTGCAACTTCCCATAGTAATGCACTCCGAATAAATCGAGTTCCATAAACTTCCTTAAAAGAGAATTCAATAAAAGAAGTGTTCAAAGAGGAAAGTCTTTGAGCGCCAAGCGCGCTAAGCTTGCTGGCTGGACTATGATCTATGTTATCTGTAATTCCTTGTAGTAATGCTGTTTCTCATAAAATTGGGTACAAGAAATTTGGTTTTTTTTGTTTATTTTTTGTGTTCTGTGCATACTTTTTTGGCCATATATTTGAATATAATTCTCTGGAAACAAAGTTTATTGTGCGTTTACGCATGGACCTTTCAATTTCTTGGCCATCCCTGTTTAGTATTTAGATTACTTTTTTGTTTAGATTTGTTTAGCTAATTCTGGCTCTGAAGCTCTCTGATTAATTAGCCGAACGAATATGAAATGCATATCCATTTCTAAAAGAGTAATGCAATTCTTTTCCCAAATCACCTGCTAATCATGGCGTTAATTTCATCTTTTCTTCTATCTGGGTTTATGTTCTGAGTATTAGGACTTGAGAGGCCATTTTCATCCTCAATACACAGTCTTCTTCATTCATGGAGAGGCATTGCACCGATGACAACTCCAGTGTCCCGTGGAGTGAGCTATCTCCTGATGTGTTTGAGCGAGTCTTCAGCAAACTCCCTATAGAGGAAAAACTAACAGTGATCCCACGGGTGTGCAAATCATGGAGCCAAGCGGTGATGAGTCCTCATAGCTGGGAAGAGATGGACACTAGAGAATGGAGCCGGGCATGCCGGCATGAGCAACTCAGATGCATGGTTACATTGCTGATTTCGAGAAGCCGTGGTTCCTTTAATACGCTGTGTGTTGCCGGCCTCCCCAATGATGAAATTTTCTCTCCTTCATCCCACAACAGTAAGCAGCATTACAGTTTTATGCACAAACCATTTAGTTCCCTCAAGTTTTCTACAAGTTTCTTAGCTTTGTGTTTTGTGTTTTCTCACCGCTGCTTTGTTATACTTCAATTATAAGTAGCCTTTGGTATAGAGGTAAGTCTCCGAGGTCACTACTACATTCTATGGAGCTACTCACAAGTTTCTGCCATCCTATTTCAATGCCCATTAGCGAATCATTCTAATTTCAAATGCAGCGTAACAAAATTATATATTTTTTTATCTTTCTATGCTTCTGTTAAATTGCTCACCAAGTTACGTGCAATAGGAAATCAGTGTAAATTGCTCACCGAGTTCTGCTCGAACAAGGCTTACGAGAACACATGTTGTAACCGCAAGCGTGCACATAATGAGCAGGCTTATGCCATTGCAGCCACAATGAAGACTCTCAAGAGCCTCCAGATATGTTACCTTTGTGCTGCCACACGCTATTTTTGAAATCCTTTCATGCTGTGAGCTGCCCAAAAGTATTAATCTGGAAGGGTCTTACCATGGGTACCTTGATTGGAAAATCCTCAAGGATACATGTTGCTGTTCTTGACTGTTCGAGTGCCCGAAGCAGAAGCAGAAGCATCAGAAACCGTAAAGCTGTGTGCATATAATTCAGATGATGATGATGAGGAGGAGGAGGACAACGACGCAGATTTCTTGGACCCAGGAACATTAACACTTATGATGATGCTGGTAGTGCAAGCTTTGTGGATCAATTAAATGATTGGCCTTTCGTACCCTAAGTTTAACATTATTTACATTTTCTGCTAATTTAAGCTTACCATTATTGTTTCGCATTGGAGTTGATGATTCTTCATGTTTCTTCATTCCACACGCTTCTGTTTTTCTTTTTTCTTTTCTGGTGACGTTTTTATACAAACTACAATGTGCTCAGTAGACGTGGGAATTTCTTTTTGTGAGAATGGTGATTGTTGCTTCTACCCTTTGGCAGGCAGGTGTGATTGGGGAACCATACATTTTCTCAAATAAATTGCAGAGTATGTGCTGTAAGGACTACTTGGGCCAGTCCTAGTCACTGAGCCTTCTCTTCTTCTAATTGTTCTTCATGTATGGAAGAGACTTTTTAGATGTTCTCTGTATATATAAAAACGAAGACCATTCGAAAAACAAGATAAAATGACAATCAACTTATTGAAACTTCGATTTAACTTCCAAATTTTGAATTGCTGTAATGCTTGCTATACGTACACTTTTACCACAACAATGCAACACAGAATAGCCAACTCATACAACGAAAACAAACATTATTTTCTAGGGTTGCTGGGAAGTTGTCCCAGACCCCACTGAACTCAATGCTAGAAATGGGAGGGAAAAAAATATAAAGCCATCGAGTCAACTCGAAAACAGCACGACTTTTGTAAGGCTGATCGAATTGTGTAAACCAAATGTGATTAATGGGTCAAGTATAAATGCCTTTTCTGCTTGTAAACATGACATTCAGGGCTTGGATTGGTAACCCCATGGATTCTTGCTGGCCCAGTTCCATTGATCCCTGCACATCTCTTCGATCCCATACTTTGCCCTGTGAACAGCATCTTACGGTTGTTAAATATTCATCATGAAATAGCATACATAATCTGATTGCTAACAGAATCTGGTTTTCCATATGGAACCATGTAATCACATGTGTCTTGGTAAGTAAGGATATGAGTACAGAATCTTGGCATTCATCCAGGGAGAAATCATCTAAAATGCGGCCAACAGAATCTTACTGAAGATTTAGTGCATCCATTCAAATCACCATTTGGAGGAACATATGAAAAACCACATATATACAAACTTACTTCCAACCAAGTTCTTTCTGAGCTTTCTCTGTAGAAGCATAAACAGCCGTAGCATCTCCTGGTCTTCTTGGGCATCGCCTAAGAGGGATTTTCTGAATATGATTTAAACAGAAGTGATCTTAGAATTATGAATTTTAGATCATGAGAGAGCATTGAAAAAAAGGGATGGTCACCTTGCCAGATGCCTTTTCAAATCCAGCGACCATTTCAAGCACTGAGGTACCACGTCCAGTACCCAAGTTGTAAGCAGCACAGCCTAAGGTTAAGAGAAATTACTTAGAATGGATAATTGGAAAATAGAAACTACAATGGAGAACTTTGAAGTCTTTGAAAGAGAAAGGCCTGCACGATTTTTCCAAAAGTGAATCGGCAATGGGGAGAGCTTTGCCACTCAAACTATAGGTATCAGTGTAAGAGAAATGATCACCTATATTTTTCGTCGTTAACAGTTTCTGAAGGGCAGCAATGTGGCCATCTGCTAAGTCCATAACGTGAATGTAGTCTCGAATCTGTAAATTTAATAAATATTTAGCATCCATGGGGTAAAAACTATCAATTTGGTTTTCAGTATGAGCATTAAGAGAATGATGACCCATATGTATTAGAACAAAGAAGTGGGCATATCACTAAAGCATATATAGTACATGTGAAGCTTGCTCATAATTTATGAGATAATTCTGTGTGTCCTACTCGGTACTTGTCATTGCAAGAAGAAAATAGAACAGAACAATATAACTGGACTTTACTTACTGCAGTACCATCCTCTGTAGGATAATCATCACCATAAACATTGAGCTCAGGCAATCTGCCAACGGCCACCTGTTGTATGTATGGCATGAGATTGTTTGGGATACCCTTAGGATCCTCACCAAGTTTACCACTCTCATGGGCCCCAACAGGATTAAAGTACCTCAACAAAATTATTCTCCAATCTGGTTCTGCTTTTTGGATATCTCGAGCAATCTCTTCGAGGAAAAGCTATTTGGATAAAGAAATGTCCAGTCAGGGAAGAAAGCACACTGAACAACTAACTAAGAACCAGCTTCACCCACTCCAAGGTGTTCATGTCACTTTAACATCAGAAAAGTCAGAAATGAAAAGCAAGTTTCTTAGGACATCACAAACTACACCTTAGTCCGCCCATAAGGATTCATTGCCATTAACTGGAAATCCTCAACACAAGGAATTTTCTCTGGCTGGCCATAAACAGTTGCAGATGATGAGAAAACCATCTGTAGAACAAAAATCATATTCTTCTTTCATCAACAGACAAAGCATGAAGATGTGCTATGAAAGCAATGCAATAAGCATTTGGTGATGCAAAAAAAGGATGGTAAAGAGTATCATCTTGAAGCTGTTTTCCTTCTAGAATGCAAAGATAATGCAAAGTCATTGTGTCATGTTTGTTCAAGTCAAGCAAGATTTTCAATGCTATCTTAAAATTAGCCAGCACGCTAAAGAAACAAGACTGGCCATCTGGCTCCACTCTATTTACTTCTTAGTTGCCCAGTGATCAAATGCCAAAAATAGAAACCAATAGTGTGGCACAGTACACAGTAATTAGGAAATCATAATTATAAAGTGCCGATTAGATTATCGTTATCAATCAAGACATGTACGACTTGGGAAAAACAAAAAATGATACAAGGAGCAATTAAGTCATCAATGCAGTTCATGAGGAACTAAATGGTCCGACTTATATAAAGCCACTTAAGAGAGTGAATCTTTCTACTGCACATATGAATAAAAACCACAGGGGGGGAAATTTGGGCCAAAAAAGTCAACAAACGAAATAAATCAAACGCACCTTCTTACAGTTATGCTTTGCCATGACCTCATACAGATTAATTGTGCCAATCAAATTGTTATCAAAATAACGGCGGGGATTTGCAACACTCTCCCCAACAGCTTTAAGCCCGGCAAAGTGGATCACAGCATCAAATCTTTTTTATTCGTTCATACCCCAAACAAAAGGCAATTCAAGACAACACATCAGATGAAAAACAATTTGGAGTCAGCTCAAGAAGTTGCAAACCCACCAAGGTCAAGTTTGGACGTCCTATACAAATCAAACCGTCTTTTCTGCAATTCAATTTGCACAGGACATCCAAAGGAGACCGAAAAGAATTCAAGAATTGGAAATTACCCTCAAATAGAGTTTTGATTTAGCTAAAATACGGATAATATCATCCACACTGTCAGCTCAAAATTACTATAAACCATAAAAAGATTCAGAATGTTCTCACATACTTGGTCCGGGAAAACAGCTTCTCCAAGTCATCTTTGTTCCGTAGATCACCCTGCAAGCAGCCAACCGAAAAACTCAAACCGGATTTTAACCTAATCCTACTCATATCCTCCGCCGAGAAAACTGAACCAATTCAAACAAAAGAAACAGAAAAAAACCAATCTGGAACCGAAATTCAAAATCCACAGCGCTCTAAATCTTTGAAGAGAAGCAAATTCAAGAAAGAAAAGAGAGAAATGCCATACAAGATTGAACTCGAGTTTGTGAGAGAGCTCGGGGCCAACTAATTCGCGAACTCGGTCGACGGCCTCGATGACGGAATTGTCAAGATTATCGACGATTGAAACCCTGAATCCCTCATTGAGCAGCTGAACCACGGTGTGAGTGCCGATGAAGCCGGCTCCTCCGGTCACCAGTACAGTTTGTTCCGTGGACGCCATTGGAGCTCACAACGAGAGATGAACTAACACTAAGAGAGAGATTGATTTTGGGAGAGAGTGTTTGAGCGAATCACGGACGATGACTGGAATCGATAAGGATTCATATAAAGAGAGAGACGAAGGCGGGCGGGTGGGCCAAATAACAAACGGGTCGGGCGAAGATTCTGATTACGACGTTTACCTTGTTCGTTTTCCCAGATAGGTTGTCCAATTTCGCGCGCCTTATTGTTTTCCTAAGAACCGACCTGGCCCACTGGCTCCTGATAATATGCCAAATTTATTGAATTTGTAAGAAAAACTTCATATTTAAATTTTATTATTTTTTCTTAGCTGGTCACTTTCACAGACTTTTATAAAATTTACTGACTCAGACATTTATCCACAATGTGGTGATGCTGTCTCATAAAATATTTTTTATTTATTAAACAAATACAGGAATTCAATAAACTCAAAAATTATCGGTTTAGTTCTAATTGTAATCAAGCAATCGATTTGTAATTGTATGTAAAAATTAGTCGGAAAAATATATTAATTCAAGAGAAAATAGAATATGCTCTGCTCCTAAAATAATATTATTTTTGGACAAATACACATAATTATATATGTCTGAGTACACACTCTCTCAAATAATATTAATTTTAGACAAATACACATAAATTAGATATGTCAGAGCACACACTCCCTCTTCAATTAATTCTATCGGTAATCAAGAAGTCATGTTTATCTAAATTATATAAGGACTTCAAAGAAAGTGCTCCATATATTTAAAGATGAATGACGCAGCTTGTTCAAAGTTTGAGGTTTAATATAGGCCTAACTGATAAGGTCACTCAATTTTTAATGGAAAGGTCAAAGTCTTTGAGTCGTTCAAAAAAATTATTTTTTTAAGGCAAAAGATATTTTTCTAACAAAATAAAAAAAAATAGATTAAAATAAATTGCGTTCAATTGATTATGAACCCCTGAATTTAAAAAATCATAAATTTATAAAATTTAATAATTTTAAATATTTATTTTATCCATTTACAGTTTCTTTCTTTATCTTTTGCTAATAAATAATTAAAATTATTTGATTTCAGAAATTTATGACTTTTCAGTACAATTTCGGGCAAGTGAAGGTCTACCTTTAAGAAAAGTTTTCAATATTTTGACAAATATCAAGGAAGAGATAGAAGTGTTGTACACTTCTTTCCCTTTTTAAGTCAAAAAAATTCGCCTTTATCTATTTTTATTGTTGGGTCAATTTGGAACATCAAATGTGAAATTGCTGAACTTTTTAAATAATTTAATATTTTTCCAAAATCAGACTTATTCAAAATTTTCCCCTAATTAGAATCGAATTAAATATATTTTTCCAGACTATATGTTAAGAAGTCACATCTTTAATTCACTTGAGGAGCCTGTTTATCAACATAGGCTTGCGTCATAAATATATTTCCAAATTAGACTTCATCAAAATATTTTTATAATATTGCATCTTACCTACACATCACCTGCGATTAATTATCTGATTTTAATCATTTATAGCTCTTTAAATGGACTATTTTTTCAATTAAAAAAGCTAATCGTAAAACTCCTTCATTGTTGGACTCGTCTTTTATTCGTCGTCTCAATTTCTAATTAGAAAACGATGCTAATAATGACATTTTGATTAAAAAAATGTTATTTTTTATAATTGTTTATTATAATGACATTATTTAAAATCGGCATTGTATTATCAGTAATGAGCATTTATGATCTTTTTTAGGTTACTGTGAGCAGTTAATCTCCCCTTACCAAACTTTTTTTTTTTTTTGGTAATAATTTTTAAAAGCCTTAACCTATCTCAAGTTCTGATAATTATTTATACCAATTATTTATTACGCCTTTACATTGGCAGTTAGCACTCTCAAGGGCGACCAAGATGTTTTAGCCGCATAAATGAAGAAAAATAAACAAATATTGCAAATATATTTGAGAAAAATTAATATGCAACAGTTGCATATAAATTAGGTAGCATTGCGCCTTGCAATATTCTTTATAAAAAACAGAGGATCAAAAATAATGTTGTTTTACATTTTGTTTTGTTTTTCTTTTTCACTTTTTGTGTAGCAGTTACATCAAAGTCAATCACAGTATTTATATTTATTATCTGTAATTATTGGGCGATGAGAGGGACGAATATTGGTTTATTTTGTTTAAAATTATAATTTAGGTTTAGGTTAAGATAATTACAGCATTATCCCCCAGAACTATATGTAATAATTATTATTTTCCCTTTGAGAGTGAAACTTTAGAATCTTGCTGTATTATTTAAAATGCACATGCTTGACAGTGATTAGAAAAGCCAATATAAAAATTTGGATGGATGAATTTATTAGATATTGCAAAGTGAAAAATTAGGGAAAATTATGCTTGGAAGTTTGCATGACTTTTTAAGCTTGATTGACTTATGCACATGCTTTCCTCTTCCAATTTCGATACTTTCTACAAGAAATAATACTAGGTTAAAATTAAAATATATTTTATTTAAAGTGTATCCTTAAAGACTTGTAATTTATGTAGTGTCACTGTTCTTAATTGTATACTAATATAGCTGAAGGTAAAGTTATTTTGACAATTAATTATTTATTCTTTTGAAGTTATTTAGACAACAACATTATTCTAAGAACAATGCATGAATACTTAGGAAAAAAGGAAATGCATAAATTATTTTCTTTATTATTTAATATTCGAGTTTACTTGTATTGCCCAACCAAATGCAAGTTGTACAAGCATGCCATTGTCGTTATGAGGCCCATCAATCATGTCACGTTGTCTACTGGCACCATAAACCACCAGGGGGATGCATCGTCACTCATTTATTAAACCATAATAATATAAAACAAAGTATGGGAAAAAAAATTATAGTTATTTTCCAAAATTTGTTTTGAAAGGATAAATCTATTTTTTTAGAAAAAAAAAATTATTCCAAATAAATTACATCACTCAATAAGTGGGGTCTATTTGTGATGTGGGTCTACTCCACATGTGAGTGATGAGATTTATTTGATATTCATTTTTATTTTTTTTCAGTAAGAGTAATATTAGTCGTTTTAAAATATAGAACCTATATTTCAATTAAATATTTTGTTTAATGTAATAGTTTTATTCTTTAAAACAGAAGAAAATTTAGATAAACTTCAGAACTTAGCAATTGTATCAAGATAAAATTGTTTCAATCCTTTCAAGTGTTAATGAGATCTCCTTTCTTTCAAAAGAAAAAAAAAATCTGCTGCATTTTAAGTTGCTAATATAACTTTTTCAATAATGAAATTTTATTTAAAAACTTTCCATGCTAATACTACATTTTTGGAATTCGACCGTGGACACATCATTTTACATCCTCATGCATTCAAGTACGTCTACAAACAATGTAAAGGACGTTCTTGAGCATAGAATTGATAAACAATATATCTTCTGAAAGCGATTTCAAGTAAGAATGTAAGATTTTTCAAACTAAAATCATGAAAAGATTGTGAAATGGAGAAAAGCGAATCTAGAGAAGAGCAATTTTCTGTGGTCTAAGTAACTTCCGATCAAGACGAGAGCTTTGTAAAGATAAAGATTGACGAGGTTTGAGATTGGTGTCAATTGGATAGGTTGGATAGGTCAATGAGTCAAATTATTTTGCGTTCTGGTTTGACTATATTAGGAGTAAAGTGGGTCAAAAGCTCACCTTATCGATACAACTTTTGGTTCTATTAGTATTTTTATAAACTAATCAATATTTAGTGAAAAAATATGAAAAAAATAAATTTTAAAAATAGAATTTGAAATATCAAATGTTCAGGTTGGCTGATTGTGAGCAAATCAAGATTATAAATAATTTGAGTCAGGTTACCTTATCAGCGGATCGGCCCGTTATGAGTTGGGATTGCTATAACAGCAGCGGATCGGCCCGTTATGGTCATGTATGTCACACTTTGGGCTATACTGGATGCGGCCTGGACCATGGGCCTTGAGCATGGATAAGGCCTAGGTAATTTGGGCTTGGGTTTTGCTTTCCCTGGATAAAAGAGCTTGGGTTATGAACTGGCCTGAAGTATAATATGCATCTCAAAATCCTGCTGTTCAACCTGAAGGAAGCCCATTAGCTTGATTGTTTTGTGATGGGCTTTGCCGGTTCAAAGGTGGATTGAACGAGCAAACCCAGACGGCCCATTAGCGAGTAATCATTTTACATTTTTGATTTACAGGGAACAAGTATCAGGAACAGTGTTTGTACCGTATAAACCCTAAATGGTCCTGTTTTGAATCCATGATGTAAATTTGAATCTTAGGAAGTGAATGAGTATGAAAAGAAAAAAGAAAAAAGATGATGTGTCAATTTTCATATAATTTTATTTTATATAAACCTCTAGTCGGCTGGATCTACTAAATTTTCAAAATAATTACAAACGTTTAGATATTTTGATTGCATAACTAGGAATATAATTGAGAACTCAATATATAAATTATATAAAAACTGAAAATAATCCATTACTTTTTTATGTTCCTTTAATTTGTAAGCTTGAAAAGTGAAGAATGAATATCAAAAAATTCGTTCTAGGTGCTGCAGTAGTTAAGTTACCTAATGAGTAGGGGTGGACAGAATTCATGAAATCCCGAATTTTTCAGGATATCAGTAGAGATTTTTTTTGGAAATTCGGAATAACAAAATTTTTCAATATGTTTAAAATTGTATGAGTATTTTAAGTTTTTTCTTAAATTACCTATTCGCCTCTCCTACTTTTTCCTAAATACTGTGAAAGTGAAAGTGAAAGTGAAAGTTAGGAGGAAAATTGAGTCTGAAAACTAAATTTTCCAATCGAAAAATTTCTAGTAAAGGTTTTGAATTGAGATAAAAAAAAATTAAATTCGAGAAAAAGTCAAAAAATGCCGGAATTTTCTAAATTTACAGGCCTACAAAATCAAAATCTTTTTCAAAGAATGGGGGTTAAACTTAGGACGGCGAACCATGACTCGGCATAATAGAGCGCAGATTGCGGGGCCAAAGAAAGTCAATGGTCCATGTTTCCGGGTAAAGTGAGAAGAAGCAAATGAATCTAAATGGAGCTGCCTAACATGGGGTGCCCATTTTCCTCGGGGCCTGTAGACGATCTCCTCTCCGTTTTCTCATTTTTCTGCGACTTCTCTCAACTTACGGATCTTTTTATTTAGACATAACTTGATAGCTGTATGTATGGCTGGAGTCCTTGCCGTCTCCCATACGGTTCCTATATTATAATAGTCCAAAGTTTGAACCAGTCATGAGCATATGATTTAGTCCAATCCTCAATGCAATTATGAGTGAGTTGTAGCTCAGTTAGAAGGTGTAAATGGGCCAATGTTTCATTCCTTCCACCTTAGGTTTTCAATTTCATGTTACTAGTTTGTTTGAGAGCGCTTGTGATGATCCTTAAAAATAGTCATTCCTCACATGTTTCTTTCATAATTCGTGTTATTTGTTCCTTTTGGGTAGTTATTTCATTCCTGCTTTACATGAGCAAAGTCCATTTCTTAATTCTTTAAAGAATCATTTGAAGTATGAGTACTTTTCGAATCCGGATTCTCCATAATGATTGTGCCCCTATAATTATTACAATTCAGCCTTTTGTTTAAAACTCAACTTACTCTCTTTTTTACGTCCACCTCCTAACTTTGTGAATTTTATTTCTTTTGTTCTTTCCTTCCTAATTTGTTTGTGCTCTAAAAATCCCAAAGCTTAAAAAGAAGGGAAAAATCAAAGGAGGAAAACATAAAACGAGTTTGATGGAGATGTACCGCAAAAACTAAAACTGTTACATGAAAAAGAAAGAATAGAACTATGATAGTTTGAATTGTTTCGACGTATGACGCTAAAGCCATGACTAGTGAAAACTTTAAAAAAAAAAATGAAAAAGAAGGTGTGGTGCACGATGAGATGCAGATTAGGAGGGAGGGAAGAAAGAAAAAAAGAAAAAAAAAAGGAAAAAAGGAAGTTGGAGCCTTAATAAAAAAAATAGATAAGTAAAATAAAAAAATAAATAAAAAATCACAACTTAAAGCGTGAAAGGAAGAAAGTAAGTTTTTTCACTAATTTAATTGTACAAGTCATTTTCAACAAGGATTAAAAATAAAGTTTTGAATTGTAATAATCATGACCCGTGGCCCACCATTAAATTCAGAAGTGCCACGATTTCTCGTTTAATGAAGTCATCAAGTCAAGCCCAACACAACTATAAATAGCCCCTAAACACACCCTTCCTCTCGACACTACAAAATCCCAGACCTCAAACTTCAAGAGCCCAACGAAATGAGTCCTATTTTCTTATCCTCCCTCTTACTCCTCTCAGCTGCATTATACGCCAATGCGGCCACCTTCGACGTGCAGAACAAATGCCCCTACACGGTGTGGGCCGCGGCCTCCCCCGGCGGCGGCAAAGAGCTCCCCACCGGCCAAAGCTGGCGCGTCACGGTGAACCCCGGGACCACCCAGGCCCGAATCTGGGGCCGGACCAAGTGCCAGTTCGACCCCAGCGGAAAAGGCAAGTGCGAGACCGGGGACTGCAAAGGCCTCCTCCAGTGCACCGGCTACGGGTCCCCTCCCAATACCCTAGCCGAGTTCGCGCTGGCTCAGCCCAACAACCTCGACTACGTCGACATCTCCCTCGTGGATGGCTTCAACATTCCCATGGAGTTTAGCCCGGCGCAGGGGAACCCGTGCAAGGTGCTCAAGTGTGCCGCCGAAATCAACGCGCAGTGCCCGAACGAGCTGAAGACCGCAGGCGGGTGTAACAACCCGTGCACGGTGTACCCGAGGAACGAGTACTGCTGCACGGACGGGCCGGGCAAGTGCGGGCCGACGCCGCTGTCGAGGTTCTTCAAGGAGAGGTGCCCGGATGCGTACAGTTACCCCCAGGATGATCCCACCAGCTTGTTCACTTGCCCTACTGGGACCAACTACAAGGTCGTGTTCTGTCCCTAATTCTAAGGGTCAGGAGATGAGTTTACATGCATATAACGTATGTGATGAATAATAAGGCTCCCTATGTTTGAGCCATTTTTGGGGTAGGGAGGGAATAAAGTCCATGCATGATTATTGTATGCTAGTCCTGTTAATTTCCAGAGGAGAAATTAATAAAATGAATTACTTGTAGTGAAGGCTTGGCCACCTTCTTAATTCGCATGCTGAGAAAGATTTATATGGACCGAAGCACCAAATTATTCTCGTCGCCGAGGAAACAATGAGCGCTAATAATATATTTGGGCTTCTCTTGGGCCTCGGCTGGTTGCAATTTGGGGAGGAACTAGTCGGGCTCAGAAAATCTCATGGACTCGAAACGAATCCGTAAATACTGAAAATCCACTCACCGTAGACAAAACCTCTTGTGATGGGCTTGGTCCGTTCAAAGGTGAACTGGACGTGCAAACAGAGGCCCATTAGAATGAAATCATTCTCCATGAGATTCGTAAAGAAAAAATATATATATTAGCCACTAAATCAGTATTAATTTAGTGACTAGTTATTTTTCCAAGTTCTACGCAGATTGTTAAAATTTCTCAATCAACATATTTATACACATCCGAATTAATATTTTTTTGTTGTTGTAATATTAGCTTGAATTTCAATAATACTTTAAAAATAAATAAATTAAAGAACGAATGCGTGGATAGATCCAAGAGTGGGGATCCACACTCTATAAGCCTCGATCTGACTAATTATATCGCGGTGACTCAAAAATCTTATCCGATTCAAAAGCGGCTCCCCTCCTCTAAATTCCACATCCTTACCTGAACACGCCACCTTTCTTTAGCTTTTCTCGTTGTTGACCGAGTCACAACAGGAACAGGTAGCCGCCTCCTGCCATCATTACGAACCACAGCAAAGAAACAGTAAAAAGGGGAAAAAACATGAAGGTGCATTGAATGAATTTATTCACAAGAAGACAAATCAAACTCGAGGTTAATTTTTTTTACCATGGTACCATCCCATCAATAAATTATGAATGTATAATAATTGAGCATATACGTCAATATGTAATAGGAATGATAAGATTATTTACATGGACTTAATAAAAAAATAAATAATATTATTTATATAATTTTTATATTTAAAAGATAAGGTGACATAATATAGGTAATTATTTTTTAATAATATTTTAATTAAATAATAATATAAAATTATATATATTTTATCATATGATATTTTAGATTTAAAAATTATGTAAAGGATATATAAGTAATATTATTTAAAAAAATTAAAATTCAAGACATATGATTAATTATTGAAGGGGTAGATAAGGTTTTTTCTCAGCGAACCCCCTCCGAACTCCCGATATAAACCCCCTTCATCCTGGCCTCATTAATTAACTAGCCTCCAATACCACTTACAGCAATGGCTTCTCTCACCCTCTCGGTGCTAATGGCCATTGTGCCCTTCCTCCTCTTCACCTCCGTCCTCTCCGCCACCTTCGAGATCCGCAACAACTGTCCGTACACAGTTTGGGCGGCGGCGTCCCCCGGCGGCGGCCGGCGCCTCGACCGTGGCCAGAGCTGGACCCTCTCCGTAGCCGCGGGCACCGCCATGGCCCGCATATGGCCCCGCACCGGCTGCAACTTCGACGCCGCCGGCCGCGGGCGGTGCCAAACCGGGGACTGCGGCGGCGTCCTCCAGTGCACCGGGTGGGGCCAGCCCCCGAACTCCCTCGCGGAGTACGCGCTGAACCAGTTCGGGAACCTGGACTTCTTCGACATCTCCCTCGTCGACGGCTTCAACGTCCCGCTCCAGTTCGCCCCGACCCGAACCCCCTCGGGTAAGTGCCACCCGATCCGGTGCACCGCCGACATCAACGGGCAGTGCCCGAACCAGCTCAGGGCCCCGGGCGGGTGTAACAACCCGTGTACGGTGTTCAAGACCGATGAGTATTGTTGCACCAAGGGGAAATGTGGGCCCACTAACTTCTCTAAATTCTTTAAGGGCAGGTGTCCCGATGCGTATAGCTTCCCGCAGGATGACCCGACGAGCACCTTTACTTGCCCTGGAGGGACGCACTACCGGGTCGTATTTTGCCCGAATGCTCGCGCCGGGTCGGGTTCGAGTTCCTCTACGTTCCCTCTGGAGATGTATGGGAGTGATGACGTGGAGTAAAAACAGCGTTTGAACTGGTCTGTGAGAGTTGGTCAGAGACCTTATTCATGAGATAAGGTCTGACTAAATCGAGAGTTTGAATAAAATAATAAAATCAGTGACCTTATTTATGTGATCAAAGGGTGTTTTTTATTTTTATTTTTTATTTTAACATATGTGATGAGGTTTGACTAATCAAGAGTGAGTACAATAATAAAAACATATTTAAGTACTTCTTTGCCGTGTGAGTTGTTTCGAAATGCATGAGAGAAAAATGAAGATAAAATACAATGTGGTTGGTTTATTGGGTCTGGAGTTGTGTTTGTGCTTGCAGTTTAGTGATATTCAGTATTCATTTAGTTTGTTTAATTTTCCTTCTATAGGACAATTCCTAATTTGCGAATTACATATTTCTATTTGAGTCTTTATTCAATTATGAAAAATTTTACGTGTATATCTCTCACACATTCTTTATACTGACATGATAAAATTTATATAATATTTTTTGAAGAGTGTTTTGATTAAATAATTATACAGAAACATATGAATTTTACTACGCATTCACTTTTATATCTAATATTACCTTATGATAATATTCATTTCTTTTCAATTCTCTTCTTACAGAATAAGCAATACAGCTCATTTTATTAAAATTTCAAACCACATGTTTCTATTCAAGTCTCATCCTATAATATCCTGAATTTCTAAAATACTTCGATGCCCAAATGCTTGCGTGCTTCAAGTTGACTCAATCGGGTTAGCAAGTTAGGTAAATGTTTCATCTAACTTTCAGGATTAAAATTTCATTATAATGCTGGCAGATTAGTTGACTATATTTTCATATGCATCCCTGCTTTCCCAATGCTAGTCTTGAAAAGAAATCAATTAAAAAAATAATGTGATTAGCTCTGGGACTCGCTCCTCCTAGGGAGGGGCTGGGACAATTTCTTGGCACCTGATTCGTGCCGTCCAGCACAACTCATTTGGAATGCTCAGAACCATAGAGCCCAACAATTTTTTTGGTCAACTTACCTTGAAACATAATACAAGCTCGAGCTTAAGATTAACTAATATAAGCTTATATGCTTAACATAATAGAGTAATAAAGGATAATAATGCATATGAGGTACACATAAAAATATGGTTGCTCGAACTGTGTCGAATTATGTCTTGTCTATTTCTTAAATGGACTATTCATAACTTCAATTATAAATGCAAGAATCACGTACCACACGAACCATGAGTAGCTAATAGGTGTCCTTGAAGGATAATTAATCTTATTTCCTATTATTATTATTTCGCATATACAACAGCTTCGTTTCATGTCCTAACATGTTTGAAATCATGCCCCTCCCCCTCTAAAGATGGCAGCATGCATTTTAGAGGTAGGTTCATTTAAAATGTTTAGTAATGATAACATTGAAATACCTGTTACTGAACTAGTACTTCGAGAGCTGCTGATCCCATCAATGGTGGTTTTCGACTCAAGTTTCATGAAACACCCCTAACAATTGAGCTAAACTCCACTACTACCAAAATATATAAAAGCTTGCACTTCTCACAATTGATCGCTGCCACCATTGACGTCAAAGGTAATCTCTCCCTACACCCAGGTAAAATAAAAAAAATAAAAAAAAAAAACCGTGTTGGATATTATTTGATGTATTATTATGTTGTGTTATGCATGCTATTTAAAATTTTAACCTTCCGAGCATGTTGTGGTAGTACTGGGTATTTAAGGTTCTAATCTGTTTGCTCGTAGTGTCAGTTTCAATTGAGTCATAATGCTAATTTTGATGCAAAATTGCAACTTATTTTTTTATTTTATTTTATATAAGACTCGACTATTAGGCTGTCATGTACTATTGGATGTTTTTTTTAATTTTCGATTTTTGAGTTGAATTTCAATTGAAAATATTATTAATGGTGAAAAATAAAATAGTGTCAATTAATTCAATAATCTTTAATTTTTTTCAAACAGTTTTATGGTAAATGATAAAATTGAAAAACTAAGTTATTCAGAGGTTTTGCATTAGTGTTGTATTCGAATATGGTCACAAATTCAGATTTTATAACTATAATTATGCATCTTAATCAATTTTCAAGATAACAAATGTCAAATTTCATAAAGTGGTCCTCATTTCTCTTATTTCTTACCCAATTTTAAATGTATTTTGAGTTTTTTAATGACATTAAAAACCCATATGAAGAAAATTCTAAAAAACTTTATGTAGTTTGGGCTATTTTTTAAGAGATTTACTTTGGTTTAAACATTGTTTATCACATCCCTTGTATTTTTGTTTTTGATAGATCCCTTCTATCACTTTATCATCTAATGTCGACACATGACATGTTTATATAATTTTACATCACTATTTCACATGTAAATTATTAAAAATAATAATAAATGCACTTGAAAAATAAGAAAAATAAAGAAAACATCGATAACAAAATAAGAAAACCCTAACCTATATTTTA
The DNA here is from genome assembly GCA_034195605.1 of Santalum album. NCBI lineage: Eukaryota > Viridiplantae > Streptophyta > Magnoliopsida > Santalales > Santalaceae > Santalum > Santalum album. Next base: position 7,101,726 of record CM067259.1, on the reverse strand, counting down.
AATTGCCATGGATCTTAACATATGTCTCTATTGGAAATTTGGGAGGAGGACACTAGAATTTTAGTGCATTTTTTTCCAAAATGAAACTTTAATTCCATTATTATATGTACTTGCGCCTTTCTTATTTTATTATTTAGATTTTCTTAACTTTTCTCATTTTTCAAGCACTTTCAAATTATTATTTTTAATAATTTATATTTAAAATAATGATATGAAAATTTCATAACTTGTCTTATGTCTCCCCACTTAATGAAATCGAATGATAAATAAATCTATTGAAAATAAAATAAAAGTATAATTTGTGTGATAAATAAAATTTAAATTACAGAAAGTCTTTTAAAAAATAACTTAAATCATAAGGAATCTTTTAGAATTTCTCATAATATATTTAAAACTCGTAACCCAAGAGGATCACGGGAAGAAGACTTGTAACTATTTTAGAAGTTAATAATTATCTAGATTGAAAAGGCGATGCGTTTTCCATACCATGTGAGATGGATGATCCAAACTTTTTAAAACCTAATCATGCGAATCTTTAATATGCATTGAACGGAGAATCCTCCGTACCCCGAAATCAAAACACGATAATGGAACCCAACCCCACGGGTCACAACTCAAACCGCGTCGGCTCGTCCCAAATTATCGCCAATAATCACGGTCCGGCCGCGTCCTTTTCGCTATCCGGTCGGAATTTGAACCGGCTCCGCCAGCTCCACTCATACCAATAAATGCGACTCGGATCGCATTTTTGCCGGAAATCAGATCGTCTTGTCTTCCTGTAAAGACCACATCTTTCTCTGAGTTTCTTCATCCGTCATTTTCAAATCTCGCTTTCCAATTATGCCTCAGGGAAAGCTCCAAGTCCTCCTCGTGAGTGCGAAAGGTCTGGAGAACACCGATTATCTCTGTGAGTTTCTTCTGTTCTTCTCCCAGTTTTTCAGTTTTCTCCCTTTTCAATCTCAGCTGTCGTGTCTCGTTCTGATTGCTCAATGGCCACACGTTTTCATTTTTTTGAAGAAAGGGAGCAAGAGAATTGCACTTTTTTTTTAAAGTATATTTTGTTCACCCTTAGTTTGTCAGATTTTTGGTATTCTTTCGTCCGATAAGTTCTTGATCCATGTTATGGTTGGATTGATTGGAAGTTATATTTTTGCTTGGCAAGAAAAAATTAAGCTACATTCATGTTTGGAATCTGCTGTGTACAGGTAATATGGATCCTTATGTCATCATCACTTGCCGTACTCAGGAGATGAAAAGCAGTACTGCATCCGGTAGGGTTACAGTCTGAATTTTTACCGGATCAAAGCCATATGAGAGTGTTCTATATATGTCACAATTTATAAACCAAAGACGAAATAATGAACACTGGATCTGTGGTGGCCTTAATACTATCTGAAGATATATATATATATTTAATCACTTTTTGTTTGTCAAATGGATGATACAGGAAAGGGATCAGATCCAGAATGGAATGAGAATTTTGAGTTCACAGTAACAGATGAGGTTTCGGAGCTCAGGATGAAGATATTAGACAGTGACAGTGGTACTTCGGATGATTTAGTAGGAGAAGTAAGGTGAGTTTGAAATTCGTAAGCTTTTCTTTGGTAAATGCACATGCACCCAATCTAGTAATTATAAGGGTTTGAAAGGCTGACCCTGTGTTGTACCAAGAGTTTAGATCATGCTTTTCATTTTTGTATCTGTTTAATTGAAATGCTCACTGGATTCCACAAATTCTGCACTGCACACCTTCCTTGGCTTTGGACTTCTGATGAACAACTCTGTCTAGTATGGAACAAACATGATCATTTAGGGCAAGGATGGAAATCCCTAAAAGAAAGTTAACTCCAAATTTAGGATATCATTGGAAAGCTGTTTTGATCTCTTTGAAAATCTGCCAAACACCTACTTCTGTCATGAAAAGCTCCTCCAACAGAAGCTCAAGAATAAGCTCTCAAGAATTTCATTTGCTTTTTCCATATGATTTAATAATCAAGCTAAGGTAATTGATGAGATGCAGATGCTGATATTTCCTTAGGAAAGTAAGAAAATGATTCGTAGCAATAAAAACCTTGGACTCATTGTTAAAGAGGAGTGTCCTATAAAAAAGGCGTTGCGTCTATAGTAATGTGCTTCAAAGTGATGATGGCTGATGAGACAATATTTCTGAAGCAGGATTTGCTCTTTACCTGCGAACTTAATATGAAACGAGAAGCTAAGGACAGAACATGAAATACATTATACTGTTATGGTGACTGAATCAGCCTAAACCGATGACATTGTTATTTTACTCTTTTAGCATTCCCCTGGCGGCGCTGTTCACCGAAGGAAGCATCCCAACAGCCTCTTATAATGTGGTCAAAGGAGAAGAATACTGCGGGGAGATTAAAGTTGGCCTCACTTTCACTCCCATGGTAATATTTCCTTCTTCTTCTCTGATTATTTGTCTATTACTTGAAGCCACACTGATTTGAGGCGGCGCAGTTACAAATTCTGTATTTTAGTCCGCACGAGAGCATTGATGATAATAACGACCTTTCTTTTTTTGTTTTGCCTGTTTCTTGTCATAGGATACCCGCAGCCGTGGATTTGGTGAGGAGGAGGAAAGCTATGGCGGATGGAAAGAGTCTGTATATTAGAGAATGATCTTGCGGAACAAGAGAGTTGACCTTTATCTGTTTGACAACGTTCTCGGTGTTTGAGATTTTATATTACGCGATTAAGGAGTCTGACCTTGTGTTGTTGGCATTTAGTTACAGAATGTTTGTTCTTTTGGTTTCAGCTATGGATTGACAAATTTTTACAGTGAGTTTGTTCAATGTGTGCTTTTTTAATGGTCGATGTGATCAATTTTGTCCATATAAATGCATAATGCATATGCGTTTTTGTCGGTTCAAAAGTTTCTTGGTCTGAGATGTACGGAAAACAATTAATGTAACTCCGGAAGTAGATTTTAAGACTAATAACATGCTTTAACCATCCGCAGACGAGGGAACAAGATTTTCTTGATATTTTAGGCTTGTTAAATATAATAGAGAAACAATGGAATACGAATAAAATAAGTAAGAACAGTAATCTTCATATGAGCAACGAGCGATATAAACGTTGTTGATTGGGCCGCAATATGGGATAGGAATAGCTCCCCCGGCAATGCAGGGTCATTGATGGTGCCTGGGCTTGATGGCAGTTGTCGGGCCTCCCTTATTTCGGGAGCTTGCTATTCATTCCAGGAAATATTTTCCGTCATTTGAAAATCAACACATAACTTTCCTGTTATTTCAGCGGACTTACAAAAGTTAACTTTTTCATAAAATCTAACGAGTTATTCTTCCAAAATTTTTGTAGTGTTTATTATGATAAAAAACTTTTCCATCAAATTTAACGATTTATTCTTCCACAATTTTTTTAGTGTTTATTATGATAAAAAAGACTTTCATTTCCCAAATTATGCATAAACTAACTTCTCACCTCAATCACTATAATTCTCAAAGAACTAGTCATTTTAATAATTCTTAAGCCATGAAAGAGATATTTATTCTACCAAAAAAAAAGACTCATTTTTATGTACATCTATCTAGATGCTTATAATTTTCGTGCCATGAAAAATATATATTTATTGAATAAAAAAAAGAGAGGCATTTTTATGAACATTTATCTAGAAGCTTATAATATTCATATACATAATTCTAATCATCATGATTAGTTGGGATTATGAATATATAACCTTTGTAGAATATATATACTTTCAAGGTACAAGAAGCATAAAAGCGTCAATTTATTTGGGTACTGCTATGGTAGGGGTTAAGAAATTAGTTTATGGGTGATTTGGGAAATTAAAGTCTTTTTTTTATCATATTAAACACTAAAAAAATTATGAAATAACAAATCTTTAGATTTGACGGAAAAATTAACTTTTGCAAATCCATTGAAACCACAAGGGGGTTACGCATTGATTTTTAAACCATAGGAAAGTTCTTTGTAACTACGTCAAACCACATGGAAGGGGTTAAGTGCAATTTTCCCTTATTTTGGTGGTGGGATGAATTGTTGTTCGAAGATGCGAGTGACTGGTTGGGGGGCTTAGTTTAGTTTCTCTATTGAAAAAGTTCCTTTGGATCGAAAGTAGGCGTTTGAAAAATCTCTCAAAAATTCAAAATAGTTTTCAAAAAAGCTAAAACATGACCACGGAAAATAATTTTTTGGAAAAGCTATATTACTCGTTGAAAACAATATATATTTTTACTTTTTATAAAGCCAAAAAGGATTCTCATAACCCTACCCATACTAGCACATTCTTTACAATTTTATCTTCAGATCTAAATTAGAGACGGTACTTGAGTGGATTGGATTAGTTAATATAAGCCAAAATTATTTTATGGCTAAGTTATGGGCAAATTGACGCGCCACAATCTTACCTTAGTAGTACCGCATTTTTTTCATTTAGTGTTACGATCAATCAATATTGAACAGAAGGAAAAAAAACAGAAAAGAGTTGGCTGGGCCAACATGAGGAGGCTGATATGGGCCAAAATATTTTATGGGTGGGTTGTAGGGTCTTAGACTCACCTTTAAGGGCTCTCGTAAGAATGCTAAGATCCCCTTAAAGGCAAAGAATAAAGTCTTCTCCGCCGACTTTTTCAAGTATTGATCATTTTGTAGGATGTATGTGTTTCCCTAGTCGATCTTTAGATCTTTAGATTACTCTATGAGAACTTTTAGTAAGTTATGTATTTTAAATTTAATTAGGCACTATAAAGCTGCTTTGTTTCAGCTTAGTTTGCTTTGTGTTTCTTTTCCTTTTTTCTTTTTTTTGTTGCTCCTCCTTAGAGGATGTTGTTGTCCTCCCATTTGATACTTTCTCCTTTATTTAATATATTTTTTAGGTTATTAAAATAGAAGTAACAGAAATTCTGAACATTAATTATTTTTAAAGCAAACATCAAAGTATTGATTTATTTTTCATTTATATCGCATGGGTATCATATATAAATCCATTTTGTAAACACAAAAATCTATCTACTAATTTATGACCCTCAAAATAATTACGGGAAGAAATACTTTCGTTGTTCAAAAGTATTAAAGTTTAGTAACATGGTACATTTTAGGGGAATTATTAATTTTTTATTTTTAAACAATTGCATTTGGAAGTTCCCTGGCAAATAAAAAAAGATTAAATTTTATTTTTTGATTTAAAAAAATGTAAGAGAATAATATATGTAAGGTATACCAATATGAAGTTTACCATTTATCTATTTTTATTTATGCAGGAACTTTCAATTTTACCCCACTGGGTTTGTATCTGGGTCTGCTAATGAAGAGAGGAGATAAAGGTTCTGCGAGTGCTGCTAGTTGCCAATTGCACTAATATTTTACTATTAAATGGTGAAAGATAAATATATATATATATATATATATATATCTTAAAAAAGCTATATCAAATAAATTTCAATACTTACATGTACGTGAGATTTACCTTAACACATGCGTATGTAAATTTCACTTTTTCGAAAAAGTACTGTTACCGAATATTGAATCCACGCGGCGAAACCGCGCCTAAGGCATTTTCATGAGCTACACGCGGTAGCGTGACTAATCCGCAGAGAATCACCGCTCCTCATACATAGGCTAACGGCTCAGAAGGTAACAAATCGCAAAACGGGTGAGGGAGGAGAGCGCGCGCTCTGAATCGAATCATCACTTCTCATGGAGGGTTCGCAGGAGCTTATAGACAGGAGATCGGAAGCTCTTGGAGACCTTCGAGTTCTTCCCGATGAGCTCATATGCGCCATCTTAGGTTATCTCTCTTTTCGTGATGTCGGTCGCCTCGCTTGCGTTAGCAGGTTCGTTCTTTCTCACGCATCTCGTCTGTTCTAGGGGTTTTTTTCCCCTCTACCCGCTCGTTCAATTGATCCGTTTATGTCAATATCAGTTCAAAACAATCTCGATCTTTTTTCTTGATTTCGATTAAATTTCATGTACGCGGATTTGAACTTGAATATCATATATTACACATTTATGGAATGAAGAAGAAATGATTTCACAGTATGGAAGAGAACACAACCTCTGTGTTTTGATGTTTATTTTTTTATATGGATGCTCACATTGATCATAGCTCATGAGAAGCAGATCAAGTGTTGTATCGCTCTGCAATTAATTTTACTCATGGTTGCCGCACAAGTCTTTTCTATATAAAATGGCAATAAACACAAGGAATTATGGGAGATTAAGATGGGAGTAACGATTTGTTTGTTTGAATTAATAGTCTTATCTTAATTCTGCAGTGTTATGTACATACTGTGCAATGAAGAACCACTTTGGATGAGTCTGTGCCTCGACTGCGTAAAAGGTCAGCTTCAGTACAAAGGCTCATGGAAGAAGACAACACTCTCTCAGTATGTCTTAAAGCACACATGCTTTAAATTGACACAATTTTAACTGCTAATCTCGGACTTTCTTTATCAGTTAATTTTTATTGTCTATTTGTTGGGGTTTCATAGGGTGTTGTTCCTTTTAGATTCTTAAAACTTCATATATTTGTTCCTTTCATTTCAGAGAGCATCTGCTTGATAAATATGAAGAATCATGCCAAAAATCATTGCAATTTAATGGTAACAAATCTAACACTGCTGCAATTGGCAAGCCTTTGCTTTTTCTTTTCTTTCTATTTTCTTCTTGAGAGGGGTTGATTGGAAATTTTTTCATAAAGAACTCGGCTAATATTTTTTTAATTAGTTAGGTTTCAGCTCTTTATTTCTATATAGAAGGTTGTATCGCTGTTATACGACCTTGGGTTGCTTCTCATTTGATGATGGAAATGTTGATAGAAAGAATTCTCTCTCTTTGGAAGAGTTCAATCAGGAGTTCGATGCGGAAAAACCGGTAAGGTTTAAAATTATAAAAATAATTTACAATAAAGTACTAATTTAATCTTTAACCCCCTCAGAAACAGAAAGATTTTCTTTTTAGCTTGATACTTCCAGTTGTTGCCTTTGCTTTTATCTTCATTTTCCTCAACTCCACTCTATCGGTGTGCATATGATAGATGTACCTTCCCATATATCTAGATGAAGAGCAAATTCATATCATTCTTACTTGTCTCTATTCTAGTGAATGTCATGCATGTACATTATACTTTGCTGAACCTCGGTAACTAAGCATCCTTTTCTTTTATATCATTTTCCCTAAATAATTTTACAATGTGCGTACTTCTCATTGGTTTTGTATAATTTTCTATAGGATTATTTGAATTATAACTAGAATATATATTGAACTTGTTATGAGCTGTGCACCAGGTTTTGCTTAGTGGATTGACTGATACTTGGCCAGCAAGACACACTTGGACGATTGATCAGTTATTGTTTAATTATGGGGATACAACATTTAAGATTTCACAAAGGAGTGCTCGAAAAGTAACTATGAAATTTAAAGATTATGTCTCATACACAAAACTTCAGCATGATGAGGACCCCCTGTATATTTTTGATGAGAAGGTGATTCTGTACTTGTATATCACTTATTCTGTGATTTTCTATTGCTTCTCTTATCTAAATCGCGGAAAATTGTTAATGTTTAAAAGTGGTTTCTCTTCATACAGTTTGGCGAAGTGGCACCAGGCTTGTTGAATGATTACAGTGTGCCCCATCTTTTCCAAGAAGATCTCTTTGATGTCTTAGATGAAGATCAGCGCCCGCCTTTTAGATGGTTTATTATTGGCCCAGAGAGATCTGGTGCTTCTTGGCATGTTGATCCAGCTCTTACCAGTGCGTGGAATACTCTTTTGTGTGGGCGTAAAAGGTAAACCTAATGCTCCCTTGTCAAATAAATTTTTGTTGATCCGTCCAGAACTCATTTGCTGGTTTTGCCTGTTACATGTTATTTGAATAAATTGTGGCCATAGTTTTGAACTATCTTACTGTTAGGTTCTCAAGAAATGGTGATGCAAGACAGAAAACATGATTCTTTTTAGAAATAAAAATCACTGTTCAGGCTACTATTGTAGCATTTTTTATTGATGGATTTGTTGTATTTTTTTCCTTTCCAAAATTTATTTTTGAGGGTATTTGAGCATTTTTGGTTTATTTTATTTATATGGCTAGCAATTAATTTTACATTCAAGCTTGTGATTTTATTGTTTCTTAGGTCTTTCTTTGGGTTTTTACTTCATAAAATGTTCAAAGCATCATTTTTTGATAAAAGAAAATTTCTATTGGGAAGAGAAAAGATAAAACACAATACTGAGGGCAAGAAATTACAAAAGAAAAAGTAAAAAAAAGAAGTAAAAACTGGCCAGAACCAAATAAAATAAACGGAGAAAAATTATCATAGAAGTGTTGCGTGCCAATCTCAACGCTGATCAGAAAGAGAGACCAGAAAAGATACCTGTTGCAAATGCCCAGGAGCTCAAAAGCTAACACAGTCTTGTTCCACAACTGCTCAACAAGGCATCCCCGTCTCCCGTATGGAGGCAGGCTGATTAAATTTAAACGAGCATAAAATCATAGACTGAACAAAGTGTACTATAACAAAAATAATGGGCTGAATCGAGGACCAGGTTTGAAAAGCTGTGTGGTGTTTACCACTTAACCTAAATGCTTAAGCTGTAAGTAGTGGACTCAGGAACTTATTAAAGCTATTTAAAATTGGGCTGTTATTATTATCAGTTTGTTAGCCTTGTAAGAAACCTGAATGGTATGAACAATATTTCAGCCTTTCGCTTTTAAATTTTCGTATGAAAGAGCTCTCTCGAAGTAGGGCTTAAGAAGATAACTTTCTTTTGTTTTTTCTTCTATGAAACATGTGAAAATTTTTGGTTGTTCATGCTTCCAGCTCTCATGGGGCTTAGTCTTTTCTGGTTTCTTTCCCTTATGGATGTAGTTGGGAACTACAGAGGTGCTTCTTCATGCTACAATAATATTCAAAAGAAATAGGATAAGCCATTTAGGTTTGTTTGCTTTAAATTTCTATTTAGGCCCTTCAAAGATAATAAGCATAAAATGCTAATGGACCCATGAATATCTCAATTCTTTTGACCATTTGTTCCTTAAAAAACTTTATTCATGGCTATGTATAATTCTCCCACTGTAGAGAATTTTCTGTGTCCTTGTGGACTTATTACTTCAGTTATTTAATCTATTTTATCTCCCTTTTTTAGTCGCTTCTTTGTAACTGACAGCTGATGTGTAAGAGGCTACATTTTGTCTTGTCTGAATAGGTGGGCATTGTATCCTCCGGGAAGAGTACCTTTAGGTGTTACAGTACATGTGAATGAAGAAGATGGTGATGTCAATATTGAGACTCCAACATCGTTGCAGGTGGTGATACAATTGGATATTAGTTCTCTGGTTTTAGTCTGTCTTTGTGTAAATGCTCTTTTCAATTCATTTTGATTTATTCCCTTAGAAATACCTGCTGAAGCTACCATGTTTTGTGTCCTTTCTTTTTCCTGACAGTGGTGGCTAGATTTTTATCCACTTCTTGCTGATGAAGACAAGCCCATTGAGTGTACGCAATTACCAGGAGAGACAATATATGTCCCAAGCGGGTGGTGGCACTGTGTGCTAAATTTGGAAACAACTATTGCTGTGACGCAAAATTATGTAAATTCTAAGAATTTTGAATTTGTATGTCTGGATATGGCTCCTGGATATTGTCATAAAGGAGTTTGCCGTGCTGGATTGCTTGCTCTTGATGAGGAAAGCTTTGAGAAGGCCAGGAAAAAAACTTCTAATGATGAAAATGGCCTGAGTTACCTCGATCTGACTAGGAAAGAGAAGAGAGTCAGAATTTCCAGATGTGGAGAAGATTCAAATAACAATGATGGTATAAATGGTACCTTGACAAGTCATGGGACGTGGAATCAAGGATTTTGCTATAATATAAAATTTTTATCCATGTTTCTGGATAAAGAGAGAGATCACTATAATTGCACATGGAGCTCTGGCAATTGTATAGGTCAACGGGAAATGAGAGAATGGTTATGCAAGCTTTGGTCTGGAAAACCACATATGAGAGAATTAATATGGAAGGTATCACTTTTCTTGTTGTTCCGTCCTTATATGCTTTTTAGTTGAGAGTGAAAACCTTTTGGTCGTTCCCTTCAATATCTTTGTTTACTTATTTATAATTATTGGGGCTATTTTTTTCGCATGTTCAATTTTTATACAGGAAGGAACTGTATTGTAAAATTACGTTATATTATCGAATACCTTTCTTTGGAAACCTCCAACTAACAGAAACTATTCACCTACTGCCATGAGTTCAACTCTATATGGGTTCAAAAACTAATATTAAACAGAGCAACGTGTTTTGATGAAGTCTGAGATGTGAGCCTTTCAACTTTGGGCTGAGATCATTTTGGGAGAGTTCCTTGGATTTCCTGATTCCCACTGTCATCTCATCCATATCTGCTTTTGCCCATATTCATTTCTTTTTGAAAGCTGAGATCATTTTGGGAGGGTTCCTTGGATTTCCTGATTCCCACTGTCATCTCATCCATATCTGCTTTTTCCCATATACATTTCTCTCCAGGGACGGTCAGTGCCTCCTTGTATTTTGGATATCTATCAGGCATGGAATTTATTAGAAGAAGGTTGTCACGTTTGGCGTTTAATGTAATTTTATTTTAGTGGCTCTGTCAAGCTATCATTTTGGGAGGATTCTTTGGTTTTGAGATTTTTTCTTACACATCTTATAAGTGCTAGGTGTACTATCCAGCCATCCCAACTGTTTATAACTGGTCCAGCATCTTAATAGTTTTTTAAGAGGGCATGATACTCTTTGCTTTGTTATAGATAGTTTCAACCATGTTCTAATTTGACTTATTGGTTATTGTGTTTGAACAAGGGAGCTTGTCTTACAGTAAATGCAGACAGATGGATAGAATTAGTTGCGGAAATATGTGGCTTCCATCATCTTCCTTCTCCCACAGATGATGAGAAGCTTCCTGTTGGCACTGGTAGCAATCCTGTAAGTGTGTTTTCTGTTTTTTTCTTTTTATTTTAAAGATGTGCCTTCATTATCATTTGTGATTCATCTATATGCTGAAATCTGCCAGGCAGGCACTATATTACATTGTTGGGATACTAAATTGCTCCACATATTTGGAAATTTTCAGTGTGACTATGGTCCTCTACTCTGACCACTATATATTTTGGCTACTCTTGTAATATCCACACAAAAATGTTTCAAGTTGCAGAATATCTGAATTCTCAGTCAGAGAAGGCTTAGAAGGTTCATGGAAATACCATGGAGAATGAGCCAAAAAACCTAGACCTCTTGTTTGTCTTTCAGATCTATTATGCTGTATTGAAGTATAGAAAAATACATCTATCACTCATATTTGTACTTGTTGCAGTACCTGAACAACTTCCTTAATTGACACTAGAGCTATTGCTTAGTTGTGATTAGTGTCATTCTCTTGGAGAACTTCAATTTGTGACAATCATTTTTGTATTGAGCTTGTACTTGATTTATATTTTTAAAAAATAATAATAATTAAATAACTATATAGTCGCCATGCTTTAAGTTTCGAGGCTGTCTAATTGTATTTCTATCAGAAGTTGCTTTTGCATGCTCTCACTTAGTCACCATGCAGCATGCTGACTGTACATGACATTTATGAATCATCGACAGGTAATGAATGTATTGCCATCACCTTGGCATTAGTTGTTCTTATCGTCTTGCTTCATTCTCTGTTATGAATAATTGAGATTACATGGAGCTTGATTTGAAATTTGATCTTAATCTCAGTTTTCCCTGAGCTTCTATGGCAAATGTCCCTGTCTTTATGTCTGAGTTTGTGCTCAGTACCCTGATTACATTTTTAACTTAGTTTTGTAATCTGCTTCAACAGGTTTATCTCATCAAAGACTATGTAGTAAAAGTCTTTGTCGAAGGAGGGTTAGAAGCTTCATTGTATGGTTTGGGAACTGAGGTCTGATCTAACTTATAAGTTCATTTTATCTTTTCTTTCTGGAGGTTATTTCCTTCAGAATGCTGTCTTAGGGAGCAGTCATTCTTTTCGTATATGCACTTAGTGAGTTCAATATTTTCATGCTCACAGCTCGAATTTTATAGTCTACTATCTAAAGTCAACTCTCCTTTGAAAGATCATATTCCTGATGTTCTTGCGAGTGGTTTCATCTTTCTTGAAAATGGATCTTTCAAGATTGAAACTTGGGATGGCAGAGGAGTGCCTGAGGTCATTGCTGAACGCAAGCTTGTTCCCGATAATCATATAGATGATGGTTTTCCTTTTGGTGTCTGGAGCAAGAGACTGTATGATTATAAAATAGCTGGTTTTCCCAATTATGAATCTGGGGTTTCAGATGGCTGTGCAAGGATGTGGCCATACATTATAACCAAGCGATGCAAAGGGAAGATCTTTGCTCAGTTGTAAGTTTCCTTAGCCTTAAAATTCTTGTTGGTTCGGTTCCATAATGGGTCTTGACTTTTGCTCCTCTTCCCTCTGCAGAAGAGAAACACTGTCATGGGAAGATGCCCTATCTTTGGCCTCTTTTTTGGGAGAGCAGCTGCACAACCTCCATACCTTGCCTTTTCCAACTTTTAATGATCTGGCATCTACAAATGGGATATCAGATATTCCGTTTTCTTTTACTAATATCGATGCTATCAATGATGAAGTCACAATTCCTGGGGAGTGGAAAATTTTTGTCAGAACTTTAAACAGGAGGAAGAAGTTTATCTCTAGCCAATTGATGAAATGGTATATGCATGTCTATCGGAATAAAATCTTTGTTGATGTTCAAGTGATTACCGAACTATATTTGACAAGAACATTTCTGCTTCCGTTTTTCATTCATATTCATTTTGCAAGTCATAAATATCGTTACTGATGTGCAAGGCTTTCCCAAAGCTTGACATCTCATGATGTCAGTTTGCTTTTATCATTGTTGCCATGATCGCTGTTTCCTGTTGCTTTGTTGCATGGCTCCTTAAACATTCTCTCATGGTTGAGCCTAAGGAATGTGACGTACTAGTAATTCATGGCAGTTTTATTACAACAGTTTTCTTGATGGTGCTTTGGTTGACTTTGTTGAATAATTGATAAGTTGACAGTCTTTGACCTCTGACTTTCCTCATTACCAACTGTGTCTAGAGATAGAGGTTCTAGCATTAAAAAGTGGTATCACTGCTTAAAATGGTCGGAAGCATATGTTGATCCTGTAGTATCTGGATACAAGTTTGTGTAAATATACTTGAGTAGTAGAAGAGAAGGATTAGGTCCCAAATTACAACATATCTTGTTTGGCAGATAATTGCTGTGAATTTAACTTGGAGGATTTTATCACGTGGGAATAATGATCAAACCAGATGCTTGCAAGTTGGACTTTGAGTTGATTGTGGCTGCAGTTATCTGTTGACATAATTGGAACTGTTGTGAGATGGCATATTTTTTTTTGGAAGATTGGTCTTTTCTGCATTCACTGTTTGCATTTTCAGTAAGTGCATGAATTTCCTTTTGCCATATTTTATTAATATGCTATTATCTTGTTTAAATGATCCTCCTGAATGTTCAAATCACATGATGAATCTCAGATAAAGTTATTTATGGCTGAAATTTTTGTATGGGCTGGTCTTAAATTTTGTGTTTTGGAGCAGGTTCAATTTTTTCAACATGCTTTTCTTTTTTGTTCCTAAATGATGGGTATGATCATATTTAAAGGGCTATGAGAATTTCTATTTTCCTTTGGGTATTATGCTTTTCTTTTTTGTGTTTGCAGAAAGTATATGATCTTCCGCTAGGTTAGGCAGGTTCTCTTTACTGTCAAGGTTTGCCTTTAATATTTTTCTCCCAGATGGTAGGATGTCATGCCTTGAGATTCTTGATCAGGCAGTTGTTAGCAGTAGCTTCAGATACCGAAAGTCTTAATGAACCTTTTCTACAACGATTTACAGCTTCTGATATAGTTATGGCTAGAATCTTTGATGCGTCCTTACTTTTTAGCATCACATTGGTCAATACTGTGGAGTTAACCACTCCATTTGTTCTTGTGCCTTTGACAGCTGAACTCGTTCCAGCCATACCAGATGCAGAAGGTCAATATAGGTCTGACTGGGGGGATCTATGCCTCCAGTTACTGTTACCAAGGTCACCTCTTTGGCCTTATCTTTCACGTGGCTCATGTCGGTATTAGATTACCTTTTCCTCAGGACAAGGAAAATCCCAGCCATTTCAAAATTTAGCTAAATCTATGTAGCAGGCACTTTTTTTTTTTTTTTTTAAAGTAAATAGCAGACACTATTCAAACTACGAGTGGAAACACTTTTCAGACAGCTTTCTGTGAACAACAAAATCTTTTTTTTTTTTTTTTTGATAATTAACAATGATATCTTTTTGGTTGTTACGATGTTACAAAATAATGAAATAATGAAATTTTATCATATATCTATAAATTAAAGATATATTATTCAACACGTCAGAATTTTAGTTTTTTTAAAATCTGCGTGTCAGCATATTGTGTCGTGTTGTGTTGCATTTCACGTGTCAGCGGTACTACATTCGCTAAAAACCGTCTTGTGCACCCTCCCTTTCTCCCTCTCTTTATGCACATCATTTTCCCTATGTGCTAATCACTCTATTTGGCATTTCCAAATGTTTGGTAGGTAATTTTGCATATCTATGTTGTGTTGTGTATGATGTTCTTTTACTCTAGCATCTGCCACCCCTGAAATATGTCATTTGCAATTTGTAGGGGAGATCCAATTCCAAGCAATCTAATAGGAAAGGTTGAGGAGTACCTCCCAGATGATTTCGTAAAAATGCTGATTGTGTCTGAGGTTTTGCTTCATATCCCCTGTTAATTTTCACATCCCCGTATTGTCATTTGGTGCAAATGGGCCTGATTCTCTGTCTAACTGATATTTGACCTTTTATATAACTGAAGGATGAAAAGGGCCAATGTGAAGTTAGGAAGCCTTGCTCGTGGATCCACTCAGACATTATGGATGACAATATTCACATGGAACCAAATTTGTCTGCTTCTCCCTCATTTCAGTGTGCCTCAGAGGCTGACTTGACGGACATTCATAATTCTAATGGCCATAGTGCTGGCGCAGAGGCAATATCATGGCATCCTAGCCACATTCTTGATTTCAGTGACATGTCCATAGGTGAATACTTTTCACAGACTCGGTATTTCATGTTATATAAGATGGTAGTGAATGTCATTTTCCAGTTGTGTCTATATTGTCTGATAAATCTTGTCGCTGAAGTCTACAAATGCTATCACTATAAAACTGAGCATATTGTTCCATTTGCATAATGCTTCTACTTGCATTGCTTAATTTGATGTATAGGCTGTCATGCCTTGTCGTGGCACACTTCGATTTTTTGAACGGTAATATTGGCTTCTATGATTGGAGCT